>NW_021011542.1:1083232-1442350 GCF_003987935.1 Bombyx mandarina
TAGAGCGACCGGTCGACGGTGTATCGCGTCCCGACCCGGCAGGCTGGTTCTGGTCCAGCGGGGTATTCCGGGACACCAGCGGCACCGTCTGGGCGGCCCGACGGGCTGCCGTACCGAGACGGCCGACGTTTCAGAGCCTTCGATTCGCCTCGAAGGCTCCGTCGGCTGGGCGTCCTTGGGGTGAGCCGCGCCGTCTGGTTGTAGTGTTGAGCGCGGTAGCCCCCCTACCTCATCCGAGTTCTGACCTCGGAGGGGATCGGACGTCGGGTGTAAGAGTGCAGGAGAGTCGTTTAGTGGGTGGGTCCTAAAATCCTTGGGCCCGCGGTCTGCTCACAACACCATGCAGATCGTTGAGTCTCACATACCCCGCGCGCCCCTTTTGCGCGGGGACCTCGTAGGAGGTTCGGCCCTCTACCCGAAAAAAAAAAAAAAAAAAAGTGTTAGCAGATCCTCTCAGACTGAGCCCCGTGAGTTGACCTACACATCCGGGAAGCTAGCACAACCCCTTGACTTTACGAAGCAGTAGGTACGGAAAAGAAATCGAAGCGGCGCAGAAATAGTATTGGTACTTACTTATCGAAGCGTCCTGTAAACGCCATTTAATCACAATGAGGACGATTAGATTCGCATCGCTTAACTTGATAACTCTTATCGTCACCTTACTATCGGTTGAGTAGTTCACGCGTGTTTACTTCATGCACGATTTCTCAGCGTAACAATACAGTAAGGTGGAAAACAGCGTTCCGAAGTGGCCACGTGATTATTTTAACAAAGCTAATGCTCGTAACTTGTGGCAGGTGAGCTCACGGGCTCAATCTGATAGGATTTGCTAACACTAGGACACTAGGCCTAGCTAGAGCAGTGCTGCACTAAATCTAACACCAGATCGAAATCGTGACCTCCTCAGAAGATCCGATGAAAAAATATATGGATAACCTATCGCTCCTAGCCAACTTAAATTAATTGTCTTCCCAAAAAAAGTAGCATTGATTATCTATATATTAATACGTGAAGCAAAAACTTTGTACCCCTTTTTACGAAAATTGAGCGGACGGAGGAGTATGAAATTTCCCACACTTATAGAGAACATAGAGAAGAAGTGCAGAATGCTAATTTTTTTTTTAAATAATGCATAAAAGATACATACATTAAATCAATAATATCTGTATTATTATAGAAGTATAATAGTGTTTGACAATAGAACCATAATAATGTTTAAACTTTTAATTTCAATTAACTATAGTCGAATTTCGACTACTGCGGGGACGACTAGTTATATTTATTGTTGCGTCCACATGTCGTCGTCACACACCACGAAGGGCCACTTACGAGCGATATTTTCCCACGGAGAACAACTTTAAAACGCTTTATGTCAGCGCTGAGCAGCGACTTGTAAAAACAGCGTTGTGGGTGCCTTGTAAACAGATTAGCCTAGTTAAAGTACCGTTTGCAGGAAAATGTATTTATCAAAGTCAAAGGACGTATCAAACGAATTGCAAAGTGCCTTTTACAATGAGATTCGATACCTCGATTGTTTTTAGATCAATTTTAATTAAATATGATTCTGAAATGTCTACAGCGTAAATGCGCCACCCGCTTTGAGATATAAGTTCTAAGGTCTCAGTATAGTTACAACGGCTGCCCCAGATTTAGGTAAGGCGGTGGTACCTACCCGCGCGGACTCACAAGAGGTCCTAACCACCAGTAATTACGCAAATTATGATTTTGCGGGTTTGATTTTTATTACACGATGTTATTCCTTCACCGTGGAAATCAGACGTGAATATTTGTTGAGTACGTATTTCATTAGAAAAATGGTACCCGCCTGGGATTTGAACATCGGTGCATCGCTCAACACGAATGCACCGGACGTCTTATCCCTTAGGCCCCGACGACTTAAGGTGGAACAAAAAGATGCGTAGACGGAGCCTCGCCAATTTTTTCTTTCTAAGTTCTGTCTGGATTTCAAACTTCAAAACAAGACTCTTTAGCGACAGGTAGAGGATCCATAAGCATCGTTCACCACCAGCCATCAAAAAGGTGGTCTTATCTGCGTTCAAAGCAACTCTATTATTTTTAGAAGTCTTCAAAGCTGCTGCTTCCTTTGTGCGGTAGGTAACTTTTGCCCATGTAACCACTTGGTAATATTCAACGACTTCCCGGATGATGGAACAACATTATATTATAAAATTAAAACATGCCAAATGTATCAGCGTTACTATTACTAGACTTGTAACTATAGTTGAGACCTTAGAACTTATATCTCAAGGTGGGTGGCGCATTTCCGTCGTAGATGTCTATGGGCTCCAGTAACCACTTAACACCAGGTGGACTGTGAGCTCGTCCATCCATCTAAGCAATAACAAAAAAAAAAAAAAAACGTGTTTGTTTTGCTGTCGTTACGCGCGCGACAACGGAAGTCGGCTGAGCGTGTCGTTGCGTAACCGCAGCGGATCCGCACATTGTCTGACGTTACTTACGACATACGCGCACGGTGTACTCGTGTTGTGTGATTGGGCACTTTGAAGATTTTGTACGTCAACCGTGACTGCTGGAAACCACATACCCGATCCTGTAGACCGAATGGTAAACAGTCGACGTCGCCCAAAACACGTCATTAAGGATCCTCCTGATCCATGAACAGTGATTTTAGGTACCTTAAGCACCGGTCACCGTCCTCGTCGAACCCGTCGCTTGCGACGAAGGGCTCGAAGTGTGAATTAACCTATAGACACAGCCCACTGAGTTTCTCGCCGGATCTTCTCAGTGGGTCGCGTTTCCGATCACATGGCAGATTCTACGAAGCACTGCTCTTGCTAGGGTCAGTGTTAGCATCACCCGTGAGCTCACCTACTAGTTAAGGTTACGCTGAAATAGCCTCTCAAGGCTCTCAGAAAAGGTAAGAAAAAAAAGTTTACCGAAACCGTGTATCAAATGTCTTTCTGATTACTTTAATAGACGGACGGGGATACAGCACACCTGGTAGTGATAGGTTAGCGATGGACATCGGTAATATTAGGGGCAGAGCTGAGTTGATACCTTTTTTTTCTTTATTGCCCTTGTAGGCAGACGAGCATACGGCTGACTTGATGGTGAGTGGTTACCGTCGCCGATGGACTTCAGCAATGTCAGGGGCAGAGCCAGGCCGCTGCCTACCGCTTAATACTCTCCACAAGCCTCGTTTGAAGAAGGACATGACATGACCTTCATCGCTTAGGGCGGATATAATGCTGCAAATCAATTACTTTAATGACTTCTTCAGTAGAGTTGGGCGCGATGGTGGCATATGTTAGTGCCCGGCGTCTCTGATGAGTAACTAACACAGTTAATGAATGAACGAAAAGTTTGATTCACTTCTAATAATAGTAACTTTTTGTGTAACGCGTGATCCTTCATGGAGATCTCGTGAATCACTGTTTTAACCTAAATCGTTATTTGAAGGTATTATTCATCATTTTCTTTTGAGAGCAACGGGTTTTTGTTACACCAACATCTCCGGAACGAAGAGTACACTTGTTACGTCACGATGGTATATTTATTACACGGGAAAACTGTAAATGTAACAGCGTAAAAAGCATGGTGGCAAAGAGTAGTGAGGTTGTGGCGTACCTCCCACCAAAAGTACGCTTCCACAGATTTTATTTATTACTAGCTGACCCGGCAGACTTCGTAGTGTCTCAATCGATAAATAAAAGACCTACACTTTTGCATAAAATAAGCTTAAAACAAACAAAAGGAATCCGCCCGACGTGGGACACATCAAAGGAAAAACAAAATTGTTATTTTTATTTCATTCCGAGCATTTTCATATTTATCTACCTTTTAAACCTTCTCTGGACTTCCACAAATAATTCAAGACCAAAATTAGCCAAATCTTCAAACTTCCTCAAAATATATGGAACCTATGGTTTCAAGTTATTATTTATTGCGTATATGGGTGAACGAGCTCATAGCCCACCTGGTGTTTAGTGGTTAACGGAGCCCATAGACATCTACAGCCTAAATGTGCCACCCACCTTGAGATATAAGTTCTAAGGTCTCTAGTTTAGTTACAACGGCTGCCCCACCCTTCAAACCGAAACGCATTACTGCTTAACGGCAGAAATAGGCAGGGTTGTGGTATCTACCCGTGCGGACTCACAAGAGGTCCTACCACCAGTTATCGAGAAAGATTTTGAAAATGATTTCGTGCTCAATACGGCTGCAATGTTTCATAAGATGTGCTTACACGGTACGTGAGCGTGCCACGGGAAAGCTGATCAGTCAGCCATCGCGGGTGGCCATCCGTGGACGGTTACCGTCGGCTATCACCATCCTGCTACCAGCAAGACTGTGGTTAATGTAATGGTTAGTTGCGTCAAGTCTTGCATGATCGGAGACTGTGAAAATTGTGTTTTTTTTTTTTTTTAATAATTGGCTTGCAATGTCTTATTGAAAATTTCACTTATAGACAATTCGAATCTTTTGAAATTATTAAAAGTTAGATGAACGCTCATTAAATTTTTTTTATTTTATCTATTTGGCCAGACTCATACTTTACGTAATACAAACACCGTATTGTTTCTGTAACACGAGAAGGATGTTATTTTATTAATTACAAACTCTACTAATTTAGTAGAGTCGTTATTGAAGCGACGAACTCTAGATAGCGATCGCCTGCGATTCGGTCCACCAATTGAATCTAATGAAAGAGCATTTCTATAATGGAACTGATTGTTTGATGGTGTCATGCGTACTTATAAAACGTTGACAAACTACGGGTAATTAACGTCTGGCCATTGAGATTTATGTGTTTCCTGAATCCGGAGTAGTATTTTAAATTTGGTAGTTTTTTCTCAGAAGCAGCTTGTGAAGTTTTATTGGTGGTATGACCTCTTGTGAGCCCGCGCGGGTAGGTACCACCACCCTGTCTATTTCTGTCGTGAAGCAGTAATGCGTTTCGGTTTGAAGGACGGGGCAGCCGTTGTATGCTCTCATTAATTTTATGCTGTCTTTTTGTCTGTATTAATTTTATGTTTATGAAGATACATGTAGCTAGGAGATGTATGAAAATGGTAGTGCAAGGTAGAGGGGGAAGAGGTCGACCGAAGAAGACATGGATGGGGTGTGTGAATGACGATATGAGACAGAGAGAGAGAGTGAGTGTTGAGATGACGGCTGATAGAATGGAAGAGAATAATTAGTTGTGCCAACCCAATTAGTGGGATAAGATGGAGAAAAAGAAGAAGAGAGAATTTTATGCTGTCTTTAATTTTATGCTGTCTATTTTATTATAAATAAATGTATATTTGTCTCTCAGCCACATAAAGAATTGATGAAGGGATTTGGATAAAATTTCGTAAAAAGTTTACCTGGATTCACAAGTAAGATACTTTTACCGTGATAGTTGAAAGGATTCAGGTATCTTACTGAGAAATCTGAAGAGAACTAAGCCTTTTAACTTAGTGTAGTGTTTACCATATTCGAAATAGTGTTACAGTGATGGTGATGTAACTGAAGCACACACAAACAAAGTGTTTAGCGTTAATATACACTAAATAAGGTCACTGGACTTTATTCTCGACTTAGTTTTCGTTAAATTAAAATTACTCATTAGCCTTATCGAGCTAGATTGTAATCTTAGTATTGTGCCGCATCTAGGTTTTGGTATATTACATAAATAAATAAAGTTAACGCCAGATATTAAAGGATCTAGAAATACGGTGAAACAATTTACTTTATTATTATTTATTGCCCTTGGAGGCAGAGGAGCATACGGCCCATATGGTGGTGAGTGGTTACCGTCACCCATGGGCTTGAGCAATGTCAGGGGCAGAGCCAAGCCGCTGCCTACCGTTAAGTACTCTCCACAAGCCTCGTTTAAAGAAGGACATGTCATAGCGCTCGGGAAACACCATGGAGGGGAGCTCATTCCAAAGCCGTATGGCACGTGGCGAAAAAGATCTCTGGATACGAACTGTAGATGAACGCAGTGGCTCTAGGTAGTATGGAAGATGCAGGCAAACTACCTGGAGTGCTTGGAAGATGCAACTAGTTTCATTGCTTGAATTAGAATTAAGTTAAGTAAAACTGCGGGGCATGCTTATAGTCCAAGGATTACAAGATCAGTTACTGATACGCAGTTTTCGTGGTCACATAGAAGTTATAGTACAATACCTGTACAGTCGATACTGGTTGAGTGTCAAGAGCAGCTGATTAACACTAAGCGTACCATAACGGATCAAATGACCAATTTTGAACTTTTGCAAATTTGACTTCATCATGCCTTTTTCTTAACAATTAATATACAGTTATTATTTTTGTTGTTGTTGTTGTTTTGTTTTGTTTATTTTGAGTAATACTTGTCGTATATCGTCATCTACCCGCTAAGATAGAAATAGGTACCAGTAAGTGTCGGTATGATTAGTGTTAAAAATATAATTTCCTTGTTTCAGAACCAGTTATGTCCGTGTGTTGATCACAAATAAAAAAATGGCGAGCGCTGGTGCCGTACTCCTGGAGGCTCGGCCCTTCAGGCCGTTCAAATCGTCTGAGGAGTACCTCTACGCTATGAAGGAGGACCTGGCTGAATGGCTGACGGTGCTGTACCCCGAACTCAGGATCACCGCTGATAACTTCCTCGACAGACTCGACACGGGCGTCGCTTTGTGCAGGGTAAGTTTAGTGATAATTATGTTTAACTGTCTTATATTCCACGCAATAAATACAAAAGTTATGATTTTTATAAGGTATGACGTCACTTCATCAGCTAAGGTACATGAGTGGACCTCGCTTGACTGGTGTTGACCATAATGACCCCATTTCAGGTCTAGGCCCCCAAATGTCTTTCACAGATATAACTCTACCGGTAATGTTTGGGAAATCTTTAATCCATCTTTCTTCTGATCTGATTTTCGTTATTTTGCAACTGGTCTCATGCGCTACGAATTTTTATTTAGAATAGGTAATAGTACCTGCCTGTGATCTTTGATCTACTGGACGGTAGCATTGCTGGATAGTATTTATTTCAACCTTAATTATTCTTCAGGCAGGTTTTATAAATTTTCCATATTTTACTTTCTCAAGGGATTCACAAATATTAGCGAATCGACTGATAGGTACGACTGTTTATCAAAACTATACGAACACTTGACATGTAACACGGCTGTTATCAATAGGATAAGATAGTTACCGCGATAATACACACCCTAATCCAATACGGTAAAGGGGTCGAGAACCAATTGATATTTCCTTTGTATGTAGCCAGTGACCGTGGGTGAATAGATAAGTCGTAAATACTTATACTAATCTTCCTTGTAATTCTCCCTGGGAACGTGTGTCTAATTTTGGATAATTATGTATACGTCTGTGATAGGCAGCAGCGTTTTGCTGGGATTTGCTGATCTTCATGATCCTCTTTTTCTTTTTCTTCACCTTATCCCATTAGGTGGGGTCGGTACACCTAATTTTTCTCTTTCATTCTATCAGCCTTCAGCTCAACACTCTCTTCTCTCTCTCATATCGTCATTCACACACTCCATCCATGTCTTCTTCCGTCGACCTCTTCCCCTCTACCTTACATTACCGTTTTCATAGATCTCCTAGTCACATGCATCTTCATGAACATAAAATTAATACAGACAAAAAGACAGCATAAAATGAATGAGAGTAATTATCCGAAAAATTGTCGCATTAATGATTATAGTAAATTAAGGCCTGAAATGTTTTGCTAAAAATTGATACACGATCTTTTGTCTTTAACTTATATTTAATTTTAATCTCTCTATCGTTTACGACTTAGCAAGCTACTTCTGAGAAAAAACTACATACCATCACATGTCCATACCACGCTAACCGATCTCCAAAATCCTACAATGTCCCGCAGCAAAGCAACGACCATCACACTCTTATTTCTACTCCCTTTCTTACTCTTCTGGCTTAGTGTTGGCTAGTTACAACGTTTTTTCTTCATATAAGCCACGGTCTTAATGCCGATCAGCTCATCTTGAAGCCTTACTTTTGTTAGTTGGTCCTGCAAATAGCTTTTCTGTTTCACGACTTTTATCTTATCCTGTACTAGCGGTCCGTTCCGGCTTCGCTCGGGTCTTTAACAAAAAATTCAGTGATATCTGACGTTGTTTTATTTTTTTAAATAAAAGAACACTTATTGTGGCCTAACTATAGTAGTTAGACATATGCTGTCGCGACACTTTTTGTAAATAATAATGTGTTCTACAAACTCGTAGTACATTATTTTATTCTGTCATCAATAGTTTTCGCAGCGCACGCGATGTAAAGAATATTTTAGGTAATTTTTTTACACCTTGAGTTACATTATTTTAGTAAATCTTTCCTTCTAAATCTTCTAAATCTTTCCTCTTTATAATATTAGTATAGATTTAACACCTTCTTTTGCCGGATCCAAATGATTTTCCTGTCTTAACTACGAGCTGACTATCCTGTTGGGCCTACCTCCATTACAACATAAGAATGCCGTCCGTCTGCTGTTGAACTGTTATCTGACGCTGCGAACAACAAACATGTAAATTTCATCACTCCGAGCAAAAGTCAACGTCAAAAGCTCACTTGACTTTTGACAAACCGTTGTGTCAGATTACACGCTTGTCATTGGTTAATCGATAAGCCCCTGTCTGGCGGTGTGTTGAGCAAGATTGAATATAATTAAAGGAATACAATTAGTAAAATAGTTCGTAAGTTCAAAATTGCTTACGGGAAGTGGTGTGCTCGGAGTTTTTATGATGGATTGAATCATAAAAGAGGAAATCCCTTGCAGAACCAAAGTAACGGACATAGCTCTAAAGGTTTGCAAGCTGAAGTGGCAATGGGCTGAAAATACGTGAAACACCATGCTGAGGGCAATGCACATTCTGAACTTGAGACTATGTACCGGTAAGCGTAGCGTTGGGCTTCTCCCTGCCCGGTGGACTGGTGACTTGGGGCGATATGCGGGAAGAGATTGGATGTAGAAGACGAAAAGCCGATAATTGTGGTAGACTATGGGAGAGGCCTACGTCCATCCGTAAAGACATACAGGCTGATGATGATGATCAATTACTGAAGATATTAAGCTTAGTCTATACTAATATTATAAAGAGGAAACATTTGTTTGTTTGTATTGAATAGGCTCCGAAACTACTGAACCGATTTGAAAAATTCTTTCACTGTTTGGAAGCTACATTATTCCCTAGTAACATAAGCTATAATCTTTTTTAAAAAAAATTAGGGATACTTACTAAAAACTCTAATAATGTAACACAAGGTGTAAAAAAATTACCTAAAATATTCTTTACATCGCGTGCCCTGCGAAAACTATTCATGATAGAATAAAATAATATAAAATAAAATGTAAATAAGAGATTTCTTAAGAGCCGTGGGATGAAGGGTTCGTTCGCTCGTGTTACATATTATATTTTAACCAAAACAAGAATATACAAACCGTTTGAAACATCCATACACGTTATTAGTAATGCAAACGAAGCACTTGTTAAGGCTCCAACAGCCTTGAGTCGTGTTGTAAGTTTGCATTAGCGGCGTCCGACTACTGGCTTGTCGTAAGATGACCCTCGGGTACGCTCGCTTAATATTTCGTCAACTTTACGATGCGTTTCTAAAAAAAAACGTACAGAAAGACGAAAAACGCAATACGAGACTACGTTACGGCGATGAGTTGGGTCATTTTTTTATTTTTTTTATTGCATATATAGGTGTACGAGCTCCACCTGGTGTTAAATGGTTACCGGAGCTCATAGACATCTACAATGTAAATGCTGCCATCCATCTTGAACACCAGCCAGATGGTCAGATCTAGTAAGAGAAGCACCTGGTGGTAGTCTGTAGCATGCAGTCCATGCCATCCGTGATCGAACACAGTGGAAGAACGTCACATGTGGTCGCGATCCTCAGTAGTGACGGAACGATATAGAAGAAGACCTTGAAACAAGAGTTCTAAACACCCAGAATAGTTAGAACGGCTGCCCCACCCTTCAAACCGAAACGCATTACTGCTTCACGGCAGAAATAGGCAGGGCGGTGGTACCTACCCGTGCGGACTCACAAGAGGTCCTACAACCAGTAAAAATATGTTGTATATTGATAAGTATATTCATCGATCGAAACTGTACTGCTGGAAGCCCGCATACAAACACCGATGTATCTATGGAAATACATATGTACGTAAATAAGTCTTCACCAATGACTTCTACGGCGAAGGACTATCATCGTGTTATGTAATATGTACATATATCTTTATATATGACGGAGGAGAAACGCTGAAGGAATGTTTTTAAAAAGTGTGACGTCAGCATTGTTGACGTCACGGTCATTAAGTTCTCGATGATGACTCATATTTGGGCTTCCAAAACAAAACTTCACGAGAACTGCGTATATTGCACGAGAAGCATAACAACGTTACAGAGAGATCCGTACTGTACTACGGCTCGGACACGAATGAATAAACGCTAGACAGCACGGCCGTATTTATAGGACTTCGTACACGTCAGCGTGTTTACAAGTATTAAACACGTGAGCGTGTTTACAAGATTTTAAAGTATTGAAATTACAATAAAAGGGAATGTTTAACATTAATTTCTTATCACAGAGTAATTAGTTGATGATCAGTAGGTAAATAGTCATATTTGCGCCGACATATATATTTCTTCTGTGCGTGTGTTTATCACTGAACTCCTCCTAAACGGCTGGACCGATTTTAATGAAATTTTCTGTGTACCTTCCAGTGGATTCGAGAATGGTTTAGATTCACAAATCAGCCCGGCAGATGGCACTGTAGTCGGTATCTAGGTTATTTATCTTTCCTAGAAATAATTTATATGGCAAAGCAACGTTTGCCGGGCCAGCTAGTGTAATTATAAGTTCGAAGGTGGGTCCCAAAATACTGCTTATTTCTGCCGCGAATCCGTCATACGGTCCCCTTTGAACAGGGTAAGTTAGGACAGCTTGAGCAATTGAGGTTTTGACCTGATATCTCTAAGATGAGTGCCGCTAACATCGTGCTGTGAAGTCGATAGCCACTTAACAAAAAATGGACCGAGCGCTCGTCCAATAAAAGAAATGCTAAAGGTATCATTGAGACTATTCCACGCTGACATTGACAATAACGATACATACGATAGCCATGTGGGCTTCAAAATTTTGCAAGTAGATACAGTAGGGTGGTCACTGGTTTGGACTTATAAAGCGAAACAGCATAATTAGAAAACAAAGAAACAAAATAATAACAATAATAGTTGGTGCTGTTGGTCAGGATCCTATATTTATTAGTATAATTTACCATTTATAACACTACTAGAACTCTAAATAATTCCCGAAACTAGGATATGAATCAACAAATACGTAAAGAATTACTAAACAGGTAAAGATATAGATAACGCAGTAGAGAAGGTAGCGAGTTTGCTTACATTTACTTTTTACTGGTGGTAGGACCTCTTATGAGTCCGCACGGGTGGGTACCACCACCCTGCCTATTTCTGCCGTGAAGCAGTAATGCGTTTCGGTTTGAAGGGTGGGGCAGCCGTCGTTACTATACTTGAGAACTTAGAACTTGTATCTCAAGGTGGGTGGCGCATTTACGTTGTGGATGTCTATGGGCTCCAGTAACCACTTAACACCAGGTGGGCTGTGAGCTCGTCCACCCATCTAAGCAATAAAAAAACAAAAAAAAACACACACACATGTGACACATAAATAAGTTCAGCCAGAACCCAAAAGTCAAGGGTCTAAGACACCGGTATTCGTTAAAGTGGTAAAAATCAAGGTCACTGAAACAGCAAGATGATCAAAGCTCTAAACGCTGCTTAAAAGTGTCTTGTCGCTAGGCCAAAAGGACATTGGCTTGAAGCCGATTCGCAATTAATACAAACAGACAAACAGAAATTTTGGATACTGGGTTATAAACGTGCCATTAATATCCAAAGCGAATACAGCTAATATTGCTGGGCATCAGCTGCCGACGCGAAAGATAAATTCATTGCTTCTAAAGTCGGCAGTCCTTTGTAAATTATTTGTGGAACAAAACCCACACTCTCGATGCTGCATCATCTCTTCGTAATTACCATCAAAAACTGGTCCTAAGCCCTAATACCTTGGTCCTAATTACATTTTAATCTGCGTAAGAACAAAAAACCCTTTTTGAAGTTCCCGATTTTAATTCCATTTGATATTCATTTCACGAGAGGCATTTTAAGTTGAGCTTCAGTAAATGTTTTTGTTAACATAGGCACACAACTTTTTTTTGTCGATAAAGTGTCTAGAAAGCGTCTTCACCGCTGCTTAGAAGATTGCACAAAGTGGGAATGAGTTACTCGCTCTGGGTATTTCAATATTGCAATAATTGTTCCTTTATAATACTCATTGTAAATATGAATATTTAAAAAAAAATATAGTGTTATTTTTTTTATCTAATATTAAAAAAAAAGACATGCCCGCTGAGTTTCTTGCCAGTTCTTCTCAGGACGGAGGCTAATTTTTGTGAATTGGCGGTAGTTCTTTTTGACGTTCAACAAGTATGTATGCTTTCATTTATGTTGAATAAAAAAAATTTGATTCGGTTTCATTTGCTCATTTTAGCAATCAGTTCACGATTGATCTTTATTAAGGACGTATAATATTTCTTCAAGAAAGAGGACAAATACTGTCAGAGCCAGGAATGCAGGCGCCGACTCCTAATAATTATTCAACGGCTAATTGCTGATAGAAGATAAGACGCCATTTACGGGTAGACCTTGGACGACAATTAATTGAATTCTGCAAATGCTTATAGTACAGTTATCGGCGGAATTGTCCGCTGAGCTTTTATTTACGATTGCCATTCTGGTAATAAGCTAAGTTGGACATTGGTCATGGCCTCTCTTAGGAGTATATTAAATAATCGGATTAAGTTTATCGTTTTCAAAGTCAAACTGTATGACTGTGGCAGGAACGAAAATGACATAACCACCAGTAATTTAATTGGCGAATAGTGTTTTTATGACATATTGGGTACGAACTGAAATTATTTAATTTTGAGCTCGATCTGGAAAACGATAATTACCAGCAAGCACCCCATCCGCCAAAGCGGAGTTCGTTCGAATTAATTATTTCGGTGTGTTTCCAAAAATCATTTTTTGCGCAGTTCCAACCGACCCGCTTTCTCGGAATTTTCTCTCCTGTCCTTGAAGAAGCATCAGATTGAGCTAATGAGTCCTTAATATTTGTGAGTTAGATCTGGAATCGGTCTACTCAAATATCTTTTTAATAGTGTTGCGGTCAGAATAGACGCTATGACATATAGGAGTCCAAGTATGCCGGAATGATTTTAAACAAAGTGAAGTGCGGCGACCTTGCTCTGATGTGAGGGGGCGGAGGCGCCGACGGAAGGTGGAGCTGGGTGATTGCCGTTTAATGACAGCTCGGATCAGTGAATGCGGACTAATAAATCAAATAGTGTGGAACTAAAGGAAATTTAATTAGGCCTTTTGTTCATAATCGGTGTTGCAATTAAAAGTGTTTGAAGATATTATAAGCTGTGTTGTGTGGCCGCGACGACCAAGCCGTCCACTCTCTCGAATGTTATCGACCTCATCTCGTGACCCCATTATCCTGTTATTCCTCACCCATGACTTAGTAACGGGCCCAATTCCTTATTGGAACACACAGCGTGGGATTTTAATCTATCGTTGTACCATCTTGGCTTTCTGATTTTGGTATACCAGAGACAATAATATGCCGAATACGTACCGATGCTTTGGCATAGATAGTTGGTTCGCGTTAACGGTGTTCTTGATGTTGCGCTGTTTTCGGAGTCCACGGACATCAAAGTGCTGTCACCGCACTCCACACGAAGACGAAGTATGTCAATTGTAAGATAACGGTTGTCCTTGACGCATGATGGTCTCGCGCAGAAATAGCCCCCCGGTGCCAGGAAGCAAAATCCTTTAGAGTTAGTCGCTAAATAATTCATCCACCAGCGTTTAGCCATGACTTCGAACTCAGCTTATTGATTTGGCGCGATGAACTTAACCTGCCATTCGCGCGTGATGGGAATATTTATGTGGCCCGTGTTGTATTTATGGGTCGTGGTGTGTGAGAACTCTATGTTAATCTGACCCTGTTAGGCGGCATATATTCGACGTATTCTCCATTGTTAGCTATTATTTTTAATGTACATAGATAGATAGATAATAGCAGATAGGAAATACCATTTTTTTTCATAAGGTATTGTAGAAGATCCGTTATATCTCTCCTTTCAAGCTGGAAGGAATTATGACTTCGTGGCAAAAATACGCAGAACATTAGTGCCTACCCATGTGTACTTACAATATGCTTTAGTACCAGTAAATGCTGGTCAGTGAATGCAATTCTTCCTATTCATCGTTTTCTCACTGCTGAGGATCGCGACCACATGTGACTTTCCTCCAGTGTTCAATCATGAGTGGCATGAACCGTGTGGTATAGATTAAGTATATATATAAGCATAGAATGGGTCTGATAATTGTCCGATGTCCGGTCCTTGGTCGCCTTTTATGGCACCGACGGAAAGAGATGTGGTGCTGTTATTTTACGCCAGGGTCTCTTACACCCATGTCTTCTGATATAAAGCCTTCAGACCCATTCCCCGATACCTGATTCACCATATGCCTTATTATTAAAGACCTAATTAACTTCCTTTAATATTTAATTAAGAGATCTCGTCAATGATGCTATACTCGTATGTTCGGCCACGAATTGGGCGTTTGATGGACAAGCGGAAATTTTCTTACTTTCCTATTATGGTAAGCTACGTGATTGTTGCATACCAAAGAATACAAATTTATTGGGCCTTTAGTTAAAAAATCTGATTACGTTTGTATCTTATATGGCTCTAATAATAAAATATTAAGGCGGACCAAAGCGTATGGTTCAGAATGCGGTCACTGCGAGGTAATCTAGTTAATTTATTGTGTACTGGTGGTATGACTTGTGAGTCCGCACGGGTAGGTACCACCATCTCGCCCATTTCTAACGTGAAGCAGTAATACGTTTCGGTTTGAAGGGTGGGGCAGCTGTTGTAACTATATTGAGACCCTAGAACTCATATCTCAAGGTGGGTGGCGGCATTTACGTTGTAGATGTCTATGGGCTGCGGTAACCACTTAAGGCTGGTCTGTAAGCTCGTCCACACATCTAGGCCATAAAAAAGAAATTAAAAATAGTACTGTATTCTTTATTTTTTTAGATTAGATAGAATTATTTTAGATTCATTTTATAAAATCGTCATTTTTCTAAACGCTGATCTCTTGGCCGGTTTTCAATATAGCATTTACGAAAACGCAAGGGACTGTCGGATGTCATTGAACTTTACGTGTTCGTATCTACGATTTGTAACGCAATTAAAAGTTTACGTGGTCTTTATTTTGTTACCTTATTGTGATATTTTGGCGCTGACTTAGTAGTAGTAGCAGTTTTATTTTTCCAACTGGAAAGGCAAAGGCTTGTTATGCCATACAGCCTAACCTATTTATATAAAAATGAATTGTTGTTCGTTAGTATCGCTAAAACTCGAGAACGGCTGAACTGATTTGGCTAATTTTGGTCTTAAGTTATTTGTAGAAGTCTAGAGAAGGTTTAAAAGGTAGATAAATATGAAAATGCTCGGAATTAAATAAAAATCACAATTTTGTTTTTCCTTTGATGTGTCCCTCGTCGGACGGTATTCCTTTTGTTTGTTTTAAGATTATTTTATATAAAAGCTTAGGTCTTCTATTTATGAATTGAAGCACTACGAAGTCTGCCGGGTCAGCTAGTCTTATATATATATTTTTTATACGAAAAATGATATTATGAAATGAAATGAAGTTGATTAATATGAAACATGGCATGAAATGAAATGAGATGAGATGATATGGGATGAAATATAATCTCAGTAAAATGGTGTTCATTTATTGAGATTTTCTCAGTGGACTTTTTGGAGGATCCCGAGAAGCTACGTTCAGTGGCTTTGTTTCATTTTCCCACGTTTGTGCACTTTCACAGATAATAAACAGTTAATAAACCACCGTTATTAAACATTTAAATCCGAAGAAACACTATATAGTGTGTAGTTCACACAACTTCACTCCTCGTGTTCCCGCCAAAAAGTCTCAGACTTCATAAGTGTACAAGTGGAACCGCATTTTTTGGTTGTTCGTGTCTAAATAATAACAATAAATTTTAATTTAGAAGTGCGTATAAAATCTTGTGTTTAAGTCGACTACAAATAAAAAACAAACAGGCTCGATGGCCATTTCTGTCAATTTAATCAATTAGAGGCAAAAATATACATCTTTAATATTATAATTAAAACCTTATGTTGACCACGCTTAGGTATATAATTAAAATTGATATCGGCTTTACATCAGATGTTTTTACGTGCGCTACTCGTCGTCGGGGTTGCCATAAAAATTCTTTATTTTCAGACGGGCCGTTTTCGGATTAATTGATGAAAAATTAAAAGTTTTTTCAATGCTTCACGATTTATAAAGTTTATTTTAATGTCCCATTGTTTTCTCTTTTTCGGTTGTTAATTAAGTTAAGTTTGGGAAAACATTAAGATTTATTTGGTCGCAGACCACCCCGAGATTGCTGGCAGTGAAACCACGAAAGTTACGAAATATTGTTTTTAACCGATTTTGTGGAATAAACGAAAGAAATACTAGCATAAATTGAAATGTTGCCAGACCAATTTTACTATTTTCCCAATTTTTCATTAGTTGTGTTCAATTTTTCATACACAACACAACATAGGAGCATAAGAGGATAACTTAGGATGATTCAGAACTCTGATGACTACATCGAAACCCAGGGATTGCCAGCACTTTAATACGTTTGAAATGTGGTGCTGGTAAGAAATTGAGACTTTTACATACAAATTAACGCAGGATATTTGAGTTCTTTGGTCACCCAACTCGTAATCCTGGGGAGAACCTCTTTGAAACCATATTTGCTGGGAAAATAGAAAGTAGTTTGTCGATACGAAGGAGTTCAATGCGCTGGATAGACCAAAACCAGACTTCTTTGAATATCAACGCAGCCATGACGTATCATACGAGCTGCTGAAAGTCGGAACGATGCAGCAACATCAAAAGGGGGGGAAACTAATCGGGCCATAAAGTTTGGGAAGCGGCGAATGGAGGTGGAGGGGCATGAGTAGTCAAGCTCAGTTCTCACTGGATGTTAAACGATTATAACCATATTTTGCTGCGAAACAGTGATGCCTTCTGGTTTGAAGGTTGAGACATCAGGATTTTGGACTCATGTCTGAAGATATCTAGTTACAGACCTGCACTTTGTCATGTCGATAGACTATGACTACCACTAGGCGTGTCTTTATATTGCGTATGTCCTGTCACGGTAAAGCTGTATTTTAAAAAAAATGCTCTAACAAGGCCCACATTAATCTACATATATATAATATCTGAATGCAAACGGAGACGCTTTTTCTTCACATTTGCCAAGTTAAGAAAATCTTTAACGTTAAACGTAAAAAAAAACATTGTTTTTTTTAATACTTTAGGTAAACGCGCGCTAAAAGACGACAAAAATAACATTCTATTACATTTACCGGCATTGACTTAATCACAATTATGATTATGACAAATAACAGACATTGCTGTGCCAGGTTTCGGGTTTCAATAATACTATTTAAACGCAATAGAAAAATAAATTCAAATATTATAATTATTATTATGATTTAGTCTTGCGCTACAGGATGCGTACTAATCACGCGCAGCATAATTATATATTTATGTACATATATAATAATATTATACTATGCAATAGTATACAATGGGACTGTCTCAGTCTGTTCTTTGTACCTTTATACTGTATATATAGACATATTATACGTAACTTTACCGACAAAGATGCTGTTTTACATTTGAAACGTAATTAATATACATATTTCTGACTCGCCATTATTTTTTTTTAAAATACGGTCTTTTAAATATGTTCATATTCAGTCATTTATTGGATAGTGTTTTGTTTGCGTTAAATTTGTTTATTTTCATTCATTCAGACACGATAACAATATCAATACTGGTGGTAGGACCATTTGTGAAACCGCCCGGTTAGGTACCACCATCCTGCCTGTTTCTGCCGTGAAGCAGTATTGCGTTTCGTTTTAAAGGGCAGGACAGCCGCTGTAACTATACTGAGACCTTAGAACTTATCAAGGTGGTTGGCGCATTTACGTTGTAGATGTCTATGGGCTCCAGTAACCTCTTAACACCAGATGGGCTATGAGCTCGTCCACCCATCTAAGTAATAAAAAATGCATTCGAAACATGAGTTAAGTACGTATATCTTAAACAAAAAATTGGTACGCGGATTCAAACATCAGCTGCCCAACGACTTTTAGAAGACATTTCGCGCGCTAATTCCTTACTTACATTTTAATAACACGCCTGACGACCGCGCGACCTTAGCTATAAAATCGCAAACACGTTTTAGGCATCGTATTTATTATTCTATTCTATTCCGAACCGATCTTTGACGCGTATGTAAAATCACAATGACATAATCCCCAATAGCCAATAAACTAGGGCCTGTTGATCTATATATTTGGTTAGTAGTTACGACTCAAGTAGCTTTTGGTTTAGTTTAATATTCAACATTAATACACCAGTGTATTTAGATTCTTTCGCACGAATAATTTGGATGTGATTGTAGTTGGATATGTTTTGGTTCGATCAGTATTGTCTTACATATTCAGTGCTATAACGTCATAACTGTGCCTATGGTGTGGAAGTTTTGTGACGTTTTCGTCGCGAGCCGTCGAGACTAGATTGCGCGATATGACATTATTGTTTTTAATCTTATGCTTGATTTTGAAATAAGCGTTTTGACGTACTGAAAACATGTACGGAATTCGTAATGACTTTAATTGTACATATTATTTTTCAGTTACTTTTATTATTTAACCTTGGCTGAAAACTGAGCGGCCTGTATGTAGCGATTATCCGTGTTCATCAACTGCTAAAAGGCTGGGAAACGTGAAAATTCGCAAACTCTATATACATACGTCACAAATCAATACGAGATGAACCATATTGGTGCCACAGACTTAGGGTTCAAATATGGCCGCCCATCTGTACTATGGTGTTTTGAACTCTTCTATCTAGACTCGAAAACGGCTGGTACTGTTATGGCATATAAACGTCTCCTAAAAACTCTTCATTAAATTTATAAGTGGATATTGATTTCACTGCGTTATTAGTTATTATATACATCTTATAATAATTAATTATACGCATAATATCTTATAACAATCAATCTATTAGTCTTAACAGAACAGTTTTAATTAAAATAAGAATCAAAATAAACATTTAAAAATATGGCGGCGTCATCATAAATTCTATTTAAATCTGGCAACACAACAGAGGTTGTGTCAAAAGTAAACGAATGTCAGACGATTCTGACAGTTTTAATAATGATATTTACGAATTTGGAATTTCTCGTAATTAAGTAAATTAAAATGGCCTGATGAGTTTGATCGTTAAAGATTAAGGTTAAGTTAAAATTCGAAAATTTCGTCAGTGTGCTTATAATAAAGAAAACGGAAAATCGAAATTCAGTATTCATCGTAGGGTTGCCCGTTTGAAAACTTTAATTTGCGATAAAAGCATTTTGTCCTAAAACATTATTTAAACAAAAATGCAGAAAAAATAAGAAATGTTGCTATCGTTTACTATTTACAAAGGCAAGTGATCGTACGCGGACTGTTTTTTGTTTAACTACCTTCAATAAACATGTTACAGACATGTAAATTATTATTATTATTAATACTTTATTTCATTAAAAAAAACATAACATTATGTTAGTAAGAATTATTTATAATCTATATAAAAACCTAACACATAACTATCAGACTATCTATTACAATTTTTTTCTTCTAAGTAGCTGCTGTAAAGGCTATTTGATTAGATCTTGCTCAATGTGATGTTCAGAAGACGATTAAACTGTAAGTAAAGTACTTAAACTAGCGATCTTTTTTTCTTACCTATGCTGATATCCTTGAGAGGCTATTTCAGCTTCGCCCTAACATGTAGATGAGCTCACGGGGCTCAAGCCGGAGTGTTGCTAACACTGATCCTAGCAAGAGCAGTGCTTCGCAGAATCTACCACCGGATCGGAAACGCGACCCACTGAGAAAGAAGATCCGGCGAGAAACTCAGTGGGCTGTGTCTATGGGTTAATTCGCACGTCGAGCCCTTCGTCGCAAGCGACGGTTTCGACGAGGACTGTGACCGGTGCTTGTGGTATCTAAAAGCAGCGTTAATGGATCGGGAGGATCCGTAATGACGTGTTTTGGGCGACGTCGACTGGCGATCGATGTACGTACGTAAATATGTTATACACGAGTATATTCTCTATGTATCAGTGCAATGACACGCAAATTTCTTAAACGCGTTTAAATGAATAAAGAAATTATTTGATAACAATGCTTCATAATTTGTTCATTGTTGTACAAACAATAGCCGTAACCAGTGGGATATTTTGAATACGGCTAGTATCTAAGCCAGTACTTGCGTATAATGATCGCCCTTGTTTTTATTTTATTTGTTTTATTGCTTAGATGGGTGGACGAGCTCACAGCGCACCTGGTGTTAAGTGGTTACTGGAGCCCATAGAAATTACAACGTAAATGTCCCACCCACCTTGAGATATAAGTTCTAAGATCTCAGTATAGTTACAACGGTTGCCCCACCCTTCAGACCGAAACGCATTATTGCTTCACGGCAGAAATAGGCAG
This sequence comes from Bombyx mandarina, assembly GCF_003987935.1. The sequence goes on from NW_021011542.1 coordinate 1,103,994, forward strand.
GGCGGTGGTACCTACCCGTGCGGACTCACAAGAGGTCCTACCACCAATAAACTAGGTTAGAAAACTTTATTCGATGTTTTCCAAAAAACACATATTTGGGTTGGGTTAGCTGGGTCGAACCTTTAGAAATATAGAGATATTTCTAAAGGTTCGACGTATCTAAGCATTTTTGTTAAGCTATTTCTATGTTAATAAAAACGTCAAATCATGCATCCCCGAGGCGTTTGTTACAATATTATGGGCGCAGTAACTTTCATTATTTCACTTTGAAAGCTTAGTTTGACCGCGTACGGAACTTTAATTGTGTGCTTAGTCTTAACCATCTATGAACTTGCAGCTTTCTAGTTGCGTGTCATTGTTTTTGACCGGATTCGAATAGGGGGAGTTCCCTATGTTTTTACGGTCTCGCGAATTTTTTGTTTGTCATTAAAGGATTTGTGTAAATGAATTAATCTATTCTATAATATAGTTGAATAAGAGAAATCCTAAATTGTTTCACAAGTCAATGAGTTTATGTGAGTTCTGAAAGAAAACAACTTAAATTATGTTTTTTAACTTTCTCTTATTGTGTTCACGAAAAACTTAAATTTCGAGGAAACATTGTTACACGCGATGAATAGTGTGATAAAACACAAAACATGAAAAATATATTATATATCAATATCATATTATACTCAGTATTATGCCGGCCACTCACATGCGCACAAATATTCGTATATTGTACGAATGTTTGCGCGCATGTGAAGGGCCGTCAAACATTCATTCGCAAACTTAGCAGCTGTGCAAATGGGTTCGCATACTTAATTTGCGAACCCGTTTGCGCTTCCTCCTACACTTGTTTACGAATGTCTCATGAATTTCTCCTCCTTTTTAATTCGTCAATAGAACATTGAAGAGAAAAAGAGTTTTGAATTCTTTCCCAGACATCATTAACAACCATGCTGTTTTTATGGGATTTCTTTGATGAAGATACGCTACACAGTAGACGTCACGAACTATGAAAATAGCGAAACGTCCATTGCCTTCGCAATCCTGGGCGCAACTGGTCACACGAATGTGTGGGAGACTACGTGAAGGATCGCGGTTCGCGCGCTTTGATGTCTTTAAAAAAACCGACACAGCCTGGAAAACCACGAATGCAGCGAAAGCTTTGCATAATCATTTGCAAATGTCGTCCTACACTTGCGGGTTTGCGTATTCGTGCGAATGTGAGTGACCGGTATTATACTCAGTCTGTAATCACTGTTTGGTACCGACAATATTCAGTCTATATCTTGAGATAAACAGTCATACCTACCTGTGGGGAAGTACACCTACCACCATAAAAAATCGAAGAGATAATATGTTTTTTCTTTTATCATTTATTATATTCCTCCTAATTTATACACTTTGGTACCTGTACCAAGCGATTTAATGACGTCAGACAAAAACAATGCAATTTTCTTCAGTTTTATTTTATTGTTAACACACATAAGTAATGCATGTACCAAACTTAAGTTAATTAACCGTATTTTTTAATGATTTAATTACAAAATAAGTGACATTGTTCTCGGATTACCCAACAAGTAGTATAATTGGTTTTATACTTTCGTTATTTTGTGTGATTTTGTTGTTAGGCAACTTTGAAGTATTTCATTAAGCTTGTTTTCTGATGAGTGCTTTTAGGGTTTTTTTAATAAAATTGAAGAAATAGAGCCCTTATAACCCACAGAGTTTCTCGCCGGATCTTTTTAGTGGATCGCGATTCCGACTCTGTGGTTCTACCACTTCTTCAGCGAAGCACTGCTCTTGCTATTTTTTTCTTTTTTTATTGTTTTGATGGGCGGACGAGCTCACAGCCCAACTGGTGCTAAGTCGTTACTGGAGCCTATAGACATCTACAACGTAAATGCGCCACCCACCTTGAGACATAAATTCTAAGGTCTCAATGTAGTTACAACGGCTGCCCCACCCTTGAAGCCGAAACGCATTACTTCACGGCAAAATTAGGCAGGGTGGTGGTACCTACACATGTGGACTCACAAGGGGTCCTTTCACCAGTAATTACGCAAGGGCTAGTATTAGCAATTCTCTCATGTCGAGTCCGTGAGCTCAACTACCAGTCCGCGCGAAGTTGGAATAGCCCTTTACCAATGATTAGGTAGGGAAAAAGTAGCCCTTAGGATTCTGTGTGGTCGTTTATTAGTACCATATGTCACAGCCGATCTGCTGTAGAGTTTTTATAGTTAGGTAACAGGAGCCTTGTGGGCGTTCAATATAATTATCGTTAAAAGCGATCGTTCTAGCCAACGCTTCCCGTCTTAATACCAGTGCATTAAGATTGTATAATCTCAAATTTTTAATTCATGTATCCTCAATGTAAGAACGATTTTAATCTGCTTGGGAATTTTAAAACAAGATTAATTATTAAAACACATTGTCTAAATATTTCTCATGCACCCGCTTCTGTAATTAATAGTCTGAATCGACGCGAGTGAAGTTTCTAGTGACTGTCCCTTGCATTAGTTGAATATGTAAAATTTTGGCTACTATTCATTACGCATGTAGCGGCAGCTATCATATTACATAATATGTGTGGTGTGTGGCGCATTTACGTTGTAGATGTCTATGGGCTCCAGTAACCACTTAATACCAGGTGGGCTGTGAGCTCGTCCACACATCTCAGCAATAAAAAAAACAAAATATATGATGACAGGTGTCTAAATCGCGCTAACTACATTTTGAATATAAGCTTCAAATTATGTTTCGATCATTTGGATCGTCGGTCTGTCGAGAGATTTCATTCGCTCCGTAAAAGATCTTCTCACACTTAATTACTCTCGTCACATTTATTACTAAATAGTTAGTACAAACTGTATTTTAAAATTTTCATTGATGGTTTAAATTTCCCGACGGGGTAATGTACAGCGAATGACGAACCGCCTCGCGTCCCACGAGGTCGTTAACCCCGCGTTCCTGCTGTCTTTAACTTTCTTTTTTTTCCTACCTATGCTGATAGCCTTGAGAGGCTATTTCAGCTTCGTCCTAACATGTAGGTGAGCTCACGGGGCTCAAACCGGATTGTTGCTAACACTGGCCCTAGCCAGAGCAGTGTTTCGTAGAATCTACCACCGGATCGGAAACGCGACCCACTGAGAAGATCCGGCGAGAAACTCAGTGGACCGTGTCTATGGGCTAATTCGCTCGTCGAGGCCTTCGTCGCAAGCGACGGGTTCGACGAGGACGGTGACCGGTGCTTGTGGTACGTAAAAGCACCGTTAATGGATCATGAGGATCCGTAATGACGTTTGCTTTACATTGGTTTCTCTTATTGAAGTCTCTTATTAGTTTATTGGAAATTTTATTTTTGACTTTTGTCGTAATAATTAATTCGATTAAATACGAATCAGTGGTCCCAGAGCACCGGCTTAGTTTCACCTATTGCTCGGTGGCATGACGAACGCGGAAGTCGCGACACGTGATCGGAATTCGAATCCAACTTCCTTCATTTTGAAATGAATGTGCCGTTACTGTTTATTAGAGAATGAGTTTGTTACGGTGTCGCGTGAAGGTTGCTGATCTTCAACTATGATTTGTGTTTAAAGTTTGAAGTCGTCGTGGCTCAAAGGATAAGACGTCCGGTGCATTCGTATGTAGCTATGCACCGGTGTTCGAATCCCGCAGGCGGGTACCAATTTTTCTAATGAAATACGTACTTTACAAATGTTCACGATTGACTTCCACGGTGAAGGAATAACATCGTGTAATAAAAATCAAACCCGCAAAATTATAATTTGCGTAATCACTGGTGGTAGGACCTCTTGTGAGTCCGCACTTGTAGGTACCACCACCCCGCCTATTTCAGCCGTGAAGCAGTAATGCGTTTCGGTTTGAAGGGTGGGGTAGCCGTTGTAACTATACTGAGACCTTAGAACTTATATCTCAAGGTGTGTGGCGCATTTACGTTGTAGATGTCTATGGGTTCCAGTAACCACTTCAGAACAGGTGGGCTGTGAGCTCGTCCACCCATATACAATAAATCGGGTAAAATAATGTATTTGTGACTACCTACAGCTCCCAGCTCAAATTCAATTCAAATTCAAATTCAAATTAATTTCGGCTTTAGAAAAATTGGTACCTGCCTGAGATTCGAACACCGGTGCATCGCTCAACACGAATGCACCGGACGTCTTATCCGTTAGGCCACGTCGACTTCTCATAAACATAAAGACTTCTTCAGCCATTTGAATGGGTTAAACTTAATTGAAGTTCAATTAAAAAAATTGAATTATTGATACTAATACGAAATAAAACGGACCATTAATTACAAAGATATATGTCGCGTGTTAATCGAAATGTCGCTTAAGCTTCGATATTATATCTGCTTTATATAGCTTCTCGCTTATAATGCGACGGTGCCTTTATATTTTTTACGCGAGTGTTCACGAAACGCNTTGAATGGGTTAAACTTAATTGAAGTTCAATTAAAAAAATTGAATTATTGATACTAATACGAAATAAAACGGACCATTAATTACAAAGATATATGTCGCGTGTTAATCGAAATGTCGCTTAAGCTTCGATATTATATCTGCTTTATATAGCTTCTCGCTTATAATGCGACGGTGCCTTTATATTTTTTACGCGAGTGTTCACGAAACGCTAGTGCGGTCGATAAATCAATTGTGCGGAAAAGCTCGGCGGCTTTGGCGGCCTTGACCGCAGCTTACCGACTGATGTACCCGACACGAGTTCAATTAACTTTTAATTACGTTAACGAATTATTTCATGATTTTGGGCTGATGAAAATTCGAAATATTTGCCGGTAACCGGAACTAATTAGCATCGGTATTTCCGCAGTCCGTACTGGTGGTAGGACGTCTTGTGAGTCCGCGCGGGTAGGTACCACCGCCCTGCCTATTTCTGCCATGAAGCACTAATGCGTTTCGGTTTGAAGGGCGGGGTAGCCGTTGTAACTATACTTGAGACCTTCGAACTTATATCTCAAGGTGGGTGGCGGCATTTACGTTATAGTTACGTCTATGGGCTCCAGTAACCACTTAACACCAGATGGGCTGTGAGCTCGTCCACCCATATAATCAATAAAAAAAAATCTTAATTATTCTTTAAATCTGAACTGGTATATTTTTGAAATCAGATCACTTTGCGGCTTAAATGGACAATAAATTGTACCAAAAGTGACGAAGTCGAAGCCATTGCATTAAAACTAGCTATTCCTCTTTGACGCGTCATCGCTTATAATTGTCTTTAGTATTACGAAAACGTTAAACTTTCATATTAACAAGATAATTAGAGATGAAATCTTCAATAGGACCCCGGAGGCTATTCGATTTTGAACCGATTAATCGTTTGAATCGATTTATGAATTATGGATGGCCGCGGGCCGATTGCTTTCATGGTCATTGTGGTGACTGCAAACATTAATGTTGCAGACATAGAATCAAGTTGTACTGGAATGACTAAGTACAGGTCAAGTACATAGAACAGTTTATTGTTACCAAATGCTATTTCTAGTAGAACGAAATATTAAATTATCAAGGTTTCCTTTGGCAGTATTTTTTTTTGTCTGGCACTAGAGGCCCTATCTCTTTTCACATGAAATTTCCGGTTCACGGATTTCACATGAAATGTCCGGTAGATTGGACAGAATTAACATAATTTATAGTATCTATAGTATTCCGTGGAGCATTTCGGACCAACGTATCAATTTTGCAAGAACTCAAAATCTCCTCGCGGCTGTCATCCGAGTGTCTCCGCAGAGCCCTTAAATACTTCGGTTACAGTACACGCAAGGATGGTAGCAATCTCGAGAGGCTCATCGTGACCGGTAAGGTAGATGGGAAAAAACCTCGGGGGTGCAGCCCAATACGTTGTTCCGACCAGACTCGCAACGCTCTTGATTCCACGTTTCACAACGCCCTCCACACCGCCAGAGACAAGAATAGATGGAGGAAAATTGTGCGTGCGAAGGTGATACAAAAGGGTGGTCACGACTCTCAGCAATGAGGAATACGACGTAGGGAGTATATATAGTATTTCTAGTAAATTTAATTCAACGTCAAAATCATGGATTACGTTGCGTACCGAATGGCATCGATAATGTTATACACTTTCGCCGCTACACTACTCGATTCAAATAATTGAATGTGTTTTTAAAGGCTCACTTAGAAAGTTGCGTTACGAAGAACAGGAAAATTTAATTTATTCAAATAATTATTTGATAATACCGGCATTCGGCAAGCGCAATGCGTAACTTGCATTCACGACTGTCATTGGAATTATGGATCAATATGTTGGTTGAGTCAAGCACCGGTCACCGTCCTCGCCGAACCCGTCACTTGCGACGAAGNTTGAATGTGTTTTTAAAGGCTCACTTAGAAAGTTGCGTTACGAAGAACAGGAAAATTTAATTTATTCAAATAATTATTTGATAATACCGGCATTCGGCAAGCGCAATGCGTAACTTGCATTCACGACTGTCATTGGAATTATGGATCAATATGTTGGTTGAGTCAAGCACCGGTCACCGTCCTCGCCGAACCCGTCACTTGCGACGAAGTGCTCGACGAGTAAATTAACCCTCAGACACAGCCCACTGAGTTTCTCGCCGGATCTTCTCAGTGGGTCGCGTTTCCGATCCGGTGGTAGATTTTGCGAAGCACTGCTCTTGCTAGGGCCAACGTTAGCAAGACTTTTGGTTTGAGCTCTGAGAGCTCACCTACACGCTAGGGTGAAGCTGAAATACCCTCTCAAGGCTATCAGCATAGGTAGGAGAAAAAAAGGTTGAGTGGTTAGTGGATATCACTAGGGTGCCACGGGACCCGGATTCGTTTCACGATACGGGCACAAAATCCTCGTGAAAGAGACATACATGGCTTCTGCGACAGCATTACGTGTTATAATCTCGCATATATTTTTAGTACACATAATACAGTAGGAGTTCCTTAGTTGAGCCAGTTAAAAGAGGAATGTTTGTTCCATTAATTTATTTATTTGTTATGTAGTAAACGACTTCACGGTCCATCTGATGTTAAGCGGTTTCCGGAGCCCATAGACATCTACAATGTAAATGTCGCCACCTATCTTGAGATATAAGTTCTAAGGTCTCAATATATATAGTTACAACGGCAGCCTGGCCCTTCAAACCGAAACGCCTTACTGCTTCACGACAGAAATAGGCAGGGTGGCGATACCTACCCGTGCGGACTCACAAGACGTTCTACCACCAGTAATTACGCAAATTATAATTTTTCGGGTTTGATTTTTACAACACGTGTTTATTCCTTCACCGCGTAAGTCAATTGTGAGCATTCTTTAGGCCCTGATTTATTCAATTCAGAATAGCAAAGCCTACTTAAGATTTGTTTTGTGATTCTATATAGTCGCCGGCTGCTTCGTTTCTCAAGGTATTTTATTCTACATCAGTCCTTACCGAATTACACTTGAAAAACAATTTTGTACAATTACAAATAATAAAAACGAAAGTGTGAAAAAGTTATGTGTACTTTCTATTGAACAGATATAATTGGTTGTATTGCGTGCCTTTTCTAACTTATCTGTCTGGACAAGCGTCTTGGTATGCTTCATTTTTCTTCTGCACTGCTTCCGTTGCTGAACTGGCTGGATATGGTGGGAAATCAGCGCGTATTCTTTCAGTATCAGCCACGAAAAATAAGGAATTTCAATCACAATTCCTAAGTTTCATTCTAGCAAATCGATGATCTTATAACCGCCTTGGGAATTTAATTTCGATACTGACCATTCTCGGTTGATACTCCGCGGTCAGCTTGTTTCAAATAATTGGTGCCGCGCCACAGCAACTGCGGTAAAATCATGTTTAAATACAATTTTTTAGTTGGATTTTCTATAAAAGCGTATTTTGTTAGTTTTTTTGAACTATTATTTCTTTTTCAATTTTAGTTGAATTTCAATAAAAAAAAATTTTTAATATTTAATTGTCATCGGTCCTTAATAAGTATGCCAAATTTCGAGATAATCCGACGTTTTGAAGGGGGTCATAATAATGTTCAAAGATTCCGTTAAAAACATACATACTAACATACATACAAACATACATACAAACATACATACAAACATACATACTAACATACATACGTCTGAAGCTAATAAAAGCGTATTAAAAAAAATCGATCAAAGCTGTGGTGAATATAAATCGTGTGGCACAAAAATGCATTTTGCTCTATAATATGAGGGATGAGTTTATATGAAGCAGCAGCTCTGGTTTCCATCAATGGCGACATCGCTTGCCGATTTTCCCGCCTGCGCCAACAAAAACAAAAGCCATCATACTGTGGACGGTCGTGTGTAATTACATTGTTTACTGGCACGCGGTAATGTCCTTGCCAGCAAAGTATCCTTCCTGACAGTAATGAAGACGAATTACTGATCAATGCGACCTTAAATCGATTAACGAATCGATTCGTCAATTATCGAGACATCGATCGGGTTGAGAACAACGGTATTTCTTTTTTTATTGCTTTGGTGGGAGGACAAGCTCATGGCTCACTACTTGTTAAGTGGTTACTGGAGCCCATAGACATCTACAACGGAAAGACCCCGTCTACCTTGAAATATAAGTTCTAAGGTCTTAGTATAGTTACACAACGGCTTACAACTTCACGACAGAAATAGGCGGGGTGGTGGTACCTAACTGCGCGGACCCACAAGAGGTCTTAACACCATTTCAAATTTTGTGAACGAGTTAATGAGGATGCAATTTAACACGATTTGCTTTATCAACAAGTCTCCCTCCGCCATAAATAATGATTAAAATTTAAATAGTCAATTTAGTATTAATTAATTATGAACACTTAGGAAAATGCACTTATGTATAAGAACATTACTATCTCAATATTCAACACTATCCGTGCGGACTCACAAGAGGTCCTACCATCAAAACCATCACAATATTGATCGCCTGTGCTTAGGGACGCTGAACACACGGACTGGTTGTTACAGTCGCGATCAATATCTTTGCTAAGGACATTTAACATTCCGAAATTTGGGTGTATTTTTTTTATTTGCAACCCTAGAGGAAATCCTATCCCAGGACCTTAGTACAGCGTGGCCTGAAGTTTACTGTTGACAATATTACATTATTCTTTTGTTTGTTTCAGGTGAGTACTAAAGGCAGTCCTCTGTAACCGTAAGTTAAATGGTTTTAATTACTCTGGACTCATAAGTGTATGTTGTTAGCCGACTTCAAAAAAGAAGGTTTATCGAATGTGTTTTTATGTGCCTTTTGAATGATTTTGCCAACATTTGTGGAATCAGATACCTTCGATTCCCTGTTGTTTAAAGTTACTCATAAAGTCAGTTCCAATTTTCTATTTGTTTATACGGTATACCGTATACAATCGGAAATATACGATAAATTTGCTATATAAAATTTCGGACTCTATTTGCGTTGTTGATGTCCATAGGCTCTGGTAGCCGCTTAACGTCAGCTGGGCCGTGAGTTCGTTCAGAAACGCAAACAAAAAAAGATTAATTAGGTACGGTCGGAATTCGAATAGGATGATTAGACTTGTAAAGCGCAATGTTTTTATACGCCAATAATATGATACTTCATTTCCACGAACCTCGTGTAATTTAAGGGGTTCGTCATTTCGGATCCTTCCTTTTTTTTTTTTTTTTTTTTTCTTTTTCCCTACCTATGCTGATAGCCTTGAGAGGCTATTTCAGCTTCGCCCTAACGTTAGTAGGTGAGCTCGCGGGGCTCAACCGGAGAGTTGCTAACACTGACCCTAGCAAGAGCAGTGCTTCGCAGAATCTACCACCGGATCGGAAACGCGACCCACTGAGAAGATCCGGCGAGAAACTCAGTGGGCTGTGTCTATGGGTTAGTTCGCTCGTCGAGCCCTTCGTCGCAAGCGACGGGTTCGACGAGGACGGTGACCGGTGCTTGTGGTGCCTAAAAGCACCGTTAATGGATCAGGAGGATCCGTAATGACGTGCTTTGGGCGACGTCGACGGTTTACCATTCGGTCTACTGGGTCGGGTATGTAATTTCCAGCGGCTACGATGAGAGGGTTCTCATGTCGTGCCGCCTTCTCNTTCGGTCTTCTTGCCCGGGGGGGGCGGCCCCGGGACTTTTGTTGAACTCGCCGAAAGGCGAGGCCCCGGATAGGATTTGTAACCCCCCTGTGCTGCAGGACAGCAAGGAGCAGGGGGGGGGAATGCCTATGCCGTGAAAACGGCAATCGGCGGGGAAAAGGAAAGGAACCCGCTCGGGCTGTATAGTGCTACAGCAGGCAGAATCGCGAGCGGGGGTCTAGTCTTGAAAAAGACTGTTGTTTTGGGAAAGGTTAGGAAATCGCTAGCCTGTGAGTGCCACAGGAAGCCTGATCGTAGCGATTGGTTTTGCCTTGAAAAAGGCAGTTGGTAAAGGGTGGGTTCGCGGTTACAACACTTTAGCGCACAAAAATGGACTCCGAGACGCAAATCGCAAGCGACCAACGGATCGGCACGTCCGCACTACTGAATTGTAAGCACGATGTATTTACGGTCACTACACTGTCGAGCACAACTGTGAGTTCAGAGACGCAGCTCGCAAGCGGGCCACGGATCGGAAAGCACGTCCGCGCACGACCGAGTCGTGAGCGAGAATGCGGATCCTTCCTATCCACTAACGGTGCTTTTAGGAACCACAAGCACCGGTCACCGTTCTCGTCGAACCCGTCGAGTGCTACGAAGGGTTCCGGATCTTCTCAGTGGGTCGCGTTTCCGATCTGCTGGTAGATACTGCGAAGCTCTGCTCTTAGGGCTAGCGTTAGCATCGTGGGCTCACCTTTTTACTGGTGGTAGGACCTCTTGAGAGTCCGCGCGGGTAGGTACCACCACCCTGCCTGTTTCTGCCGTGAGGCAGTAATGCGTTTCGGTTTGAAGGGTGGGGCAGCCTTTGTAATTGTACTTGAGACTTTAAAACTGATATCTCAAGGTGGGTGGCGCATTTACGTCGTAGATGTCGATGGGCTCTGTTAACCATTTAACACCAGATGGGCTGTGAGTTCGTCCACCAATCTAAGAAAAAGAAAAAAACCTATTCGCTGGTTACGCTGGCATAGCCTCTAAAGGCCAGCTTAGGTAGGAAAAGTAAGGGTTAGGTATTGCGCTATGAACGATGCCCTTAATTTAGAGACCGTGAAACGATGTGAAACCAAATAAACGAAAGTGTTGTAATAGTTTTATTAAAAGCGTTACAAAAGTAAAGATTAATTTAATTACAAGTTGCGAGTTTTGTAATATTGATTGATCGGAAAGCAACCGATAATTATGTTAATCGATTTGTTCAGTTAGCGAACGATGTAAGGTATAGTTCAAGGGCGATTGCGAAATTAATGCGAATGTAATTTCTAATCGGTAATTCGATAACGGGTTCGGATACGCGGATCCGTAATTAAAATAGTACATTGTGCACCAAGGGAGAAAAGCAGGATATTTCCTCTCGCGGTGCACATACTATTTTTTCTCCTACCAGGTCGAAAATTCGTGGAGGAGTCTGAATAACTGCCCCCTGGACCATCTTACGCCATCGCTGTTTATTACCAGCTGCGTGGATGGCCCGACCAGGTTATTGGACTTCTGCTTTGGGGCTTTCTTCCCCATACTTATTTCAAGGGTGAACCGATTTGGACATATTTTTTTATTTACTGAAACCTGGTTCTCTCGTGTTATTTTTTTATTGCAAAGATGTGTGGACGAGCTCACAGCTCACCTGGGGCTAAGTGGTTACCGGAGCCCATAGACATCTACAACGTAAATGTGCCACCCACCTTGAGATATAAGTTCCGAGATCTCAGTATAGTTACAACGACTGGCCCGCCCTTCAAACCGAAACCTATTACTGCTTCACGGCAGAAATAGGCAGATCATGTGGTGCTATTTCAAGATCAAGATCCGACCATTAGCTTTTGAGTTACCTTTAATAATGCAAATCAAATTCACTTGGGCTGTATTGATGATATATTTATTTCATTTCACTAAAGTCAGTTTTCTGTTCGTCTTAAGTTATCCTTAAAGATGTATCTTCGAATATCTCCGCACCCGTTTCTCTTTTGTATTGAAACCTTAATATAAAATAGTTAACAACTAATAATGGCACGTAGAATTGATAACATTAAACTGTGAGTCACGCAACCTTTGTATGAAACAGGTAAATAAATATGTTTATAGGCGATAAATAATTGAAACAACTGTAGTACTGTTTGAAAGGAATATAATCTTAATCGTTACGTTTGGAGAGGCTATAAATGATGCTCCGTTTTGCTTAATAGAAGCCTTCTCTCTTGAGCATTCATGGTCACTCTTGAACACGCAATGGATAACAATTTAGAAGAAGAGGAATTAAAAAAAATTTTACTCTTTATTTTTGGAGTACTGGCGTTAGAGTGTTGAATATTGAGATAGCAATGTTCTTATACATAGTATATTTCTCTAAGTGTCCATAATTAATTAATACTAAATTGAGAATTTATTTATTCATTAGTCACGGTGGGAGGGAGATTTGTTGACAAAGAAAATCGTGTTAAATTGCATCCTCATTAACTCGTTCACAAAATTTGAACTGGTGGTAGGACCTCTTGTGAGTCCGCACGGGTAGGTACCACCACGCCGTCTATTTCTGCCGTGAAGCAGTAATGCGTTTCGCTTTGAAGTGGCGGGCTGTGAGCTCGTCCACCCATCAAGGCAATAAATAAATAATAGTTTAAAAAAACTAACAAAACACGCTTTTATAGAAAATCGAAAAAAAAAATTGAAAATAAATTTTAATAAACTTGAATTGAAAATAGTGTAAGAAAAAATGTTTTTATTGTAAAAAAAAGAGTGGGGTGCTTTTCAGGATATTATCAAAATAACCCTTCTACTCATATCGGTTCATAAAATATTTATAACTACTGATACCATGCACCCTACGGTTTTTTTTTACATTAAAATCATTTTATCATCATAAATAGTGGATATTTAGTTAAACAACAAATTTTTTTATTAGGGGTTCGAATCCCGCCAAGGGGAGATATTTGTATGATAAATATAAATGTATTTTCCAGGGTTATGGATGTATATTAAATATATGTATGTGTATAATAAAAATCTTACATTTATTTCCGTTATCTGGTACCTGTAACACAAGTTCTTTACGAACTTATCACGGGATCAGTTAACGTATCGTGATTGTTGGTAAATATTTATTTATTCATTATTTATTTAATTAAAAAAAAAAAAAAAACTATTCGTCGTAGCATCATTATGTTAATCTGGAATCTTTCATTTATACTATCTTATTTTAAAATAAAATTAGTGTGCCAGTGTGAATTGACCAAAAAGTACCGATTTTCCCACTTATATATAATAATATATTACACAAGTATATTGAACCAGTGATATCGAATAATAAGTACACTAACAAAACGTCAAAGTGCTTTTAAATAACGTTGTTTTTAATGGTTTTCAGTAATTCACTTTGCAAAATTTTACAAATGAAATAATAAATAGACTGTACAAATAGCAGCATTGCTCATTAAATATAATGCAGTGAGTCAGACGACCTCAAAGTCTGCGTAAACATTTTGTATTTGGTTATAATTAATCGTGGCATTGTCTCGTCCGACCTTAACAGACTGTTGCAGTAAAGTTTTTTTTTTATTGCTTAGATGGGTGGACGAGCTCACAGCCCACCTGATGTTAAGTGGTTACTGGAGCCCATAGACATCTACAACGTAAATGCGCCATCCACCTTGAGATTTAAGTTGTAAGGTCTCAGTATAGTTACAACGGCTACCCCACCCTTCAAGCCGAAACGCATTACTGCTTCACGGCAGAAATAGGCAGGGTGGTGGTACCTACCCGTGCGGACTCACAAGAGGTCCTACCACCAGTGTGTGTTTAAATGTGTTTGGGAGACGGTGGTCTACGATCACTGGATGAATGCAAAGCTCTTAAGCTTGACGCGAGCCCGGTGGATTTCTCGCCAGATCTTCTTAGCGGGTCGCCATTCCGATCCGGTAGTAGATTCGCGAAGCAGCTGCTCTTGAGTTGTTAGGTCTCCTTTGGAGCCGGAGTCCGACATAACCCGGTCTATTACAAAAAAAAAAGGGTTCCTTTGGAGGCGGTCGGGCAGCTGTTAACAAATCCCATGCTTTCTGGATGATCCCGTATTCGCCTACCTATTCTGATGAAACTGGAAAAGGCCTTCGGACCACCAGTAATACTTCACACCTTTTTTACTGGTGGTAAGAGGTCCCTCTTATGAATCCGCACGGGTAGGTACCACTGCCCTGCCTATTTCTGCCGTGAAGCAGTAATGCGTTTCGCTTTGAAGGGTGGGGCAGCCGTTGTAACTATACTGAGACCTTAAAAATTATATCTCAAGGTGAGTGGCGCATTTACGTTTGTAGATGTCTATGGGCTCCAGTAACCACTTAACACCAGGTGAGCTGTGAGCTCAGCGTGAGCGTAGGTTCCAGTTAAACTTAACTGGAACCTCGAGAAGGAGATTTCATTGCTCCTACCGGGAGAAGTTAAAATGAAGTTAGAGTTTGTGGGCAGCGGCTTGGCTCGGCCCCTGGCATTGCTGAATTCCACGGGCCACGATAACCACTCACCATCAGGTGGGCCGTATGCTCGTCTGCCTATAAGAGCAATAAAAAAAAAGCACCAATGTAGGCAAATGATAATTACGTTTTTACAAAATTATATTTAATTGCTTCCTAGCTTAGAAAGATTGAAGTGTTTAACTCAATGTAAGGAAACGAAGTGAAGTCGTGAGTTTGATTGTAAATAATCGTGTGAGCAATTCATTACATCATTGTACGATTACTATAATCATGTTAAACGCAGCTTGATTATATATAATTCGTCTTTTAAAACACAAGGCGCATTTGCCAAGTTACACGCTGCCAGTTTAGTTGTTACAAACTTTGGTAATAAACCTTATAATCTTATAACTTTTGTAAGCCTTTGAAAGAGCTGAAGTCTATACTAGGTTCAAGTACCTGTTTTACTGATCTCCAGGCTCCCTCCTTCTTAAGATAGATTAGGTTAGGTTAAGTCGTGAACAGATGCTGCGGACTAGTGTTGAGAGATCATTAGGTGTTATATTTTAAGAAGGTCATTATGCGTGTGTGTGCGTGTGTGTATTTGTGTGTGTGTGTGTGAGCGTGTATGTGTGAGTGTGTGTATGTGTGGGCGTGTGCGTTCACCACCACGTTCTGAGGCATTTGCGAGTCATAAAGGATAAGAGTCCGGTGCATTCGTATGTAGCGATGCACCGGTGTTCGAATCCCGCAGGCGGGTACCAATTTTTCTAATGAAATACGTACTTAGCAAATGTTCACGATTGACTTCCACGGTGAAGGAATAAAACATCGTGTAATAAAAATCAAACCCGCAAAATTATAATTTGCGTTAATTACTGGTGGTGGGACTTTTTGTGAGTCCGCACGGGTAGGTACCACCACTACGCCTATTTCTGCCGTGAAGCAGTAAGGCGTTTCGGTTTGAAGGGTGGGGCAGCCGTTGTAACTATACTGAGACTTTAGAACTTATATCTCAAACGTGGGTGGCGCATTTACGTTGGGATGTCTATGGGCTCCAGTAACCACTTAACACCAGGTGGGCTGTGAGCTTGTCCACCCATTTAAGCAATAAAAAATCATGGATTAAGAAAATCATTTTTTTTAATTACCCTTGCGGAAAGACGTGCAAACAGCCCACCCGATGGTGAGTGGTTACCGTTGCCCATGGACGTCAGCAATGCTAGGAGTACAGTTAAGCTGCTACCTACGCAATTTCACACTTTAATTCTTATTAAATGCGATGCGTGCATCATTACGTTTGCAAGTATTGCCTTTTTACGTATGTTTTCTCTTCATAAGTATGTAAACATCTTTTTAAGGATCGCCATGGATGCACACATTGCGACATTAAAATGAGTACAAAATTTTTCATTTCAATATTGCTTAATTTAATTGATTTACGTTGTTCAATTTATCTAAAACTATCTATAAGTATAAACTGTTATCAGAGAATGTGTTTTGATAAACACTCACATATCTAACAAATTTAACGATCTGTCTTTTTGTGGCCGAACATGTAGAGATACTGATTTGACTGAGATTTTTATCGGTGGTAGGACCTCTTGTGAGTCCGCACGGGTAGGTACCGCCGCCCCGCCTATTTTTGCCGTGAAGCAGTAATGCGTTTCGGTTTGAAGGGGCAGCCGTTGTAACTATACTGAGACCTTAAAACTTACATCTCAAGGTGTGTGGCGCATTTACGTTGTAGATGTCCATGGGCTCCAGTAACCACTTAACACCAGGTGGGCTGTGAGCTCGTCCACACATCTAAGCAATAAAAAAAAATAAAAAAAAAAGCTTTGCGGCAGGAATAGGTAGGATGATGGTATCTACCACCAGTAAGAAAGACGCGCGTCTTATTATTTTGATGTACGTATGTATTGCAACAATGAGTTACCGCACAAACAAATAGGAACTCTTATTCCACAAATGACGAACGACAATAGATATGACGCGAATAATGAGACAATGACGCGTCTGACGCGTTTCCTCTGTAAGTGGGACGCGGGTCAAGGATCTTGCAGGGCACGTTTAAATGTAGGAACTTCAATTAAAGGGCTCGATTATCAACGGGCGGTCTGGAAGAATGTTATATACCTAATGCATCTTTCTACTTCTGCGAAACCAGACTATCGGTAATTGACATATGTTGCGAATTTTTTTTATGGGTGGAAGAGCTCACGGCTCACCTGGTGTTAAATGGTAACCGGAGCCCATAGACATCTACAACGTCAATACCGCCACCCACCTTGAGACATGAGCTCTAAGGTCTCACTTTTAACAGTACAACGGCTGCCACGCCTTGCGAACCGAAATGCATTACTGCTTCACGGCAGAAATAGGCAGGACGGTGGTACCTACCCGTGCGGACTCACAGACGTCCTACCACCAGTAAATACCAGAGTTTCATTATTTTTTTATTGGTATTGATGAGCTGATGATTTCACTAAATAGGATAACCCAATCGAGTCCGCAATAAGCCCTACCACCAGTAATACACGCTCACCTAGTAGTTGACTATGGTATAAAGGAGCAAGATCTAAAAATAGTCGGCGAATTTCATCAGAAAACCAATTACAATTTGCAAGTCCGAAAACCAGTTCGGAATACCTTCAGACGCCCACGCTGCGTTTACGAAACAATCCGTCCGCATGCATACCTTCTAACACAATATCCACAGACCTACACTTGCGTCGCACTTCTGGAGCGCAGACCCCAAAACCTCATGCCTCAAGGTGACCGGTGGTAATCATGTTCTGATGTGCCACGGGTTCTGATAATATTATTAAATATAAATATTTAAAAAAGATAAATTTAAGAAGAAATTTTAGAAAGATACATAAAAAAAAAGAGTATTAAAAAAAAAACTCATATTAAAAAAAAAGACATGCCCGCTGAGTTTCTTGCCAATTCTTCTCAGGACGGAGGCTAGTTTTTGTGAATTGGCGGTAGTTCTTTTTGACGTTCAATAAGTATGTACTTTCATTTATGTTGAATAATTTTTTTTTATTTGATTTGATTTTATTTGACTTGATTTTATTTGAATAACTAAGCATAATGTGAACCAATGTATTTTATACTAGCCACCCACCCGCTCACGCTTCGCTTCGTGAAAATTTAATTTTGTTATTGATTATGAAAATAAGAACGCATATTTTTTCCTACCAACTTTTTATTTAATTTTTTTATTGCTTAGATGGATGGACGAGCTCACGGCCCACCTGGTGTTAAGTGGTTATTGGAGCCCATAGACATCTGCAATGTAAATGCAGTCACCCACCTTGAGATATGAGTTTTAGTGTCGCAGTTTTTAAAGTACAACCACCACCCAACAGCCAACCACCTTGATAAGTTCTAAGGTCTCAGTATAGTTACAGCGGCTGTCCTGCCCTTCAAATCGAAAAGCATTACTGCTTCACGGCAGAAATAGGCAGGTCGGTGGTACCTAGCCGTGTGGACTCATAAGTCATCCTACCACCAGTAATTACGCAAATTACTTGAAATGTAATTAGTTTACACTTATCGTTATATTTTGGGTAATTCACAATATATTTTTATAAATTATAGCCGATGTATTATTCTGATGTGTAAGCTTTATTATTGTAAAATTCTATCCAAATCCATTCAGTAGTTTTTGCGTGAAAGAGTTTCAAACACACGTCCATACATTCTTAACTTTCGCGTTTATAATATTAGTAGGAAGTAGGATACTGTGAAAAGCTAGTGCCGGATAAATTTAATCTAATCCGATGCAATTTAAAAACAGAATCAGAACGAAGATGAATTTGGCGATGCAGCTTTCAATTAATTAGAGTATATCTAGAAGTCATAACATGTTTCAAATTTCAAATAAATATTAAGAAATACATAGTAGCAAAATCATAAATTTATTAACGTTATTATCCATTTATGAATAACGAACAAGCAATTGACCTGAAACGTCGGGGTCGGTCGCGTGAGACGACTGCGGGTCACGACTGAGCCATTAGGTACTTAGGGTAACTACTGTGACCACAAATTTACGTTTGGGTTAAACAAAATTTGAAGAATCCATTAATCATATAATCAAAGCAAATATCTTAATATGCATATGGGGTCCTAACAAAATTTGAAGAGTCTTCTGATCTTACCGTGATTTGTAGATAATGATTAGTCCATTAATCCATACAGTGAAAGCAAGGACCTAAAGATGTATAGGTAGTCCTAACCCTTCAGTTGTATTTTGGGGATGGAGAATGGAAGCTTAGCGGATAAAATACCCTCAAGATGTTTGGGGGCGCGAAAATATGATGTGACATAAACCTAGAGTCGTCTTAATGAACCTTTCCATCATCAATAAAACGGTCCTATTGAGGCATCGCACTCATTTTTTGAGTTTGGCATTACGAAGTTTTTTATTTGTTGTTTAGATGAGTGGTCGAGCTCACGGTCCACCTGGTGTTAAGTGGTTACCGGAGCTCATAGACAACTACAATGTAAATGCTGCTACCTGTGCGGACTCACAAGAGATCCTGCCACCAGTAATATTGGTATACGGGTAAAGTACGGGTTAAGGTAGCCACTGACACCTAATTCCACTTCATCGTGGAAGGCGTTCCTGGATTTAAAGAAGAGGACTTTGACCGTGGTATTCCTACTTATTAAGCTAAAGTTTTGACTCTCCTTCCAACATGAGGGGTACGGGGGATTATGAAGAACTACCACCATATAATGCAATGAAATTGATTATAATCGACCTGGACAGTTATCCTCTCATTGTCCTGGCTTTGGGATCCAGCTACCACCACACGCCAACAGAGCCATAGCATCCTCTGTACATCGGTCCCAACAACCAGAATCACCAAATAATCTCCGAGGACTATCCCTTTCTTTCTTCACTTCATGGTCACCTCAGTACAGTAAAGATCATGATACACCTGCGGCTATCAATAAAACTCACTTATGTAACGTATATCAGTTTCTTTCGTGTCCATTGAAATACCGTGAGCACTGAGTGAGTTGGTCCACCGCCCTATCGCTTCCCGGCCTGTCGTAATGGCCAGAGAGTGGTCATCAGCCCACTAGAGACAAGTTGACTATATACCTACATATAATGATATGGAGTATTTCAGAATGAATAAACTATAAAAGACCTAATTGTGTTTTCTGTGATATAACAAGAAAACAACGTTTATAGCCCTTAATCTGTTTTAAAGTTAATATTAAAAATTAAACAGTAAACAGTATTAATCAACTACATAAACAAAACTGAACTCTTTATTTGCTGAATGACAGACTTCATTCCATGACATCGAAGAACAATCCTTTTTAAAAACTAAAAAGTTTTAAATCTATATCTATACTAATATTATAAAGAGGAAAGATTTGTTTGTTTGTTTGTTTCGAATAGGCTCCGAAACTACTGGACCGATTTGAAAAATTCTTTTTCCATTAGAAGCCGACATTGTCCCTGATGAACATAGGCTACTTTTTTTAATTTTTTTTTTATTTAATTTTTTTGGTTTCATGTGTGTTTTAATGTTTCCGAAGCGAAGCGAGGGCGGGTCGCTAGTAATATTATAAAGAAGAAATATTTGTTTGTTTGTTTGTATTGAATAGGCTCCGAAACTACGGAACCGATTTGAAAAATTCTTTCACTGTTTGGAAGCTACACTATTCCCGCGTGACATAGGCTATATTTTTTTTTTTAAAAATTAGGGATCCTTACTAAAAGTCCAATAATGTAACCCAAGGTGTAAAAAAAATACCTAAAATATTCTTTACATCGCGTGCCCTGCGAAAACTATTGATGATAGAATAAAATAATGTACTGCGACTTTGTAGAACACATTATTATTTACAAAAAGTGTCGCCACAGCATATGTCTGACTATTATAGTAATGCCGAAAAAGGTATTCTTTTATTTTTTTAAATAAAACATCGTCAAATATCGTTACAATTTTTGTTAAAGTCCCGAGCGGAGCCGGAGCGGGCCGCTCTAGTAATAAATGTTTTTTTTTACATATATTGTACAATGACTGCTAAGAGTTCGACATGCCAACTAGCCCATAGACATAACCCACTGAGCTTCTCGCCGGATCTTCTCAGTGGCTCGCGATACCGATCCGGTGGTAGATTCAGCGTAGCACTGCTCTTGCTATGGCTAGTGTTAGAAATTCTCGCAGGTTGAGCCCGTGAGCTCACCTACCGGTCAGCGCGATTTTGGAATAGTCCCTTAGGAGTTAGGCTACCAATGATTGGGTAAGTAAAAAAAACTGCCGATTTTTCCAGCTGGGATGTGTGACTGCTGTACACCCGAGCTAGACAAGTGGTACTAACCCTGTCATTATTAAATTCGCATTATATATGTGAAGGAATAGCTGAGTACTTAAAATATTGCATAAATTAACTACATGCCTTACGATAGTAGGTATATATTATAAGTCTTTATCTCTCTCTGGTCTCGCTAAAAATTCAGTAAAACCCTTTTCATTGCTTGGCCTGTATATGAAACTGTAGTTTTATAAGAAAAAAATCATGACTTAAGTGCAATAACACAGTAATTCATTTTCCAAAAAAAAAAAAAAAAAGTAAGTTAGATTGTTGTTGTAGTCATTAAATATTGAAATGCCTTTCTAAATTTTACAACCACTTTCGGCTGCGATGGTGGTGTAATGGTCAGCATAGTTGCCTTCCAAGCAGTTGATCCGGGTTCGATTCCCGGCCATCGCACTCTTTTTGTATTTTTTTTCCAAGCTTATGTAATTTTGTTATGCTTATTGTCATTTTTCTTTCTACTTCATGAACTTAATTACTTTTTTCAACTATCGTGACAGATGAAATTTGCAATTTTTCACTTTTTTCATATTTCTGACCATTGCGTTCATAATGTGAGATATTGTGTTCACAAAGATTCTTTGTTGGCTGCCTTTTGTTCTTGCTATTTATTATACGCAGATGTGCACGCGGCCAACTTGATGGTAAGTAGTAAGCGTCACTTATTGTTATGGTAAGGCCATCAGGCAGTCAACCTGAATACACAATAAAAAAAAGGTTAGGTTAAATCACTGTTTGAAATCACATAGTCTATACTAATATATAAATCTACAGTGGTTTTTACGGATTTTCCGTTATAACTACTGAACCGTGCATCCGATTGACTTGAAACTTGGTATCCATGTAGAAAATACATGTACTTAATGGATAGGCTAATATTTATATGAGTGTTGGACCTCCTAATAATAATGACAATAAATAATAATGGTAATTTTAAATGCCCACCGAAGCGGACGAGTACGGCTAGTAATATATAAAAACCATAAAACCTCTATTAGGTTTTTGGAAGAAATATACCCCGGTAATGCGAGTATTAGAATCCTCTACTTCACAATTAGATGTGGCAACAAGCTCACCGTTTATGCGATGTTAAAAGTTCACCGGATCCCAAACACGATTAATGCGTTCGCTTTTAATAATGAACTTTTACTAATTTTAAAAATAAAGCTTTTCGGTGTGAAAGTTCGAAACATATAACATGTGTACAAGATTAAATTGAACAGACTACCAGGCTATTACCAGTTGTCATTGACATCTGGCAATATGCTGTGACTTAGCTGTGGCTGTGGCCTTGTCGATGTCCGTAAATGTTGGTCTCATTCTCGTCTGCTTACAGTGGTGGTAAATAGTGTTAGGTGGCCTTAATGGTCCATGGTAATGGATTTTCTCTATCCTAAGTCTCGAAAAAGAATCAGTAAGATTTTTGGAAGAGATCAGAGGAAGGGAGAGGGTACGTTATAAAAGTAGTGGTGGTAGCCTGTACACCTTATTAATATCGTATGTAAATAATAGGACAGACAGATGATCCTCTCCCATCGACTGGTTATCAGTTCAAAGATCAAAGACTTTTGCTGGCATGAAGCTGTAAAAGCTATTAATAAAGACATAGCCAATTAGCCCCAATATGTTAAAGTATTTAACTCTTTTTTATGATTGATGGATTACTGGTGGCCCGAAGGCCTTTCCAGTTTCACCAGGATATTTAGGTTAGTAAAGGTTCAGCCAGGAGGGGTGGGATTAGCTAACAGCTACCCGAGCGCCTCCGAAGGAGATCTAACAACTCATGAGCAGCTGCTTCGCGAATGAATCTACTACCGGATCGGAATCGCAACCCGCCGAGGAGATCCGGCGAGAAACTCAGCGGGCTGATGCATGGGTTAGGTTGCACGTGTTAGCAACTTAGAATTTCCTGAAAGTTTCACTAATCTCACGGACACTATCGAGTGAAAGCCGTTGAAGCGTCTTTAGCCATGTTGTTGATTCTTGAAGACCCTTGAGAATGCCAGTGTATTGCCTGCTAATACCAAACTAGTTGTTCCGCGTCTTGTCATTTAAATTGGTTCGACCGCAACTGGTTATGCGTAAAATATCACGATAATTAAATTACTGTATACACCCTTCCGTATTTTCACAATTAAAAATGAAATTTAGATGTAATTAAGACCACGTGACGTGGAAGCCACGTTGTTTACGGCGCAGGCGCGAGTTCTTCCATAAATGGGCCGGTCTGCGCCACCTCACTTCACCTCAGTCCAGTCGAGGCCAGGCTGTCGGCAAGGTCGTGTCACACGCCTTCCTACAGGGGTGACTGACTCTTAAAAAAATTTGCACTACCACGTGCTATTTACGGTTTTGATAACCAGAATTCGTTAAAGCTTAAGAATAGGTTGAATTGTAATTATATGCATATTAAGTGGCCTACACACGACCTTAAAATCAGTTGCGACGGGGAGGACCCTAAATCGTACCCTAAATCACCCCGTGTAAAGGCAAACCGTAACCCGATTTTATTGTTTACCCTAAACTCTAAAATCGCTTCGGGCGAGCTCACGATTGAGGGACGATTATCGTCCTGATATCGCCACTGATTATTGGGTCGTGTGAAGGCCGGATTACTACAGGTGGTAGTGCAACTAGTTGGTATCGAAACTATTTTGGTAGATGTTATGATTCTTTCTTTGGACTCTTTAGGCACGACTTCTGAACATGTACAATTAATTGTCTATAAGTTTCATGTTAAAAAACGGTACACGATTTTTTTAGCCAAATGCTATTTTGTCAACGCACAATAGAGTTGCACTGGGTACCAGGAAGTAACGAGATCAAAATCTGATCTTAGAATAAATTAGAGTCTAGTTCCGCCATTGACATAGTCATATATCTCATAATCTCGCGACAAGGTCCCGCCTTATGACCATATATAACGTTCTGTGATTACCAGATGGCTTTATCGACAGGTCTTGAGGTTATTATAAAATTTTCTGGTAAATCTTAAGTAGAATTATGCCAAATTAGTCCAGGTGCATCTTGCATACCGCTCGTTCATATGAAAAGCTTGCTACCGCTAGTTACTTCTCCGATCCATAGCCGTCATCGCCCGAAACATGTCTGGTCAGATCCCCCTCATCCGCTCTCAGTGTTTTTCGGAACTTGGTTGATTACGACGAATAATTCGATGAGCGAACTAACTCATAGACAATACCCACTGAGTTTCGCGTCTATAAGCCACTCAACCTTCCACTCAATTTCACATCGATTAGCCACTCACGCCTTGAAATAAATGACTGGTGTGATACCACCTTTTTTATGTGTTTATAGGATACCATCCATGTACCAGGTTCTACAAATCTTCCTGTTTCTGCCGGGAAGCAGTCCCATTTAAGTCCCATTTCAAGGATGGGATAGCTATTCAATACAACAGAGACTACAACCTCATCTCTGTAGTGAATCAGATCGGTCTATGGGCGACGATAGGCTAGAGAATTTCTTCTATGTGCTATAGAAAGCATATCTCTGCAAACTTCAAATATATAAAACCGATAGTCTGGGTGTAAGCTTATCATGAATCTAAGACACATATACCTATTTTGCCTATCTATCTGGCAACCTAGAAAGGGCTATGCCAGCTTTGCCTAAAGTGTAGGCGAGCTCACGGGGCTCAGTCTGGCGAATTTGCTAAAACTGGCCCTAGCAAGAACAGTGCTTCGCAGAATCTACCACCGGATCGGACACACGTGTGGAAATTAGGAGTGTTCTATTGTACGATCGATCGTGGATCCCAAATAGCACCGTGTGATAGCGATGCCATTATTTTCGAATCAAAATGTCAATCCTAATCGTGATCATGATTTAGATCCGAACGATTGATTCGCCGAAGGACCGTTTGACTCAAAAGGTTAATGAAGGAAGGTCGCCAGTCGATTTAACTCGGTAAATCATTTTTGTATTTTAGTTTTACTTTAAATATTTCGTTGGCTCAATATTGGACCGATAAGAAGTGTTTCTGGCGAGACTGTATTTTTTCGAAATTTATCAGTCGCTGATGCTGTAGTGAAAATCACGATGCCATAATCAGATCATGCTGTCTATTCAATACTTTTATGTTCGAAGACACTCTCCATCACCAGCAAACAGACCAACCCTAGTTTGAGTTATTTATTAAGAAGCAGATCGACTATTGAAGCCTCGTATTCATCACGACGATATTAAAGAGGTTTTGAAGATTGAATTTCTTTTGAACAATATCACTTATGATGATGTGCGAAAAAATTATTCATAGAGCCGTTAGGGGCAGATCATAGGGTAATAATGTGAGGGAAATAAGTTATATCAATTTTTGGGCGTTCAACGTTGGCGTCCCATAATTTCTCTGGTGAATGGCCTTGGGAGCATCTGCGTTAATAATCTGACCAATAGTTAGAGCAGACAATACTGAAAGATTGATGGTAACTGGAAAGATTGCAAGTAAAAGGTCTCTGGCCGCGATCCAATGTTCTGGTCCGATCAAATCCGCACCACTCTGGATACTACAGCTTACGATGCCATACGCACCACCGAGAACAGAGGAAGATGGTAAGACATCATCCTAAGAAGGATAATGGGAGGAGATGGTCACGACGCTCAGACGAGGAATGCGACTCAGGGATGTGGAGTTAGTGCAGTTGTTAGCGATCCTGACCGATGCACCGAGGGTCGTGGGTTTGATTCCCACATCGGGCAAATAGTCGTGTGACGAGCGATTTTATTTACCCTTTGTCTGGGTGTTTATTATTTATTCATAAATTAGTAAGTATCGGTCTCCGATTCCCATAGCATAGGGTCTCCTAATTTGGGACCGGCTGACTATATCCCGGTATTTATTTGTTATTATTATTATGTTCTGCAGCTTATCTTAACCTGCAAGCAACTGGACAGGCAGTGAAGCAATAATAGTTACACGGCAAGCCCACAAAGTTAATGAAATTCAAACATCAAATATTAATAAATGTGTTTTATGATTTTTATTTCATGGCGATTTAATGAACCATTAAATGATTTTACGAGTTATAAAAGAGGTTTTTTTTTCTGTTTAACGAGGTTAACGAGTTTCTAACATACACTTGCTATGCTTAGTTAAATAAAATGAACATACATTTTATGCTTATTTAAAACTCAATAAATAATGTGTTTTTGATTGGTCAAATGATTCTGAGTAATGCTGGCTTTCGAGTTAAATTCATCAGTTGGCAACCCTAAAGGACTTCAACAGTCCGGGGCTAAATTCAGTGGAGTCGACGATAGTTTAAAAAGGTTTTCTCATTTTTTCCGAAATTAATTTTTTTTATTTACGATTATGCCACTGCGAGCATGATTAGTCGAACAGTATGGATTAAATCTGACCCCGTCTGTGGTCGGGCCTAAGAACATGACACATCTTAAAGCATCATGTAAATGCTAAAAATTTGGGTGCTATAACTTATCTATACATATAAATAAAATTGGAGTGTCTGTTTGTAATATTGAAATAACCGCTTTTTACTACATGCATATGAATATATATACGGTACATACACCAAAATAGCATTTTTTACAATTTTTGTCTGTCTGTCTGTTTGTTCCGGCTAATCTCTGGAACGGCTGGACCGATTTTGACGGGATTTTCACTGACAGGTAGCTGATGATATAAGGAGTGACTTAGACTACTCTTTTTAAATAAGCTTCGCTCCGCGGCGTCACCCGCGATACGACAATAACCGTGGGTAACATCGCGGGACTCAGCTATCAATAATAAAATTTAATGTTTCCGAGGCGAAGCGAGGGCAGGTCGCTAGTCTTACCTCGGCCCTTCTCTTCTCCCCTTCTTCCTCTCAGGAGGCGCCGGAGTCCGACATAACCCGGTCCGTTACCCCCCTCGACCGGGTATCCGTAAATGGATTCCCCAGCGTTAAAAAAAAAAAAAAGTCTCTAGTCTTAAATACATATCTTAATCGATTATATCGTACTTGACACAGTTTGAGTTCACGACGGAACAACGCGGACATGGCAGGTCAATACACGGACCTGTATAATGACCCACTCCTTTTGTATTCTGCGAGGACGAAATTATAGTCCTTAATGTCGTTGTAATTACTTCTGCACGTTGCATACGTAGTGCATTTATATGTGCGTTAAAATCCAACACCTCAGGTTCTATTCGAAGTCATAATAGCTTAAAATTTGGTTTGTTGATGTTCTAATTGGTTGGCAGCCGACTTAACCTAACAGGTGTATGGCTGTAATAAAGAATAAAAAAAATAAAAAAATTTGGTAAAGGCCTCATTATGTTTCCATTTACGTTGGCCGTTACCGTTACGTCTTCTCACTTTACTGATATACCTAGCTGATAGTCTCGTGATTAAGGAACCTGAAAAACAATACCACGGGCTACGGGCACGATTCCCAGTCTCATTACCTTTGATAAGAGAGCGTTAAAGGTATTTGTATCGTAAGCTAAGAAGGTTGATCGTCAAAGTTTAAAGAGGCCGTTTTATTCAACAAGTTCGAAGTGCTCCTAATAAACAAACGATAGGTCTTCGGAAGCGCTAATTGTCGCTAGCATTAAGAGTCGATAGGTGCACTTGACCCCGATCCGGATCGCTGCGGAAATATCCGGTTCAAGGCCGACAGAACTGGTTCCGCGATGCACTTTCACTCTTGATGTTACTCGTGAACTGGATCGCCGTCGATGCAGAGAAATTATGTGACGCGAGACTATCTATAGTATGTGGTTTTATTAATGATTTTTAATAATAAACATTTAATGGATAAGAATGGATAGGATAAGATGGTAGATCGAACTTACCGTTGGTAGGACCTCTTGTGAGTGTATTATCACCCTGCCTATCTCTGCCGTGAAGGAGTAATGCATTTCGGTTTGAAGGGTGGGGTAGCGGTTGTAACTATACTGAGACCTTAAAACTTATATCTCAAGGTGGGTGGCGCATTTACGTTGTTGATGTCTACGGGCTCCAGTCTACGGCATTCTGCGCTATATTTGCTCATAACAATTATGTCAAAAAAAGAACATAGGCAAGCTGATGGAATGGTACATGGTGTGTATAAAGCTGAAACCAATTCCGGCCTCCTCCGAGACTTGGTTTGATGATAATTCATCGGCTATATTTCATAATCATGTTAATTTCGTTAAGCACCGACATATCAACTGTCAGTTGGAACCGCCCAAATTCATGATTGAAACAGTGTGCTACAAAAAGTTCGCGTGGGCGCCCGTCTAGAGAAGCCTTGGTCTAATTAGCGTAGTCGATTTAAAAAAAAAAAAACGAAACAATCGAATGAACTTAGTCGATTTGTTAAATATCGATCCGTGGGCTTCGCTGCGAGGTGTCGCAACAATCTTACTATTAGTTTTATATTCGGCTTTTGAGTTGTAAATATTTTTAATTTGCGTGAGGTACTACAAAAAAAGAAATATATTTTAAAGTTTAAATTACAATTCATGTATTCTTTTAATGAGAAATCGGAAACTGTAAATATTCTCTCGTTGTGCGCGTTTGGGATGGTATGGACATATTGTGATGAGATGAAATGAAAATGAGGTTGGTAAAAGAATGTTAACTTTGAATGTGGAAGGATATAGAGGAAGAGGTAGACCTAAGAAGAAATGGATGGATTGCGTGAAAGACGATATGTGTAAGAGGGGAGTGAGCGAAGAAATGGTATATGATAGAAGAGTATGGAAGGAGAAAACATGTTGCGCCGACCCCAGGTAACTGGGAGAAGGGCAGGATAATGATGATAATGTGGCGTGGTATTATTGCGCCGCCCGTGGCGTTTTGGGCTATGAAGCCACGGGACTCGGAGGAGGTAATTTGAGTCAGTAAATTTTAAATGTTATAGGATTAATGTAAAATATTGCAAAACTTGTAAACATTCAGCATCTGAGCGTGTTTGTTCCGCTTACTAATGGGTTTTTAACACCAGTAACATGGGAGAAAATCTATGCCAACATATAGAGAATGTCTCACTGATGCTAATTCGTTATCCTTTCCTCCTCCTCCTGTTTATCGGAATAAAATATCCGACAAGAATCTAGAAAGATACTAAGCTCCGACGTGAAATTGAATTCAAACACAGTGGTACAATAGTCAGATTCCTTATCCATACGAGCAAGGAGACGTTCAGATTAAATAAAATGATTGACATTCGAGAACAAGTAGTAATTCGTTTTATGTCAAGTCATTCATATCCCGGACATATTTTTGAATGAGAAAGTGGGTACCTACTAAAAACATATTGTTTGTAGCTTAGGTTCTAGTAATTGTTTTAAAGTCACTTATGCTGTATAAAATGTCTCCATTTCCATCATCTCACTTCGCTCGTAGACAAGTAAGCTTCATTAACTTGTTGAGCTTGCATAAGTTAAGTTATAAATCAAGTTACAAGGGCAGATTAGCTTGGCACACATTCCTGTCTGCATATTAACTTTGATAAATTGAAATCTACTGAAGCCGAACCTAGACCGCGTGCAGGAACGATATTGTGATTCTCCTGTAGCCATTATTAGTGGGAACACACTTTTTTTTTTTTTTTCCTGAAATTGTATGTTCCTCTCTAGATAACTCTATATGGTGGTAGGCCGAATTGAATCCAACTAATTTATAATAGGATGCTGCTTATTCCTTCCGTAAAAATAGTACATCAAAAGTAGAAAACTGTCCACGAGACGTAAAAGTTTTAATAAGAATGAAAATTCTCTATATATGTCTTCATTCGAAAATTAAGGTTGTTTGAGTTTTAATAATATAAATATAAATGCTCAATACAAATATTAACTTCTTTGTAATCGATTCATATTTACTGTCAACTATATTTTACACGCATTTAAATCTCAGTCTTATACTAAACTATCAATCTTGTATGTTAATTTAGCAGTATTTATCACACCTTTATAAAGAGTCATTATTTTAAATAATACACTCTAAGCTTAGATTACATCACTGCACTTGTATCTAATTGTGAAGCAATTATATTGCAATATAAATAATAAGGCCGTTATTTTTACTTCACGATATTGCTCCTTTGTCGTGGAAGTCATTCGTTAGGCACGTATTTTATTGGCAAAAAATTGCACCTGTCTGTGGAATTCGAACACTGGCACAGTCGCATCGGTCGATATAAATATAACGTCTTATCCTTTAGGCCACGACGACTTCAACATGAACTTAGTAATGAAGATGATTACCTGACATTAATAAAAAGCTTGAGATCAATAAGTAAAGAACTTTTCTTCTGTTTGTTACAGCACGCGAACGCCGTGAGGGACTCCGCTAAGTTGATCCTCGACGCTCCACAACCGGAGGCCGAAGATGCCATCATTCTGGCAAAAGCACTGCGCTCCCGTCCCCCGGTCAACATGCTCCCGGCCGCCAAAGCCGGCACGTTCTTCGCCAGAGACAACCTCTCCAACTTCATCGACTGGTGTCGTAAGGCGCTCGGCATTTTAGAGTGCCTACTCTTCGAAACTGACGATCTATGTCTCAGGAAAAATGAAAAGCACGTCGTTCTCTGCTTGCTCGAGGTAGCCAGGAAGGGAGCCGTGCTTGGTATGCCAGCACCTCTACTAGTGCAGATGGAGAAGCAGATTGAGAGAGAATTGGCAGGGGAAGAGTTACGGCCCGATGATTCTGCTCTAGGATTGACAGTGCCTACTGGGCCCCAGCCCCAATTGGTGACCAACGATCTGAGGAGTTTGGACGAGAGAGTCAGGGACTTGGTGGAGCGATGCTCCTGCCCCACGCAGTTCCCTATGGTCAGGGTCTCAGAGGGAAAATACAGGATTGGCGACACCAGGATGCTGATTTTTGTTAGGGTAAGTCTTTATCACAGTACACAGACAAAGGTTTAAAATTTTTCGTATTAGACAAACATTGATGGGTAGCGGGATGGGTAGTGAAATATTTTATGAGCATATTGTAGTATATTAGGGTGAAATTAGTTTCTGCTGGGTTTGAATATACTCGTATATGTTTCATTCGTGTTTTCGAAGTAGGAAATTGAAAATAAATCAAAGTAATTCTGTAGCCTCTTTACATTAAATCAACTTTATAAAAATGAAAAGGCAATTCTACGTTGAAATTTTACTTTTACGATTTTTGTTATATTATTTCCGATGTTTCAAATATATGCATAATATACTTAACAGCTTTAATGAAGTTAAGATGAGATTAAATCGTGAAATTAGTTGTAATTATGTCCACAATTCGTGAGTCAGAAGAAAATACCTACATACTTCATTACAATCACTAAAAACAGTCGCTTTCTCTGTCCCTATATCTGTCTGTCCCTATATATGCTTAAACCTTTAAAACTACGCAACGGATTTTGATGCGGTTTTTTTAAATAGATAGAGTGATTGAAGAGGAAGGTTTTTATATAGAATAACATCCATTAAATAGTGGAGAAATTAATAATAAATAACAGTTTCCGAAGCGAAGCGAGGGCGGGTCGCTAGTAATGTACAAAGCTTAGTACATGCAAGTTAATTACAACGAATAATAATACTAAGAAACGAAACACAGTGATCAAGACAGCATTCACACTTAATACTCAAAAATTGTTTTTAACTCAGCCTTGAACTGCGTAAAAACTCAATAATGATTAGTGCGAAGGCTGTTTAATAAGTTAATTAGTGATGCTTTTTTGTTAATTGCTCAAGCGAAACTAAAAATACTCAACCTTGATTCGAAACAGTGACACGGTTATGTAAAAACAATACTACACCTTAAAATTATATATATAAGTTTCGCTCAAACTGAATTAAGAGTCTGATATTCAATTTAAAAATAAGATTCTAAATAAGTCATTTATTATCTTTCCTTTTACTGGTGGTAGGACCACTTGTGAGTCCGCGCGGGTAGGTACCACCGCCCTGCCTATTTCTGCCGTGAAGCAGTAATGCGTTTCGGTTTGAAGGGTGGGGTAGCCGTTGTAACTATACTGAGAACTTATATCTCAAGGTGGGTGGCGCATTTACATTGTAGATGTCTATGGGCTCCAGTAACCACTTAACACCAGGTGGGCTGTGAGCNTTACTGGTGGTAGGACCACTTGTGAGTCCGCGCGGGTAGGTACCACCGCCCTGCCTATTTCTGCCGTGAAGCAGTAATGCGTTTCGGTTTGAAGGGTGGGGTAGCCGTTGTAACTATACTGAGAACTTATATCTCAAGGTGGGTGGCGCATTTACATTGTAGATGTCTATGGGCTCCAGTAACCACTTAACACCAGGTGGGCTGTGAGCCCGTCCACCCATCTAAGTAATAAAAAAAAAATTATTAAGACGCCGCATGATAAAAACTTATATTTTCATATAGTTTAGTAGATTAGTTGAACAAGTTGCAGATTAATTATCATTTTCCATAATTAAAAGTGTCCTACATTATAATTCTTAGCTTGCGTTCCAAGCTTTACCTTCAGCGAGAAAGGTAAAACTGCGCTAAAACGGAGCGCAAGACCAAACAATTACTTATAACGACTGATTAATAAATAAAACATAATTATTTCCTTAAGTTTCAATGTAACTTCGTTCGTTGAACCCAAACATTGCAAAAGATAATTACACGCTACCAAGACTTGTCCATCCGCACATGGCGCCTTTCGAGTTAAAAATATATTAAAATAAAAACTTTAGATTATTTCTATAAATAACCGTTCGATACTAATTAATGAGGAATAGCTATCGTTAATTAGTGCTTTAAAGGGTATACCAGATTTTTCTGTGTGCTACACGTAGGGCTGTCTGGTATTACATGAATTATTTAATTACGCACATCATTATAAGCGGTTTTAAGATGAAAATCGATTTTCTTCGAATTCAGAAGAAGATCATCAAATTCTTTTAACTCTTCTTTATCGCTATTTTTACTTCTAAATTTTCTTAAAGCTCAAAGTTGTTGGTTATTCTTAAATTGCCTCATCCCTAGTGGCTAGGACCAAGTAATCCAAGTAGTTGCCTAGATGACGGAACAAGTGTTCCAACGCTATTCTAGTCTAGTCTAACGCGACCAAAAAACTCACATCCATGGCCATGACGTTACCTAATTGAAGGAATGGCTAGGCTCGAGTTTGGTAAAGTATTCTAATTTAACTACAGATAACTTAATTATCAATAAAGCCCTACCGGATTGTCAGCCCTACAAAAATCATAATACTGAACCAAAAACAGGTCATCTAAGGCCACACTAATAACGTCCCATCACCATAAAAGCTAATCATCGATGATTCATACCGTATCGACTCCATGTATAGGCAAATCGATTTCATATTGAAAGCAAAATGCGCGAAGCGACCTTTTGAAAATACCAACTTGGCCAAGCCTGCACTGGTAAATGAGATCTATTCAGAACTGGATCTATTTACATTGGGTGGCATTATCAAAAATGCTCCGGACCATAATTAGTTAGGTCGATTTGAAAAGGGGGCAGGCGTCTAGTTAATTTGGAGTTTCGTTCCATATTAAGGGTTGCAAGGTGAGGTCGAAAATGTTCCTTTATGTGCTCTCGTGGCATTGAACATTCGATAATTATAGATCTTATTTTATATACGACGTGTGAACTTAAGCAATACTTTTATATATTTACAGTGATTGATTCTAAAATATAACTATTTTATTTTTTGTCGATATTATCAATCAATTATTTTAAATTAAATCTAATTAATAATTAATTTATTTGCAAAATATCTCGAGAGTGACATCAAAATTGACTTCCAAATGTCAATGGCATGTTCACGTCATCAGTGCAAATTGATAAATGATGTTACTCTTCTACAGATCCTACGCTCGCACGTGATGGTCCGCGTGGGAGGAGGCTGGGATACCCTAGCCCACTATCTGGACAAACACGACCCTTGCCGCTGCAAGGCCCAGCACCGCACCTCGCTCTCGGCAAGGTTGGCCCGCCCTAAGCACGACCTGGTTGGCGCCACAGTCACATACGAGCGTCCAGACCCTGGCCCAACCTCCCTGCCTTACAGCAAGGAGAAGAACGATCGATACGAACCCACCTCTCTCCAATACCACGAAGAAAGGCATTATACCTCCACTAACAGATTGAACGAGCCCACCAGCCTCCCGTACTTGGAGACAGAACGCTCACACTCTCCCGGCAGAAAACTGTTAGCTCCCAGGTCTATCAGTCCAGGGAGGAAGTCGTCCTCTCCAGATAGGAGAACCAAGATCGTGCCGTCGAACCACTTAGTGCCTACTCCTCTTGGCTTGAGGAACAAAAGTCCAAGGCCTGTCTCTCCAGCTCCTGCCGCAGAAAGTGCATCGGACAATGGCTCTGAAGTATCCGACGAGGGCTACAGGAGTCTGGGCGTAGTGGCCGGGTCCACCCAGGGATCTCCGTCAACGAAGGCTCTTAACAGATACTCGCTGCACAGTCAAAATTCAATTGAAGATGCTGAATTCAATGGTAAGCTATTTTTATACTATCCACAGCTCTGTAATGGCACACATCCGTCTCCATTTTTACGATTATTTCAAGAAACTCAATTTATTGCCATTTGTATATATATGCACAACTGTTCTCCGATCTATCTATATATACATAGTAACAATGGCAAAACAGTTATGGATAATTTTATGGTTTGTTTGTCATTCTTAAAAAAAAAATACCCCGTTTGGTCGTTAAATGTCAGTATTTACTGGAAAAAAGAGAAATTCAATACATAGAATGAATTTAAATCTTTTGTCATCTATGATTATGGTCGATTTTCGAGTAATTGTAGATAATCACTACATAGTATAAAACAAAGTCGCTTTTTCTGTCCCTATATCCCTATGTATGCTTAAATCTTTAAAACTACGCAACGGATTTTGATGCGGTTTTTTTTCATAGATAGAGTGATTGAAGAGAAAGGTTTATATGTATAATAACATCCATTAAATAGTGGAGAAATACTGTTATCAATAATAAATTACAGTTCCCTAAGCGAAGCGAGGGCGGGTCGCTAATACATATATAAAATCAATGTTCCATAGTTCAAACTGAGCGACCTTCTCTATCATAGGAACGCGCGAGATATCACTGGCCCCTAGAAATGACAAACTGCTTAGAGCTACCTTAGTAAGGTCAACGATAAAGCGCTCAATAATGTAATGCAATGAACATTTGCACCTAATGACATATTTTATCCCTTCAATTTTTTTTTTATTTTTTTTCATTGCTTAGATGGGTGGACGAGCTCACAGCCCACCTGGTGTTAAGTGGATACTGGAGCCCATAGACATCTACAACGTGAATGCGCCACCCACCTTGAGATATAAGTTGTAAGGTCTCAGTATAGTTACAACGGCTGCCCCACCCTTCAAACCGAAACGCGTTACTGCTTCACGGCCGACATAGGCAGGGCGGTGGTACCTACCCGCGCGGACTCACAAGAGGTTCTACCACCAGTCAATTGAATAAAACGTAATATTTATTATATTTCATTACACGTCCATTGTTCTATTCAACGACATTGTTTTATATATTTCCCGTTCAAACGTAAAGCAATTATGAATCACAAAATAAACTGTGTTACCGAACAATGAGAACGGAATTCTGAATTTTTTTCTTCGAACTGAAAAAGAGAACAATATTAATTTCATAATAATCTATCTATATATATATAAAAGAAAGTCGTGTTAGTTACACTATTTATAACTCAAGAACGGCTGAACTGATTTGACTGAAAATTGGTGAGGAGGTAGCTTAGAACCAGGAGAAGGACATAGGATACTTTTTATCACGTTCCCATTGGGACGTGTCATAAAACGTGGTATAACAAAACGCAACTGATATGTAATAACAAAACGCAACTGACAGCTACACGTAATATATTCTATGGTTATTTATAGTAGAATTTTGAAGTTGACCAGTTGATGTGTTTGAAACAAACCGTGTGGCGGAACAAAGTTCGCCGGGTCCACTAGTATATAAAAATGAATTGCTGTTCGTTAATCTCGCTAAAATTCGAGAAGGGCTGGATCGATTTGGCTAATTTTGGTCTTGAATTATTTGTGGAAGTCCAGAGAAGGTTTAAAAGGTAGATAACTATGAAAATGCTCGAAATTAAATTAAAAAAAACAATTGTGTTTTTTGCTTTGATGTGTTCCCCGTCGGACAGATTCCTTTTGTTTGTTTTAAGTTTATTTTATACAAACGTTTAGGTCTTTTATTTATCGATTGAGGCACTACGAAGTCTGCCGGGTCAGCTAGTCTTCAATATAATATCACAGGAGCTTGAAGAAATGTAAGTGCCGAGAGATTATCCAAGTACAAATCTTCAAAATTCATTTGCTTTCTCGTCCTAAACACAAAATACACAAAGTAACTGAAATCCTAGAAAATAATAAATAATTGGGAACAAATCACGCACGGCCATCCCCCTCCAAATTAGGATTCGCTATATTATGGGTACCACTTATAAACGTTTAAATACATAAATATAATGGGTGAACGAGCTCACAGCCCACCTCGTGTTAAGTGGCTACTGGAGCCCATAGACATCTACAACGTAAATGCCGCCACCCACCTTGAGATATAAGTTCTAAGACTCAATTTTCAGTGCACGGGTTGCCCCGCCCTTCAAACCGAAACGCATTACTGCTTCAAGGCAGAAATAGGCAGGGTGTTGGTACCTACCCATGTGGATTCACAAGACGTCCTACCACCTGTCTCAGTGCTTATGGATAGTACTCTATACTAACATGCATACACTGCAATGACAATAAAAATGGATTTGCTAAGAGATTATGAGTTTCTTCAGTATGCCAATATGCGTGTCTCGTAAAAGACATCTCCCTGTTCACAATGTTGTTAGTTTAGAAGTATTTAAACGGTAAAACAGTTGGACCTAACAGTCTTTAGCCATTCATCCTGTACTGTGACAATTTAACGGGACAATACAACGTGTCGGACGGCGGCGCGACATTACGAAAACATTTGCACGGCCCGCAGTCCAATCGATAAGCGAAGGCCACCGCCCCGCCTATTTCCGCCGTGAAGCAGTAATGCGTTTCGGTTCGAAGGGTGGGGTAGCCGTTGTAACTATACTGAGACCTTAGAACTTATATCTCGAGATGGGTGGCGGCATTTACGTTGTAGATGTCTATGGGCTCCAGTAACCACTTAACATCAGGTGGGCTGTGAGCTCGTCCATCAATCTAGGCAATAAAAAAAAGGCGGTTGCTAATTAAATACCTCAATTCGCTAGTGTGTTCCGCTTTTTATCTTATGGTGTCTAAAAGATATAGTTTGTTTCATTTCCGTAGGGGAACTACAAAATTAAATATTGGAAAAATAAACGAAAACTATACAAGCCGCAGAAAACTATTAGATTTGCTACTGGTAATCATAGCCTTTTTTTTATTGCTTCGATGGGTTGATGAGCTCACAGTCCATCTGGTATTAAGTGGTTACTGGAGCCCATAGACATCTACAGTGTAAATGCGCCACCCACCTTGAGATATAAGTTCTAAGGTCTCAAGTATAGTTACAACGGTTGCCCCACTCTTTAAACCAAAACGCATTACTGCTTCACGGCAGAAATAGGCGGGGTGGTGGTACTTACCCGCGCGGACTCACAAGAGGTCCTACCACCAGTAAAAATTATCATACACATATTATCATTTTCACAGTTTTGGTTAGGCGCGTTTAAAATGTTGTCTTCGAATGAATGAATTATTCGAGTAACCTCTATTTTATAATATTATTAGCATCGTGTTTAGATGGTAGTTACATCTGAAACAATATTTAATTTAATAAAATATAAAATCGCTTCCGCTTCTGTTTTAATCCGCGGCCCGCAGACAGACATTGTTAGGACAGTTTGCAAACTCATTTAACACGAACGGCGACTAGGAATGTCACTGAAATAACTGCATTACTAATAATTTTGTGGTATTTCGCAAAACGCTAACCTCTGTAACTTGAAACGTTATATACCTATATATACATCATCATCATCATCAACAGCCCACAGTCGTCCACTGCTGGACATAGGCCATTCCCAATCCACACCACTGCGCCCGGTCTGCGGCTCTCCTCATCCACTTCTTAATTATATACATAATACACAATTCAATTTATATAACTCATCGTATTTTGGGAAGATCATAAACCGCTTATCATATCTCAGGAATCCTTTGCACGGATCTATTTAATTCTCAGGACGGTACGTGCCTGTTAGTTAATTATTAAAATTGACATACAGCTGAACGTTTTAACCTTATTATTGTTTTAAAAAGTTTCAAACTGTATAAAATTTTCTTGGTCGCCGAAGACCGAGCACTGAATACGTATGAATAAAGAATCATTATTACTATTTAAAACAAAAGGTATTCAAAAATACCAGAAACATAGGTCGTCTGGTGAGCGCGCAGGGGTAGGTACCACCACCCTGCCTAGTATTTCACTGGGAAGCAGCAAAGCATTTGAGGGGTGAGGTAGTTCCGATTAATGACTGCCTGCGTGTTATCTCTGCAGCGCTTTTATAACCGACACCACATCCCTAGAATTATCGAGAATATTCCACAAAAGTCGAGTATTGTGTGTTTCCGCTATCTGACAATATATGGCGTTGTACTTCTCGAGCGTTCTAGATGCTACTAGATCCTTTGATATTCGTTCGGCTATTCGGCGATAGATGGCGTTACTCTTATCGGTGTAACAGTAGCTATGAGTTCACTATCGAGCTCTATATTAAAATTACTTTTCCCAACAATCCAGTGCGATGTAACTACGCAACTCGAAGCCTTAAATGTGACGCGAATTTAATAAAAGAAGCTCTTATCAACGTCTCTATTGAATATTAGAACTACGTACATAGAAGGTGCTGCTTACACTTTCTATTGTATTCAAACGATAACGCGTTCACGACAGTTCGTTTGACTGGGAGGGTAGACTGAATTACCACGTGAACTAGTCTCTTCATAGTGACCCGAGAGGAAAGTAAGAATATAGAGTAACTATAGTGGACGGATGTGGGTGCAATTCATTTTGTTATGAAAGTAAAAGTGTGAAAGTATACGCTGTAAAATTTCGTAATATTGAATTTTCAAAGAGCGCTCAGATGAATTGTTTGGTTTGATCTAATGATCCTTTTTTTATAGTCACACCGCCCACCACGGTAAAACATGGCGGGTTCCCTTTATGCTAATGATTCATTCCTCTCCTCATCAATGAATCCGTTTTGCCGTTTTCGTGTTTTGTCTTTGCAGTAATTTACTTCAATTATCATTAATTGTGATTAGAATCGCGTTTGAAACATCAAATATCCGTTCCTTTATAACAATGACAGTAAAAACGGTGACATTGACGTTTTGATCATCAACATAAACTGTCACTTAAAGAAGTAATGCCACAGATTATATGAGTATTCAGTATTAAGGTCAATGACTTGCGACTTTTGGTTATCATTGCGCACGGCACAAACGATGTCCTTGCTCAGCCCATATCTGTAAAGTTGACTTTTTAAAATGCACGATTTGCATTACATATTTTCACTGTAGAAACTTTGATGACCAAATTTGTAATTGTTAGATTTTTATTTGTTTAAAATAGCGTTTTTAGTTCACCCTTTAGTTTGGCCTCACAAGAATATGAAACATTCATTGTTTACGCATCAGAGGAGTCACGCATTGACACATCTGTTTGCAGACACGTGTATGCACGAAAGTAATTGAAATTTTTTAATACAAGTTTCAGAATGTGTAATTGTTGAACGATTATAGCCTTTAGCAAAGCAAAACCGGACATAAATTACAAAAAGCAGCTTAAAGAAATGTTAATAGCCGCATTATTGGTATTATCGTGGCAATTTTAACCACAGAACTGTCATGGGTTTCAGTTTGAAAAGATGCATGGCTGTCAGCCTAAGTTTGAGACTTAAATCATGTCCCAAGAAGAGGGGGCAACGTTCGCAGTAATTTCACATCAGACTAAAATCACTTGTAAAAACAGCCTTTATTTTGCGATCTTTGTATCATCGTAATGAATCAAAAATTAGTTTTGAAAACTGCGTTATTACAGAGGTTACGAAATAAGCAGACGTGGGTGGACGCCAACAAAGATCGTACAGTTGTGTCTGGTCGGAGCCTTTTATGCACACAGGAATGCAGTCTAGCGGGATAATTTATTAGATCTTAGAAAATACTTAATTAGAACCGTATTCATTGTGATAAAATGGCTTAATTCACGCACTCTGAAGTTATAGCTGTATGGGATGTGGGTTGAATAATTTTTTTTACACTATTGAAGGTATAGATGTGTCCAAATTTGTAGCTAGTTTACCGATCACAATTTAAATACATCCTTCTTATGTCTGAACTCATTTGATAGATTATAACACCTATTTTACTATGTATCAAACGTAATCCTTTGGTCAAACTGTGAATATTTACGCAAATTGGTGTATCATTTTTGTTTCCCTTTTTCCCAGTAAATATTCTCAGTGAACAGGAGTTCACTGAGAATTCTTCCATTCGCATTCTTCCTCCACTTCCCGCTGCTAGCTTCCATCTGACGCACTCTTTTTATACTCACAATTCGTCAATCTTCTTTTTACCCTGTCTGCAAACAATCGAACTACAAATAAACACAAGATTAGATGCAGAGACCACAATATCGTCTATAAAACAGATACAATTACGAGTACGTCTTTGACCCGGAATAGGAAACGCTCTCATAACAAGCCAGCGGCCCTTAAAAGGCGAAAACCAATGTCCTTATGTGATTCCAGAAATGGAGTATTAATTATGACACGCCGCAACAATCTGATGATTGTCGGCCAGTGCTTTTATGGACACGTTTGCACACGGCAGTTTCTAGTATTTTTTTTTAATCGGTTATTAATAGAGATTTATGACTTGAACAGTCTTCAGAACGAAGAAATATGTTAGTAGTCACAATAAATACGAACAGGCTTACAGACCATAATACAGTTATTTTAGTAGCTAGTTTAATTTATTGGTCTGATGACATTTTTGTCAATACGCTAGCTCTAGGTCATGACTATTTCTTTTGTGAGCGTGTGGGTTTGGGTTTCATGGTGAGCACGTGTATTACCGTCTCGGTATCCGTGGTCCAAAACCCAGCTGAACTTATCTTCCGTCTTCAGGTTTTAAAAGTATTGTCATTGTGAATTCTTATCTCTTGTTCGGTTGATAGTTTCAATAATGTGTCAGATTTGTGTAAAATGCGTCTTCCAATATAAGCCAAATCAAAACTAATTGAGCCTGTATTTAATTTCAGAGCGTCTCGACCAAGACGACGGTTGCCATATGGATAAAGGCGACAGGGATGACTACGTGAGTATCAGCACTGGTCTCCGGAAGACCGATTTCTCAGATACGTTCTACGGAAGCCGAAAGACGAGTTCCGTTGACGAGAAATCAATTAGGGGCAGCCCCGAAAAGATCGTGGTGGTAGAGAACAATGATGCACCGAGCAAGAGCCTACGTCCTAGTCGCGGAGCTTCGGAGTCACCAACGAAGACCATCAGGAGTCGCCAGGCTAGTAGAATACCACATTCACCGGTCAGGACCAGAACCCCTAGTCGTGGTAATACACCAAGTCCAAAACATACAGCAAAGACTGCTCAAACTTCTCCAAAACTAACGCCTAAGCTGCCACCTACAGCCAGGAATACCTGGGGAGGTAGGACTGCTCCTACTCAGTCTAAGGCGAAATCCAGGCCTGCCATTGGAGCTGACACGTTCGAGAATCCAAACAGGTCCCCCAAACCAACCCCTAGAGCCTCCCCAGATGCCTTTAAGAGAAATTCACCTCTGAGAGCTAGCAGTGCAACTTTAAGGTCCCCACCGAACCAAAAGCCCCTCAGTCCTTTGCTGGAACAGATCTTGAGGTCAGCAGAAACTGCTAAAGATGACGCAAGCGTTCTGGAGAAGATGAAGGAGATAATTAGGACTTACTCAAAAGGAGACGACTCTTTATCCAGGACCAGCTCCAAGGATTCAGATTACGCTGATTTTACATCAGCCTGGGTGATGTCAGATGGGAAGCTCGAGAGGTCGATGAGCACTAGGCAGTTGTCGTCTCCGAGGAAAGA
Source organism: Bombyx mandarina (assembly GCF_003987935.1). Next base: position 1,145,993 of record NW_021011542.1, read on the forward strand.
CCAGAGGAACGGAGCCTCTCGCATACCGGCTCCAGTCTCCATTGGGTGCAGACGGTCCACCTCAACTTCGCAGTTCCAATGACATAGCTCGAATGATAGTATGAAAACGGAGGAATAGCTTCGGAGTAGGAGTGCAGCTTGTTGTTTAGTTTTGATAACAGATGGCGTCATCACGAAACGTGAAGTTTCCAAATTTAAATTACAGATGGCGTTAGTATCAGCCCAAGAAACTATCTTTGTTATCTAAACAAATATTGTACTGACCGATAGAATGCATAATCAAATCGATAATTCACTTGCTAGAAAGCAAATTAACTTGATTTTTAAGAGAGCGTGTTGATTTTACTTGAGAAATAAATCGACCATATCTTTTGTAGTGAAGATTGTGCGTCCATGGTATAATAACCAATTATGAATGACATATTTTGTATAGTGACGAACAAGACTGTCAAAACGAAATTAAGATCGGATTTGTTGTCTGCGTAACTTATAGAATTTGTTCGCTTTTTTTTTATTTACAACAAAAGCACAGAAAGATCTTTAAATTGCTTTTTGTACTGGACTTGAAGTCTTGATCGATATAAATCTGGATCAAAGTTCGTTTTTGAACTATTAAAAGCCAATGCGCATTGAACACGATAACTTGTGTTCAATGATGCTTTTTTATTCTTGGATTTTTGAAAAAAAAAAGGATAGGAATCAAGTAAAACTTTTCGATAAGTTGTTACAAGTGTTGCCTGCTCCAAAATGTAGCTTAGGACGTTTAGAATATAATTGAATATGCACTAACCCTTAAATTATATTAAGATCCCGAAATACTGTTATACTTGAAAAAAGTAGAGGAAATATTCCAGAGAATCTCTTGTGTTTTGTGTTTTATCATGTAAGTCTTTACTGTTATTTATAATATTTGACATAAATTCAAACATATTTCTTTTAAGAGTTTCTGGCTAATATTGGTGCTAAGTTAATAATTACGTTATAATTCATTTTTGAAATAAATGTAAGTAGTTTTAGAACTAAACGAAACTTATATCAAATTTTAGATGTAACTTGAAGTTGGTAAAGTAGGTAGCTTTTTGTAACCGAAAGCTTTCGAATATTATTCGATTCAATTTTGATTCGAGTCATTTCCCAGTGGCTCCGACTCCGTGTCTCAAAGAGCACGCACGCTGAGGCGTCTTTAGAGTTCACTTAACATCGTCGTGAGGTACAAAACCTCACGACTGAATTCGTTTATCCCGTAATCTCAAATTATTAGGTATGTAGGTTGTGAAAAGTAGATTTTATATACATAATATAACTTTTTTCTTGACATTAAGACAGTAGGTATAATCTATGCAATAAGTATAACCGTCCAAAAATATGAATAAATCATAAAACAGATTATACTACCTCTTTGGTATCTAAAGCACAGATAATAAAATATTTTTGTTTAAATAGGCTTAATACATTTCTGTGCGCCATTTTCACTTCGATCATTTGAATAGAAAATTTAATGTTCATTAAATTAATGCACGAAGTGATTGTTTTTGAATGAAAACAAAATATTTTTGGACGCGTTTCCTTTTGCTAAAATTATGATTAAGATTGAATAATGAGATAAATATTTCAGGAGATAATTTCCTGCATCCAAAACTATTATTTTTAAACAATATAAATGGCAATGTTAGTTCTGTACATGAGAAATTATTATAATTATTAATGTTTCGAATGCGGAAGCCACTGTTAATTAACGTAGTTCAGTTATTGGCAATTTTTTTTGGTGATTATCGAATAACAATTAATTAGTAGCTGGAAGTTTTTCTCCTGAATTGTGTTTTTTATTAAATAAAATACTCTATAATATTGTAGGAATTGTTAGGACTCGTATTTTCGAAGAAGAAAATATTATGTGACGTAATTACAAAAAAAAAACTTAGGTTAATTTTCAGAAATAACTTATAGTTAATTTTAATTATTAAGGGTTAATTTTGTGACATTGGAGAGCTTGGAACTTGGCTCTAAAGTGAGGTTCAGTAACAAAAGTGTCCAGGTTCGACAAGTGTAACAAACTGGACGACTTCTGAACTCGGACTAAAACCGAAAATACACACTTAAATTGTATACGCAAATTTTATTTTACCTTTACGCCTAATCTAGAGGCTAAGTGATTAATTTTAAGTTAATTATAAATCGATTTAATGTTACCAGTGATTATGCCATAGAATTGTTTTATTTCACTGAATAAATGATTTAAAAACTCATTATCGTTTGTTGTTATTACATTTTTTTTTGCTTAGATGGGTGGATGAGCTCACAGCCTACCTGGTGTTAAGTGATTACTGGAGCCCATAGACATCCACAACGTTAATGCGCCACCACCTTGAGATATAAGTTCTAAGGTCTCAAGTATAGTTACGTTTGTTAGGGTCACAGAAGGAAATGCAGAGGTTGCGAGAGGCAGAGTCTGTGCAGAGGTCAGGAAAGAATGGAGGAATATATTTCAAAGAAAAGGGCGCCGTAAAGGTCACGACATTCAGCACTGAGGAATACGGTGCTAGGAGGAGGTCCACAGACAACAGACGCGCCTCTGGTCACGTTGAAATAAAAATTAAATAAAACAAACAAAGCATAACGTTTCTCTTTGAAGGCAGTCGTTGTATTGTACAAACTGAGACCTTAGAACTCATATCTCAAGGTGGGTGGCGGCATTTATGTTGTAGATGTCTATGGGCTCCGGTAACCACTAAACATCAGGTGGGCCGCGAGATCGTCGACATAGCTAAGCAATAAAAAAAAGATCATACCTCTAAGTGAGAATTCAGGTTGTATAAAGTCAGTAAAATTATTCTGAGATCTACAAACTTAGTATAATAATACAAGGCCCCAAAGAAACTGGATAATAGCCATCTACAACAAACACGTGATGTATGACTTATAAATCCTCCTTAGTATAAATAAGGGAGTGCAGATGCTCACTAGCTCACAGTGGAGTGTAGACTTCGGTTCGAAGAATGGCATAGCATCCATATAATTCAGAGCACGACAATAGCTTAAGATCAGTAGGGACATTCAATCGTAACCACTTAACGCTTGGCGAGCCATTAGCTCGATCATAGATCTAGAGATTTCAAAAAAGGACAAAGTTTAATACTCTGTGGGGAATGCTCTGAGGAATTGCTTGAGATGATTCCATCATCTCGTTTTTACCATCGCACCGCCCGCCACCGGAGTAGAGTTCCTCCGTACTACCTGGAGCCACTGCGTTCATCCACAGTGCGTTTCCACAGATCTTTTTTGCCACGTACCATCCGACTTTGGAATGAGCTCCCCTCCACGGTGTTTCCCGAGCGCTATGACATGTCCTTCTTCAAACGAAGCTTGTGGAGAGTATTTAACGGTAGGCAGCGGTTTGGCTCTCCCCCTGTCATTGCTGAAGTCCATGGGCGACGGGTAACCACTGATCATCAAGTGGGCCGTATGCTTGTCTGCCTACAAGGGCAATAAAAAAAACCTACAGTAACGCGAAATAATCGCGCCGCCCGATATGAAAACGAAAGCGTTAGAAGTTAGAAATTGCAGTAGATTTATTGAATTAGCACCTGGTTAGCGACCTCGTGTGTAAAGAATGTCTGCAGAATATGCAGTTTCACTTAAAATTGTGATTTCTTTCTCTATTAAATAAATTATATTCGAGTGTAAGGTCGTGATTTCAGAATCAATGGCTTATTTAAATTTTTCTTACTTATTTGTACCTTTAAAAAAATATGTATATTGTACCTATTGTGCCTATTAAAAAAATATATATTACTAGCTGATTCGGTAGACTTCGTTGTACCTCAATCGATAAACAAAAGACCTAAGCTTTTGTATAAAATAAACTTAAAACAAACAAAAGGAATCTGTTCGACGGGGGACACATCAAAGGGAAAACAAAATTGTTATTTTTATTTAATTCCGAGCATTGTGATATTTATCTGCCTTTTAAACCTTCTCTAGACTTCCACAGATAATTCAAGATCAAAATTAGCCAAATCGGCCCTGCCGTTTTCGAGTTTTAGTGAGACTAACGAACAGCAATTCATTTTTATATATATAGATAACCTTTTTGTCTAAAAGAGCGGGTTAGTATTTTCTTCGAGAAATATTTAAAAAGCTTTATTGAAAAAAATATAAACATTGGAAAATGTGGGAAACGAATCTTGAATGTATTCAAGATTCACGATATAATCATTAAATTATTACTTCAGCCTGATGTCTTTTCAGAGGCTTTTCAACAAAACAGCTAAAAGTACGTGAGTTATCGGGCGAGGATTTAAAATCAATGTTATCACATATTACTTTTACGAAATAAGCCTGACACGAGACACGGTTTCTAGTGTATTTATTCAAAATAGGTTTTACTTCTTTAAATACACAAGAAATATTAACCTACAAATCTATCTCATCTATCGAATTGACAGGCATTTTTGTTTTAATTTGTCAATTAATCTACACAGTCCCTATGTCACAGAAGGACTGTCAAAGTCAATCCAAAACTAAGATGCATTGAATTTTGTGTTTAGTGATCTTAAATAACGATGTCAGCACGGATCCTGGTCGCGCATTTCTGGGAAACCGCATTCTTCTTGCTGATACTCTTCGCTGCATACCTCTCCATCAGGGGGCTGATCAGAGCCACCAGGAGGTCTACGTGCTGAGCGGACTGTTACGAACATTGCTTAATACAGAGTTGGCATAACGCGGCGCCGTTGAGATTGTGGTTTGTTATTCGTATTCTCGGGATATTATGCTCCGAACACATAAAAGTCAAACACACCAATTCAACAATATAATAATATATGTGTACAATGTTCTATTGTAAAGTAAAAAGAGTAAACAAGTCGCTAGGCACTACAAGGCACAAATTAAAACTAAAATTATAATACGTTTTAAACAATCAACTTAAATCGACGCGCGCGAATCTCGCAGTATGACGTCACGGGACACCTGCGCGTTCGGGAACTCCGATCGCATCCGATGACGCCCGAGTGCGACCGAGTGTTGCACGCTACAAGATAACCATTCGACTGTCATTTACGTGCTGCAACTGATTTTAACGTAATTCATTTAACTGCTAATTTTACCATTCCCCGGAATCAAAATACATTATTTCTTCTCCCACCTATGCTGATAGCCTTGAGAGGCTATTTCAGCTTCACGGGACTCAAACCGGAGTGTTGCTAACACTGGCCCTAGCAAGAGCAGTGCTTTGCGGAATCTACTTGTTAGGGTCCAAGGGGAAGTTTGTAGTGGTGGTGTAATGGTCAGCACAGTTGCCTTCCAAGCAGTTGATCCGGGTTCGATTCCCGGCCATCGCACTCTTTTTGGTGACCCCTCCTGGCTGAGCCTTTGCTCGCCCACCTGTCCTGGTGAAGCTGGAAAGGCCTCCGGGCCACCAGTAATCTTTCAATCATAAAAAAAAAAGTTCCAAAAGAGTATGTTGTTTGAGGACCTTTATTATATTAGTTAAGTACAAATGGTAGCGTGTTAACGAGTAGGTACGTGTTGCTAAGTGCACTGCTATACAAGAATATAATAAAATAATTGCGCCTTAATGTATTAGGTGTTAAGTTAGGTGTGTACAAACCGTACCAAACTACCGGATCGAAAACGCGATCCACTGAGAAGATCCGACGAGAAATTCAGTGGGCTGTGTCTGAGGGTTAATTCACTCGTCAAACCCTTGCGACGGCAAGTGACGGGTAATGACTGTTTACCATTCGGTCTACAGGATCGGGTATGTTCAAAACACAGTTGACGCGCCGAATGTATGGTCTAGAGGGAAGTCATTGTCAGCTATCAACTGCTTCGGTGTTTTCATTCACGGGGACATCAACCGTACCTTAGACATCATATCAGGCGACCATAGACAGGAACAATGTGAATTTTTTATTTTATTACTCGTGGTAGGACCTCTTGTGAGTCCGCTCGGGTAGGTACCACTCCCCTGCCTATTTCTGCCGTGAAGCAGTAATCCGTTTCGGTTTGAAGGGTAGGGCAGCCGTTGTAACTTTACTGAGACCTTAGAACTTATATCTCAAGGTGAGTGGTGCATTTACATTGTAGATGTCTATGGGCTCCGATAACTACTTAATACCAGGTGGGCTGTGAGCTCGTCCAACCATTAAAGCAATAAAATAAAAGAATTGCTCCCAAATTGGCATAGTGGGTAGAACTCCCAATAATTGTATTAGTAACTGCTTCACGGTGGACATAATATGATGGTGTTACTGACTCATGCGGGCTGATTACACAACGTACCACAACTAATATAGTCAATGACTCTTGTTTAAGTGCACACTTTAACCAATTTGCATAATAATCCTACGGTTTCAGATAATGACTGTGGAAGCAGATGCTGTAATCTTAGGATTGATTTTGTATTTCCTCCTGGTTGGCTTGCGTAAGTTTGTTTGATTAATTAATAAAATGGATAAAGTTAATATTTTCTCTGTGTCATAATTACTTTTTTTACTTTTAAAATGTACTTGCAATCTGTGTTTGAGATTATAATTAAACACTAAGCTGTGTGAAGTATAAAATGTTATTGTCCATTATTACAATTATTGAATATTGATAAAAGCGCCATCTGTTGGTCACTATAGTTATCTTGGTCAACGAAGCGTTCTGCAAAGCCTCATGTATGAAGAATGCACGTCGACTAGACAACGAAGATCCGCCTGACGTCGAACTGAATGAAAGAAGACCACCAAACAGTCTTTTTAATTCATCAAATTTACGGGTATATCAAGGTACGGCCGATGTACCACGAGTTCATAGAAATTATTAAGTTATAACATCGCCAAAAGAGGGCGCTGTTCTAAATTTTGTCAATTTTGTCATAACAAATAAAAAGTCACACTTTAAAACACGTTTTATTATTATAAAATGTCTATTTAAAGCATCCTAAATCTTTATCTTAAATCAATAAATACTACAGTAATGTAAATGTTATTGCAATTTTTTAAAATTATTTATTAGTCTTCCAGGAATATGTCTTTCATCGGTACCTTGTCGAATATTTTATTGGTTACGTCTTGAAACACAGAGCTTAGAGCTTTCTCGTACGAATCTTTGAGCTCGTTGAAGACAAGTTCGGAATTTTGATTCAAAAACCTGTGAATAAAAGTAGCCTTAGTTCTCAGTAGTAACATTAAGTATAACAGTTAAACATATAGCGCCATCTATGAAACAAGATTCGAAACAAAATTTCAATACAATATCTCTATAACAACAACAAAGTTTTCTTACGATTAATTATTGTAAATCAAGATTCCATTCAAACAATTGATGCCAACTTACAAGTTCATCTGATCTCCGAGTCTCTTGTCGCCGTTGAACAAGTTCGTAAAATGTAAAACGACCTTCTTCGGTATAAACTTCACTTTGTAGTCGCGTATGTGCATGTAGACCGATCCGTCCCTAAGAATCGGCTCTCCGATGAGGTCGTGCTTGACCACCAAGTTCACTGGAACGAGTTTTTTACTGACGTTAAGTGGCTACCGGAGCCCATAGACATCTACAATGTAAATGCCGCCACCCACTCTGAGACATGAGTTGTAAGGTCTTACTTTTAACAGTACAACCGCTTCCCCACCCTTTAAGCCAAAACGCATTACTGCTTCACGGCAGAAATAGGCAGGGTGGGGGTACCTACCCATGCGGACTCACAAGAGGTCCTACCACCATTAATTATAAAAATAAAGTGTTTTTATTGATAATCGTTTTTCGTTGTACTAGTGTGGTATATACAAAGTATATACTAAGTAATGTCTTTAATTACTGCCCTAAATTTACTTCTGACCATAAGACATTTGATATCCTGTACGGTTAGGTACATCATTCTAGAAATCCTGCTGCGGTTCTGAACCAGTTTAGAGTTGACCTGGGGCTAAGCGGCCAGCGGAGCTTATGGATATGAAAGGCACGTCACCACACTTATTGACATGACAAACATGAAGTCAAAGTCGCTATTATCGCTCTGACTTGAAAACCGTTATATGAAATTACTATTACATTTAATTTTGCCACTCACGCTAGCTTCAAAAGGATTTATGACACAGAAAAAGAATTCGTACCCATTGTGATGTTAGCGATACCCTTTCCTTGTATCGGCAGGACCAATATTCTCCCGTTCATGACATAGTCCGCTATGAACTCCATTTTCGGCGTAATTGAATCTGTCTTTAGGCGGTAATGTTTTAGGTCCGCTCTGGAAACAAATTTTATTTAAAGCAAATTACGTTTTAATAGTTAATGAACTCGAATGATAATTATATGCGACCCTCCGTCGAGAGATGGCGCAACAAGTATCATTAGTCCAATATTGATAGGTTTAATGTTTGCAAAGAGATCAACTTAAAACAATTAAAAATGTTGTATTAGAAATGAGTTAGCGATAATATTATTAATCAGTTTTAGGAGCAAATAAATGTGAATTGTTCTTTAATTATTTCATTAAAATAAGTAGTTACTTGTATGTAGTGAGCACGGAATCGGTCAATCCATGTATTTTAATATTCTTGTAGTTTTGCGTGATAACGACCGGGCCGGCGCCGGAGTCTATGTTCATGCCGGACACGTGCAGTGGCTCCATCTGTGGCACGGACAGCGAACTAATACCTGGCAAATTTTAGTTCATTGTTACATATTTTTAACACGGTATTAATAGTTTTACCTGTTTAAATTGATATTCCAACGTGATTTTTAATAGTTGGAAAGAATCCGATAAACTCGTAAATTTGCACAGCGTTGTGATTTGAATTTTGATGAAACAAAATATAGGAATAGAAACAAACAGCTGATATAGTTTGTAATATCCAGGAGAATAATTTATAATACTTATATACGTATTATCCTAGCCATTTTACAAATAGTTTCCAAAGAGAGCGTCTATAGTATAATTACTATAATTGTTACGACAAACAGCACATAATCAAAACACAACGACTAATTAAAGTTCGTGATATTATAACAAAATTTTTGTGATTTGTTACTCTTTAGAAGTGAATTACGGACTATGGTATATGAACCTTGTTTCATTCTCTTCAAAGCATCAGGCACGGCTGACTTCAAGCAATCGTTCAGCTTAGGATCTTTCTGTCGACATCTTGTAAAGTCTTGAGCTGTAACAATGAAATACATTGTATGAAATAAAATTTATACTAATATATAAAGCTGAGGAGTTTGTTTGTTTGTACGCGCTAATCTCAGAAACTACTAGTCCGATTTGATTGAAATTCTTTCAGTATTAGATAGTCCATTTATTGACGAAGGCAACATCATGGTAAAACCAATACAAGTGGAGCACCAATAAAGAATGTTTCAAAATATTTTCACTTTCTACGTAAATGAAGTGGGGTGTAAAACTTAGCGTTATGCCAAGGTAACAATTCCACGCGGACGGAGTCGCGGGCAAAAGCTAGTATATGTATATTAAGAAAATATGTATTTGGAGGCTGTGTACTGAACGATTCATTCCATTAATCCGCTGAGTTTCTCGCCGGATCTTCCCATCCGGTGGTAGATTCTGCGAAGCACTGCTCTTGCTAGGGCTAGTGTTAGCAAATTCTCTCAGGTTGAGCCCGTAAGCTCACTTACTCGTCCGGGCATAGTTGAAATAGCCCCTTAGACTATTAGCGATTAGGTAGGGAATAAAACATTTTATGGACGTTGATTCATTTTGGTGGTGGATGGATATTTGTTATTGAAAAGAGAAATTGTTCCTTTGTTGACGAAATCCGAGCTAAGCAGAATAATCTAAATAAAATTCCTTTTTAAATACGAGAACCAGTAACAACATGATACGTACATAATAATATATTATGTGGATACATGAAATTGTTCGTCTGTAGCGGTTACGATACTATTTACATAACAGAACATTACAACTTGTGCATTTTAAGGATTAGGAACTATTTACAGTTTAAATAAGACAGTAGGGTCGGTCTGTACGCGCAGCGCCTCACGCGCCTTTCTCAAGGCGTAGTCTCCCGGTAGGAATTGGAAGAAGAGGAGGACTTTGGTCTTCCTCTTCTCCCTCTTCTTCTCTGGAGGCGCCGGAGTCCGATATAACCCGGTCTATTACCCCTCTCGACCGGGTATACGAAAATGGATTCCGCAGCGTTAAAAAAAAATTTAAAAAAATGGTCGGTCTGTACAAATTGAAACAGCATTAAAAATATATTCCTGTTACACATTGCTAATAGTTTTTTTTAAATTTTTCTGAACCTTTTTTTTATTGCTTACTGGAGCCTATGGATGTCTACGACGTAAATGCGCAACCCACCTTGAGATATAAGTTCTAAGGTCTCAAGTATAGTTACAACAGCTGCCCCACCCTTCGAACCGAAACGCATTACTGCTTCACGGTAGAAATAGGCAGGATGGTGGTACCTGCCCGCACGGACTCACAAGAGGTCCTACCGCCAGTAAAAAACCTTTATAGCCACATTGATTTTGCGATAAAAAAACCTGTAAATTTGAATTTGAGACCGGTTGTTATTGTCTTTCTCGTTACCGGCATTTTGTTATTGCATTGCGTATCATCCGAGCTAACTACTAAAATTTATTACGATTATGAACGATTTTAGAATGCATGATCTATCGAGCTGAAGTTACAGTAAATATTTGTCAGTAGCCACCGTGTCTTTAAAGTTCACAGTCAAACAGCGCGCGTGTATGTATTACATGGTCAAACTGTTCATTGTTGCCTCGTGTTCCGTAAGACGTTGCTGAAACACCAACCGGCGCCGGCTGCCCGAGATAAGTATCTTAGTAATATTTATTAATACGCTTTTATTAGCTTCAGACGTATGTATGTTGGTAACGGAATCTTTGAACATGGTTTTTTCCATTTTTTTCTTACAATATTTTTAATTCAAATTTATTAAAATTTATTTTCTATTTTTTTTTTTTTTTAAATTTTCTATAAAAGCGTATTTTGTTAGTTTTTTTAAACTATTATTTATTTTTATATTATACTCTCTACAGAAAGAAAGGTGTAACATCACATTGATCTTCTTTACGGCCGTATTCTCTCTACAGAGTAGTGGTATCACATTGATCATATTTAGTGGCCACTGTTCTTATTTATTTTTATTGCTCAGGTGGGTGGACGAGCTCACGGCCAACCTGATGTTAAGTGATTACTGTAGCCTATGGACATCTACAACGTAAATGCTGCCACCCACCTTGAGATATAAGTTCTAAGGTCTCAGTATAACACAATTATTTCTATTAACAGCATTGCAGCTCTTGCAATGTCTCTACATTTACTCCGGTTGGTAATCAGACATTATCATTTCTGTAAGCTATCGTTTGTTTTTTAAATTGTTTAGATAGGTGGATGAGCTCACAGCTCACCTGGTAAATGCCTCCACCCATGATGGGTTCTAAGATCTGAGTTTTTTACAGTAAACGGCTGGCCTACCCTTCGAGCCGAGTCGCATCACTGCTTAATAGCTCAAATAGGCAGGTTAGTGATACCTACCTATGTAGATACATAAGACGTCCTACCACCAGTAATTATGCAAATTATAATTTTGTTGATTTGTATTTTATTACCCGAATGTCGATTGTCGTTACAGTGGCCTTTAATATTTAATTGCAACATTATTTGCGACATGAGCTCATCGGCACTTATACGATGACATTAAACAACGAAATAATGTTTCAAATAAATTTCAAGTATAAAAATGCAATCAAAACAATTCGAATGTTTGGTATTAAGTAATGAAACTACCGTAACTCGCTTGCACTGTGACCCTGACCTGTCATCGGCTTCTAATATGGCGGAAATTCAAACCGTCGGCCATGTTGTAATAATTACGTAATGTTGCCAGCGTACGTAATTTAAATACCTCAAACGGTATACAAATCGTTTTGCGACTTTTTGGCGGGAGCGCGAGGAGCGAAGTTATGTGAATTATTTTATTTTGTCTATTTAGTGCATCTTCAGGTTTAAATGTGTAATAACGGTGGTTTATTAACTGTTTAGTATCTGTGAAAGTGCAGAAATGTAGGAAAATGAATCAAAGCCCTTGGACGTAGCTTCTTGGAATCTTCCAAAAAGTCCAATGAAAAAGTTTTAATAAATAACCACCACTTTACTGAGGTTATATTTCATTCCATATCAACTAATCTTAATTTAATTTCATGTCAATTGATGTCTCAAATTAATCAACTTCATTTCACTCCTTAATTTTTCATAAAAAATCAGACTCAACAGATTAGGCTGTATGGTATGATACCTTTGCCTTTCCAGGTGGAAAAATATAACAACGACTACTATCATATCGTTTTGCACGCGAAAAAAATTCTAATTTAAGTGAATAAATACATAGTAGAAAATACTCTGGACCTAGTCGGATAGGTACCACTATCCCATCCTGTGATCCCATCCATATCCGCCACGAAGCATTCATGCTACATAGCTGGGTTTCTAAATAGATTCTCGGATCAATCCGTGGCGTTTTTGTTGTTATTTTAAATGGCGAACGATTCATCCATATTTAATTAATTAATTAGCGGTCAGAAGCCCTTTAGAATGTTGGGGGCTTGCAGTAAACAGATGGAGAAACAAAGGGTGGTATGTGGTGGTAGTTGTGCAGCGATTTATCGGGTACAACTGTAAGCTTTCGGCCTAAAACAACAGCATCCTCGGCTCCCCCGTGGTTGTCGTAAAAATCGACTTAGGGATTCAAGGATGGGAGGAAGATTCTGGGAGTTTTCAGTAGATCCTACATTTATCAACCCGTATGCATCGCTGTCCTGACAAGATCAGCGGCAAAACCAAAATGCTAGTGCGTTCGAAGGGCGGGAGAACCAGACTATCAAAAATGCCAATCTATTTCGGTACAATAACTTCCTTCACGATATTTAACAAAAAAAAGAGATCTTTATATATACGTTTTTTGGGTGTATACAAACTTTTCAAAATGGCGTAAGCAATATTTAGGCATCTTTTATTTTTTATTTTTATTGCTTAGATGGGTTGGATGGGCTGACTCACGGCCCACCTGGTGTTAAGTGGTTACCGGAGCCGATAGATAACGTAAATGCGCCACCCACCTTGAGAGATAAGTTCTAAGGTCTCATTATAGTTACAACGGCTGCCCCACCCTTCAAACCGAAACGCATTACTGCTTCACGGCAGAAATAGGCAGGGTGGTGGTACTTACCCGTGCGGATTCACAAGAGGTCCTGCCACCAGTAATTACGCAAATTATAATTTTACGGGTTTGATTTTTATTACATGATGTTATTCCTTCACCGTAGAAGTCAGTCGTGAACATTTTGTTGAGTACGTATTTCATTACAAAAATTGGTACCCGCCTGAGATTCGAACACCGGTGCATCGCTCAACACGAATGCACCGGACGTCTTATCCCTTAGGCCACGACGACTTCGTTCTTTGATGGTTACTGCCACAATCCATTAAAAGTGCAATCGATAAAAAAAATCTGTTGTAGCCTGTGGATCGAATGACAAAAAATTGAGAAATAAAATCAGAGTCATTAAATGAAATGATTTCGCGGCTTCGCGTGCCTTAAGCACGATTAAAGTATTTTCACGGATTAATATCGCCTTTATTATTAAGCTATTGTATAGCTGCTATCGCGGGCCTTGAGCGCAGCGACTGAATCAAGAAATTCCGTAACGAAAATAACCAGACACCCCCACTACGCCTACTATGTAGTTCGCGTTCAACACATTCACACGTTGCGCTGGTGTAGTGTTTGTGAATAAGCGCGCGGTGTGACGTCGGACTGCACAAACATAATGAAAAGTCTGCCCATCTCTCTCCCACGCGTTCTAGCTTATGAGTGTGAAGGGGACAGGTAATGTTTTGCTTTTGTTAATGTTTATAAATATAGCGTGGTCTTATTTTTATTATTGTTTTAATATTAAATTATTATTGTCTAATTGTAATTGCATAAGTTGATAAAAATGTTTTGCAATAGCTTTATTTTTATTCAAATACTCCGCAACCTTCCATGATGGCTACCCCGCCATGTTCTCTCCTTGTCGTGTATGTATGACAGCTAACGGTAGAAACATTAAAATCAAGGTATTTTTCCCGAACCGATTAATCTTTCTTTGTTTATAGTCTATTGTAACCGAAGCCGGGGTCAAACCGGTGACTGGCAAGGTCCAGCCCGGCAGCGCGACAAGAATAGCGATGAGAGACCACCACGCACGAGTATACGAATGAACAGTAGTACATTTTGTAACAGTTTAAACAGTAACTTAATTAAATAAAAGTAAATTTAATTTTGTAACGGTAAAAAAAACAGTTTTTTGCCACGTACCATCCGGCTATGGAATGAGCTTCCCTCCACGGTGTTTCCCGAGCGCTATGACATGTTCTTCTTGAAAAGAGGCTTGTGGAGAGTATTAAGCGGTAGGCAGCGGCTTGTCTCTGCCCCTGGCATTGCTGAAGTCCATGGGCGACGGTAACCACTCACCATCAGGTGTGCCGTATGCTCGTCTGCCTACAAGGGCAATAAAAAAAAATTGAGTTCTTTTATTAATTTTCATCACTGATTATCCTTTGGTTATGTTTTTTTTTTTTCTTGTGGTTTCTTCGTAACTGGGGTAGTATTATAAGTATTTATGTGCGACTCCAACCCAGTCCGGACTTTAACTTGCTTGAGGGCGTCAGGTCGACTGGATATTTAGACCCTCGCCTGGTATTTCTTCCTTCTGCGTACTTGAAACTAAAGCTTACTAATTTGAGATTTGCTTAATGAATTAACTAGAATACGAATGAAATACGAAGATTTTTAAATCTACAAATGTCATACGTCATCAAAATTTGTTGCTTCTTTTTTAAGGTTTTGGACACAGTTTTTGGTATTTCAAAGTAATAAATAAGTAGGAGTCCTTGGCTAACGTTTAGAACTGCTGAGTTTAATCCACAGAGCGTTTTAGAAGAACATTTCCTGACGTATCATCTGATTCTGGACTAAACCTCTCTGCGCAGTGGTTCGTAATGGCTTAAATATGACAAAATGAAAACCTCATTTGTTGTTAGTGGTAAACAGACATTGAAAAGTGCCTCTGGTATTGTTGATGTTCATGACCAGTCAGTAAAGCCTTCTCTACATTCATACACAGTATCAATAAGAGGCCACTCATGGCAGCCTAACCTTACCGAATAGAAGAAAATTGCCCTGTCGGCGTAGGTACAAAAATATGATAATGAATTCGAACAATAATATTTATAGCGTATTGTTTTACATAAATGGATCCATGGCCCAATGTGTGTAAGACATCAGGTGTAAATCGGTGTAATTATAAGGGACGATATTCTGAGACAAGCTAATCATTGCGTGTTATGCCTATAGCATGGGTACATTATGTGAATTATGCCTAATGTTTTATCGACCAGATAACCAAGAGTGGTGCTGTGAAGGCCATGAAAGGCTTTACTGAAAAAAAAATTGATCATATTGAGGGGTGAATGATCATTTGGTTTAACTGATATTTTTGCAATTTCACAGGAGAGCTATTTAAAGTATAAATTTTCGAAAAAATATCATAACATAAAAATCTTGTTGAGCTATTTCAATGAAGCAAACTTAATTGAACTTCAAATAAAAACATCGAATTGTAGATGCTATTGGCAAATAAAACGGACCTTTAATTACAAAGATAAATGTTGCTAATTAATAGAAACTCATTCCCGATCCTGCGGAAAGAATGGAAAGCAGTCGACGTCGCCCCAAACACGTCATTTCGGATCCTCCCGATGCGCTAACGGTGCTTTTAGGTACCTCAAGCACTGGTCATCGTTCTCGTCGAACCCGTCGCTTGTGACGAAGGGCTCGACGAGTAAATTAACCCACAGACACAGCCCACTGAGTTTCTCGCCGGATCTTTTCAGTGGGTCGAGTTTCCGATCCGGTGGTAGATTCTGCGAAGCACGGCTCTTGCTAGGGTTCGTGTTAGCAACGTCGTCAGGTATGAGCCCCGTGAGCTCACCTACTAGTTAAGGTTACGCTGATATAGCTTCTCAAGGCTATCAGCTAAGGTAGGAAAAACAAAAAAAATTGAAATGTCGCTTAATACAAATAGCCTTTCCCCTCGCGATAAATAGATTTCACATTTGTAGATAACATACATAGCACAAATATTTTTTATTGCCCTTTTAATTAGACTAACATACGACCCACCTGATTAGCGATGCCAAAGGCAGAGCCAAGCCATTGCCTACCGGAATATTCTTCTATTATAGGTAATATTTACATGTAACACAATGTGTCTAATGGATGTATGGAGTGACAAGAATGGACAAGATAAGGAATGAATATCAGAGGTAGTGTGAAAGTAGCCCCGGTAATCAACAAATTAAAGAGCGGATGGTTAGCGTGGTGTGGATATGTGATGCGTAGAGAGAAGATGCATGTGACTAGGAGATGTATGGAAATGGTAGTGCAAAGTAGAGGGGGAAGGGGTTGACCGAAGAAGACATTGATGGAGTGTGTCAATGACGATAAAACAGAGAGAGGAGTGAGTGTTAGGAAAAGAAAAATTAGCTGTGTCGACCCCGCCTAGTGGGATAAGAAGAAGAAGATTTACATGTAACATAATATCTAACATACATACTGTATTTATCTATACTGTGTCAATGTTTAGTAGTAGCTCGTAATACAGTAATGTGAATTCTGTTACGATTCCGAACCTTGACCCGACTTATCTGTGACTCGCAAAATGAACCTTCATTGAATTACACTTGTTTTTGCATCGAAGAAGAGACTTCGACTGCAAGGTCTCAAAATTGCGCACAGCCTACAGAGTTTCTCGCCGGATCTTCTCAGTGGGTCTTGTTTTCGATCCGGTGGTAGATTCTGCGAAACACGGCTCTTGCTAGGGTTCGTGTTAGCAACATCGTCAGGTTTGAGCCCCGTGAGCTCACCTACTAGCTCGGTGAATCTAGAGTAACCCCTCGAACCTACTACAATAGGTAGGAAAAAGAAGCGGCCGCAGTTACGTCTTTATGTATTGAACTTATATGCGGTGGTGGATTTACACTAGGGGCAAGTGCCCAGCGCGGCAAATTTTGTAGAACGGCAAAATTTTAAAAGTGAATTTTGTTTTAAGTCTTATCACGATTTCTTAATACAATTAATTAATTCTATAATATTAATTCATAATTATCTGTTTAATTGTGAATTCTAATTTTGGCACTTTTGGTAAAATTTAAGAATCAAAATGATTTAATCTAAATTTAATTTAAATGATTTAAAATAACTAGTGGTCCCTCTGTAGTCGAAATTCGACTATAATTAATTGAAATTATACATAACTTTGAACATTATTAAGGTTCTATTGTCTAAGACTCATACTTCTATAATCACAGATTTCGCCAAGACTACACTGTAGACAAATATTAATAAAGATAAGCAATATTAATCTACTGAAGTCGTCGTGGCCTAACGGATAAGACGTCCGGTGCCTTCGTGTTGAGCGATGCACCGGTGTTCGAATCTCACGGGTACCAATTTTTCTACCACCACCCCGCCTATTTCCGCCGTGAAGCAGCAATGCGTTTTGGTTCGAAGGGTGGGGTAGCCGTTGTAACTATACTTGAGACCTTAGAACTTGTATCTCGAGGTGGGTGGCGCGTTTACGTTGTAGATGTCTATGGGCTCCAGTAACCACTTAACACCAGGTGGGCTGTGAGTTCGTCCATCCATCTAGCAATAAAAAAAAAAGCTTCCACGGTGAAGGAATAGCATCGTGTAATAAAAATCAAACCAGCAAAATTATAATTTGGGTAATTACTGGTGGTAGGACTCACAAGAGGTCCTACCACTAATAAAAATATGTATGTTATTACATATTATAGCAGCAGCTATCTTCCTGTTAGTCCCGTCAAAATCGGTCCGTCCCTTTCAAAACATTGAACCACCCACAACAATCGGATCACGGACACAATTAAAAAACAAACAGTAGATTGTTATATTTGAGTCGACTATTATCAAAGGCGGCAATCTGACTTTTGGACAATGATTGGTAAATCAGAAAAACGAATTATTGACTTTGTATTCCATTGGCAGTCACAAAACTCTTCGGAACGAGATCTTAGATAAATAACAGGTTAACTATTAACCTTTATTTAATGCAGGTTTTGAACCGTATTCTTTGAAGGAGACGATTATATTCAAATAAATCTGTATTGACATATCAATAAAAAAATTTTGTCCAAATGTACAGATTGCCACCTTTGATAATAGACGACTCATTTACCGTAAATATTCCTATTCTTTGATGTTATTTAAAAAAGAAAACTATTAATAAGTTGACACATTAAACATTTCAATATCATTTATTTGTATGTACAAATAGCTTGTGCCAATTTTTATTATAAGTATAATAAAAAGCATGTGTACTAAATATGTGAGCTTCTCTGGTGTCTCCTGGTGGGAGTCTGCTTCTGCAGTAAAGTAGACTGTACCACATTCCGGTAGGTAGCCTGGTCGTGTCTTAGGATGTCTTAGGGTGGATAGCCACATTCAGGTTGTCACGTCTATGGGCTCCTGTAACCACTTATTACCTAGGGGACCGTGAGCTCGTTTACCCCTAAGGAATAATAAGCACAATAATTACTACGCTAGGTCGATATACTAGACAATTATATTTGAGCACAAATCTGTTTCGACTACGCAATGAACGCGGTTTTGCGCAAGGAGAAAGTAAAGTTAAAAGATAAAAAGAAAAAAGAACTTACGTAAAGCATTATCGGCACTCGCGTACACTAACGCACCCAATAATATCGCGTTGAAGAACATTTTGATAGAAAACACTGGGACTATGAGGTTTTATTTACAAAAAAAAAAAACATTTGTGACACTGACAGTTATGGCGGTAAGCACGCATGCGCAGTTCAACTGGATCGCGCGCGAAATACTCCCGCGTATTTATCGGCGGCTACGCGCAGAGTTTCGTAAGACAACACGACTGTGCGGTTAAGCAGACGTAAAGTTCTTCAAAAACATTACGCAAGCCACGCAAATCGCGGCTGAGCGCAACTTCATTACAAGCGACGTTTTTTTATTGCCCTTGTAGGCAGACGAGCATATGGCTCACCTGATGGTGAGAGGTTACCGTCGCCCATAGACTTCAGCAATGCCAGGGGTAGAGCCAAGCCGCTGCCTACCGCTTAATACGCTCCACAAGCCTCGTTTGAAGAAGGACATGTCATAGCGCTCGGGAAACACCGTGGAGGGGAGCTCATTCCATAGCCGGATGGTACGTGGCAAAAAAAACCTCTGGAAACGCACTGTCGATGAACGTAGCGGTTCCAGATAATACGGTTGAACTCTGCTCCGATGGCGGGAGGCGCGATGATAAAAAGGAGATGAGGGGATCATCTCAAACAATTCCTCAGATCACTCCTCATGGAACAAACCGTATAAAATACAGAGGGAACCGAAATCCCTCCGCAGACCCAGAGGTTCCAAACGATCCGTCATACGTGGCTAAAATCAGCCACGAGCTAAACATAGATTAAAACAGATCACACCGCGTGTATTGATGGGTATTGTAAAGGTCATTATTTTGTTTTAATCATTTCAATATAAACCCATTCATTTTTGTTTAAATTCAATTGATATACCTTGATTATACCGAAATGAATATGTTAGAGGAAGTCTGAAAGTGGCACTTGTGACAGAGTAGTTGGGAATGCGCGTTTGAGATGGTATGGACATGTGATGAAACGAAATGACAATGAGGTTGGTAAGAGGGTGTTAACTATGAATGTGGAAGGCTATGGAGGAAGAGGTAGATCTAAGATGAAATGGATGGATTGCGTGAAAGACGATATGTGTAAGAGTAAGAGGGGAGTGAGCGAAGAAATGTATATGATAGAGGAGTATGGAAGGAGAAAACATGTTGCGCCGACCCCAGGTGACTGGGAGGAGGGCGGGAATGATGAAATGACATACCTTGTGATAAAAATTTTAAATTGTTTTATAACTGGTGTCTGTTTTTTTTGCTACTGCAGGCCTAGCGAGCTGTAAGTTCCCGACGCTCACGAACCTCAGCGATGCCATGGGCACAGCCAAGCAGCTATACACTGCTGAGCCATTATATACGTACTACGGTTAGGATTCACCCGATCCCAGCACCGTCATTAGACTCCTGTATCTCTAGTACTAGGTCAAGGCTTAGGGTCCCTAGTAACCATACTCGACGAAATCGCAAATTAATTCCACGTGCAAACCAACCCACACATCAGCCAGTTGTGCTATTCGCCGGATCTTCTCATCAGGTCGCGATTCCGATCCGGTAGTAGATACATTCGCGTAGCAGATGCCCTTGAGCTGTTAAGTCTCCTTCGGAGGCACTCGGGAAGCTAACAAATCCCACTCCTCCTGGCTGAGCCCGTGCTCACCTACCTTTTTTTTATTTTTTTTATTGCTTAGATGGGTGGACGAGCTCACAGCCTACCTGGTGTTAAGTGGTTACTGGAGCCCATAGACATCTACAACGTAGACGCGCCACCCACCTTGAGATACAAGTTCTAAAGTCTCAGTATAGTTACAACGGCTGCCCCACCCTTCAAACCAAAACGCATTACTGCTTCACGGCAGAAATAGGCAGGGTGGTGGTACCTACCCGTGCGGACTCACAAGTGGTCCTACCACCAGTAAAAAACCTGTCCTGGCGAATGGCCAAAATTGTTACTGGAATTCGCATGGCATAAAAAGAAGCAAAATATGCCAAAAATTCAGTCAGAGATGGACTCTACAAGACGCCAAATAAACACCTTCAAATATCGCTGTGGCTTTTGCCAGTTTATTTATTCATTTAAAATAGGTACCGGAGCCAATCAGCCAGATAGTCACAACGTGAGTTCCATCACACATCCTGAGACATTGTCGAAGGCCTAATTGTAAAAGGCTCCAGCTTTCAAATAGGAGCATATGACAGCTTCTCCGCAGTCATAGGCGACCTGGCGGATACTTTCCCGTGCGTGCTCATCATTACCTTGGCACCATAATCATGCAAATTCATTAAAATTTTAATACATGTTGCTATTCCTTCACCATGGAAGTAGATTTTTATTATTTATTCAGAACATATTCTCTTCGAAAACAAAAAAAATGTGAGCCGTCACGGGCCGCCTGGCAGATGTGAAACATCGACATTATTTTGTAAAAGTAATATGCAGAAAAGAACAGATTGTGATAGGAACTAAATATGTCATAATGATAAAATAAAATATTACGATAAAAATAATTTGTTTTCAAGTAAAACACAGGTTATGTGTACTGTAGTAATCAACACTGTATACACTACGGAGTATACACTATAGGTATCCGAGCTCAGTGTAGCGAGAGAGATGGCTTAACGCCGGATCGAGTGGGAGAGAATCTCACAGTCGATTGCGCATGGCGACGCGTCGCCAGGGCATGCGTCGCCACGCCAGAAATCGGTTTTACGTGCGGCTATAGATGTTTCACATAAAAAAAGGTCATTCCAATTACACATACATTGAAGGTAGCAAGACAGAGATACCTTCCGTAAAATGCTAACCACATACATAATTATCGTAGCAGCTTTAATACATAGTATTTAAATGTTATTAAACAAGAAACAGATTAAATACAAAGAACATTAGTGCAGTGCTCTTGAATGTGTTTACTGGAAATATTTCATTCACGTCTGGATTACAAATTGTATAAATCATTATTCATGTCGGGATTATAAATTAATTATTTAAATCATGTTTACTTAGCATTAGAACGTCTAATCTCGCTTGTGGGCAAGAGCGGTGTTTCGCGGCAGATTTTTTGTTATCGTCGTAAGCCAACACATGAATAATTAGTTTAAAAAAAACTAACAAAATACGCTTTTATAGAAAATCCAACCAAAAAATAGAAAATAAATTTTAATAAATTTGATTTTATTGTAAAAAAGCATGGGGTGCTTTTCAGGATATTATCAAAATAACCCTTCTACTCATATCTGTTCATAAAATATTTATAACTACTGATACCATGCACCCCACGCTTTTTTTACAATAAAATCATTTTTTCTTACACTGTTTCAAATTTATTAAGATTTATTTTCTATTTTTTAGTTGGATTTTAAATTTTTCAAGTTTTTTTTCTTTCAATTTTTTTTTATTGTCATCGGTCCTTAATAAGTATACCAAATTTAGAGTTAATCCGACGTTTTGAAGGGGGTCAAAATAGACGTGTGAGATTGAACTCAACGTTATTCGAACAAGCAAATTTCATAATTAAAAAAAAAAAGTAGAGTTGCATAGAGAGTTGCTGTTAGTAGAATCTAATGTGATAATAGTTCATAGATCGTAATTAAAGGTTGAAATCAACAAGTCTACCTCTGCATGCTGGATCCATCGTATAGTGGATATCGTAGATCCATTTTACGAGACCTTTTGTATCTTCTGGATCAACAGAACGACTTTGGTTCTGTATGTGTTTTGTACCGTATGTTCCATTGGCATTGATCTGAGGTTTTTGTTTTGTTTAGGTAGTTAAGTGGTTACTAGAGCCCATAGACATCTACAACGTAAATGCTGCCACTCACCTTGAGATATAAGTTCTAAGGTCTCAGTTTTTACAGCACAACGGCTGCCCTGCCCTTCAAATCGAAACGCATTCACGATAGAAATAAGCAGGGTGGTGGTACCTACCCGTGCGGACTCACATAACGTCCTACTACCAGTCAAGTGTTTGAGATGATCCTATCATCTGGTTTTTACCATCGCACCGCCCGTCAGCGGAGCAGAGTTCCTCCATACCACCTAATACCTCCGCATTTATCAACTATTCCTTTTCATATACCTTTTTGGCAACTTACCATTCGGCTTTGGAATGAACTACCTTCCATGGAAGTACACCATGGTGTATCCCAAGTGCTGCGACATTTCTTTCCTCAAACGAGGATAGTATTCAGAGGGAGACAGCTTAGGTGTGCCCCTGCCATTGTCTCCTGCGTGAGCGACGATAACCGCTCGCCATCAGGGCTGTATACGCGTCTGCCTACAAGAGTATTAAAAAGAAGATAAGAAAAGAGGCAAAGTACCAAGCTTGTGAATCTCCCGAGATCTTCTTGCTCACCGGCAAGGCCGAGGAATAGATATCGCACTGACTAGATGTGTATCCCATATACTACCTATATATACACCTATATGCTATACTATAATATATGTATATATTTCTTCTGTGCGTGGGTTTGTCACTAAACTCCTCCTAAACGGCTGGACCCGATTTTAATGACATTTTCGTGTACCTTCAGAGATTCGAGAATGGTTAAGATTTTATTATTATTGATATCTTTAAATAGGTAGACGAGCTCACAGCCCACCTGGTGTTAAGTGGTAACTGGAGCCCATAGACATCTACAACGTAAATGCGACACCCACCTTGAGACACAAGTTCTAAGGTCTAAGTATAGTTACAACGGCTGCCCCGCCCTTCAAACCGAACCGCATTACTGCTTCACGGCAGAAATAGACAGGGTATCTAGGTTATTTATATTTCCTAGAAATAATTTATATGGCAAAACAACGTTTGCCGAGCCAGCTAGTATACTATATTTCCTATAACTCCAGAACATATTAGACAATTAACATTAGACCTAATTACATACGACATAACGTTTAAATAAGATTGTTTAATGCATTTTGCAAAGTTCGCATAGCATTGTAAACGAAAAAAAAAAAAAAAAACTCATCACTGCTTTCCTAAACAAACTTCCGAGCATTTCACAAAACCAAAACATCATTATCATCGATGTTTTTGTATCTGCAGCAGGTTTTAGAACCAAACTCTTGATATCCTTTCTGATATTTCAAAGCCAGCGAATTGCTTTCGTATGCCGACTTTATATTCGAATTTCGTCCAAAACTGAATTTTATCACGCCGAAATATATTGGTTCTGTAGGTTTTTTCTCTTCCCTTCTCCTTTCTTTAATAATCAAAGGCTCTTTGGCGGGTAATAGCAGCATTACGTCATTCAATTCCCCGCCAAGACTCACTTTAGCTTGCAATGTTCCATTAATTTTTTCTTTCGAATCACCTCGGCTCTCCATCGGCAGATGGCACTGCACGCATCTGATCGTGTTCTTATAATCCGCATTCAACGGTTCCGGATATAATCTTTCATTTAAATAAAACCTGTAAACGCATTCGTGGTCTTTTAGCGATGTGGCGCTTCCTCTGTTTTTTATCCTCGATTTGGAGGAATGGCACTCAAAGTAATTATTATTCCTGAATTCTTTCAACTCTTCTATAATCTCCGGTTTGTCGGTGTCTAAAAATAGTTTATCGTCGTTGGAGTAGAATTTAACCATAGAATCTTCTAGATCACGATTTGATGTAATGCAAAATTCGGGTGTTTCAGATATGGTGCCCAAATAGTTTTTGTTGTGATTTCGTTCATCGCGGATAGATGTCGCTGATTGTTCGAAATTAGTGTTTTTGTAGAATTGCTCGATGGACGATATCTTTTCATCTTGATAGTATTTTTTGTTGCTTTTAAGAGTGTAAAGTATGTTATGTTTATTATTTTCTTCACTGCTTGAATTAGGGTTTATAGAATCACCACATTTCTCGCAAATACTAATGGGCATAGTAGGGCATTTATTACTAGCAAAATTCGAGTCTGATTTCGCAGTTTTCTTCGGTTTTATAACAGACTTCGTACTCACGGCACTTTCAGAACATGTTTTAGATTTCGTTGAAGCGTCCTTAGATATTTGTTTAGAGGCAATTATTTTTCTAGGCAGACGACAGCATTTTTGAGTTTTGTCATATCTGCAGCCGCCGTAAGATGCCTTTGATGTAAATGAAACACTCATCATATCATAAGTCGTTGTTTGCAAACAGTGGAATTAAAAAGTTGAACAGTTGACAGAAAGCACAAACTGTTGTCATGACAACGTTTTTCGTTTTCATTTGACACGTAAAAGGAACTCAGTCAATACAGCCAAATCTTTGTTTTAAATTTCGAAGCCAAGTATGAGAAGTTAAATGGAGTGAATTAAATAAAATTGATTGTGGTATATTAATTAAATTTAATGAAAGGGAATAATCTCTCAACGAAATGATAAGAATTTATTGAGATTAGTGGATTTTTCGGTGGCGTGTTTAATGATTTTGTGCGGTTTCGTACATTTTGCTAATTTATTTTGTTAATTTAGTGTTTCTACGGGCTTAAATAAGTAATACTGTCGGCTTATTTACCGCTTCGGATCCGTGAGAGTGCACAAGTGAGGGAAAATGAATCAAAGTTGGACGTGGCTTTTCGGGTAAAATGTTTTACTGAGCTTTTGTTTCATTCCACCTCATCTCGTTTAATTTAATTTCATCCCAGTTGATTACAGTCTCAAATAGATTTTTCATTTACTAGAATGTAATAAAATATATTCGAATATCTCGACACTGGCAACAATGGCATCGCTAGAAGCCGATTACCATACCTAAAAACAAAAAAAAAAGCACATTAGTAGTATTTTTTAATATTATTTGCTTACTTTTTGAACTTTTGTACAAAACTACATATCCAGAAAATACATATATGAATATTCTCTGTAAAGACTGTAAATCTGCCGCGGAGTGAAATGTAAATTGTTAACGTATTTTTAAAACCAGCACTAGGTGACGCTGAGTACAAACGTATCACGAGTTTTATTTATTCCTAGGTACCTATTCAAAACATTCGAAATAATAATGCGTTGAATGTAAAACAGATGGCGTTGTTTTCAAATAAAAATCCACACTTTATTAAGCACTGTGTATAATGTTAAATTCTAATTGAAGAAGTATATTAATATTATTATTAATAGTATTTATTTATCTCCTAATTTTAACTTTACTAGCTTTTACGCGCGGCTTCACACAAGTTAGTGTAGAAACATCAATCTCAATAGTACTTTTTTAGGGGGCTGACAAATAAAAGTGTACTTATTCGATTTGTATGCCCTTTCTTTTCTTTTTGTCTGTATTTTATGCCTTTTTTATGCCCTTGGCGACGCCTAAGTAAAATTACGTGATTGGTTGAGAAGTTAAAACATTAATTCGCAACAAACAAAGTCACGTTCGCATTTATGTAATTATATGATAGATAATCGGTGCCATTATTATATTGTATGTATGTGTATGTATTGTATTGAAGCCGCGCCGCCCTGCCTCATGAAAAATATGGAACAAAGATTGAGGCAGATGTCAATTAGCGACAGTGACGACTTACCATTATGTAGAGGGTATGATCGTCTGCCTTCTAAGGCAATAAAAATTTATATTAGAACCACAGATCATTGTCTATGATCTGTTATTAGAACTATTATTATTCCTGCAAACGAGGACAGCTTTTAATGCAAAGAGAATAAAGCACATTTCGTATTGTATGAAGGCTTAGGTCATTGCTCCATTTGAAGCAAGCAATAACAAACAAACAATATTTAACAAAAAATGGAAAGTGTAATAAAAAGTTCTTGAATTCAATTAAATATGTATTATTAAGGGTAACTCAGAAACCACTGGTAAGATCTTGGTAAAGATTCATAGGGGTCCATCCACATAGGAGCCAACACCTTTAAAATTTAAATCAAAATCGCTTCACCGACAAAAAGTTCTGAGGTTCCGCCTATTTCCGCCGTGAAGCACTAATGCGTTTCGGTTTGAAGGGTTTAGGGCAGCCGTTGTAACTATACTGAGACCTTAGAACTTATATCTCAAGGTGGGTAGTGCATTTACGTTGTAGATGTCTATGGGCTCCAATAACCACTTAACACCAGGTGGGCTATGAGCTCGTCCTAAAGCAATAAAAAAAAGGTTAAGACTGTACCTCCATAATCCATCCAAAACCTCCTCATTTTTTTTCTGAAGTCGGCTAAAAATGAATTAAACACGCAATGGATTCTCGAGATATTATGATCTTATTATTTGTCTTCTACAGGTCGTTGTGGCGAGGCTCGGGAAAGTCTGCCTCCAGTAGCGGACGTCTGTGGGTAAAAGATATACAAGAGCTTATTAAAAGCCCGCACATATCCATGTTTATCGCAGCTTCCACTTCTGGGATGTCGGCACACTGTGTCAGGGTAATTTCTGGATATATTAAGGTTGATGAACTCAGTTATTTGATTTGTTTTCGTGAAATGAATTAATTTGTTATATCCTTCATATAGAGATCTAATGTAATCAAATGAGAATTATATTATGTTCAATCAATTCAAGTTCGACTAAAAAGCCACCTACGACTAAAAAGTCGACCAGATGTTTTTGCTTAACACTTTGACTGAATTGTAGTTAAAAGGCTAAGTTTAGAGATAAAGTCATGATACTCAAGAAACTTTATCTATATATTAATACGTGAAGCAAAAACTTTGTATCCCTTTTTACGAAAATTGCGGGGACGGAGGAGTATGAAATTTTCCACACTTATAGAGAGTATAGAGAAGAAGTGCCCAATGCAAATATTTTTTTAAAATAATGCATAAAAGATACATTAAATCAATAAATAAAACATTACACACACTACATACCATGTATTTGACGCACACACGCATGCATACTAAGTATTTATTGTCAAACTTTTGTTCTTCACGTCTGTGGTCAAATTGAGAATAGATTAAATATTGTTTGTCTTTGTTAATATTTTTTTTATAGAGTAGTCTTGGCGATATTTGTGATTATAGAAGTATAATAGTCTTTGAAAATAGAATCATAATAGTGTACTTACAATTTCAATTAATTATAGTCGAATTTCGACTACTGCGGGACATCTAGTTTAAGTAATAACAAACTTTTTTTCTTTTTTTTTTTGTCAGGAGGAAATCGCCGGACTTCCGCCCTCCCCTGGGAATGGAAGGCGGGGCATGTCGGAGTCGAACTGACTAAAACCTCCTGTCGCTCAACAACCCGCGTCCGAACCTCGCATGAGACAGAACCCATGAAAAGGCAAAGGGGGGAAAGTGAAGCGTTTAGTGCGGAGCACATCTCTCCCATCACCCTTCCCCTCGGGACGCCGGACCAGCGGTCGTCGGCGCCACGACCACCAGCCCTCTCGGTCGGCAGGCTATCCGGAGCCCGCCTAGATGGCGCCGGTTAGAATGGGTTATCCTACGGAATACCCCGCTGGGTCAGAACCAGCGTGGGTCGAGGATAGCCGACCTTCCATCACCCGGATGCTCTTGCGTAAAACGCGTGCAGAGCAGCTTGCACGTCGTCTTCTTAGGCCCCCTTCGCCGGTCCCCAGACCGACATATGAAGGGGACCCGAAACACTTAGAGGGCCAGGTCTTGGGCGAGATCCGCCTCCCTGGCCCCCGCTCGACGGCGGCGGGCTGCGAGATGGTGCACTCGCAAAAGTCGAGCATCGCCTTCCACGACTCGTCGTCGCCGAGCATCGATGCCACAACACTCGGCAACGACAAGTCGTTTCCTATTTTTGCGACGAGAACACGCCGCCACCCCTCCCATGCGGGGCAGGCGACGAGCGTGTGCTCCGCCGTGTCCAAGTCGCAACCACAATGGTGGCACTCTGCCGTTGGCTCGGCTCCGATCCGGTGCAGGAACTCACCGAAGCAACCATGCCCAGTGAGCACCTGCGTGAGCCGGAACGTGAGGCGTCCTCTGTCACGATTCACCCAATTCACAAGAACCGGGCGAATCGCCTCGACGGTCCTACGACCAGCCGAAGGATCGGCCAGCCGTCTGGACCATGACTCCAGCAAGTAATAACACACTATCAGATATCTCCAAACGCTTGAAGGAGGCTACACGTGATGCTAAGGCCGGCTGGTACTTTGCACAGAGAGTGGGTCTGGCTGTCCAACGTGGTAACGTAGCCAGTATCTTGGGAACTGTGCCTCATGCAAGCGCATTGGAAGGTTTGTTCTACTGTGTGAATTGATTTATGTTAAATTATTTTGATTTGTTATTTATTAATAACTAGCGACCCGCTCTCGCTTCGCTTCGGAAACTGTAATTTATTATTGATTTCTCCACTATTTAATGGATGTTATTATACATATAAACCTTCCTCTTCAATCACTCTATCTATTAAAAAAAAAGCATCAAAATCCGTTGCGTAGTTTTAATGATTTAAGCATACATAGGGACAGACAGATATAGGGACAGAGAAAGCGACTTTCTTTTATACTATGTAGTGAAGAGTGTCCCGATGTATTAAAAAAAAACCTTAAGCAGGGAAGCTATCTTATGTCACATGAGAGTTAGTAATAAAAATTGCGTTCGGAAATTTCAGAACGTGATTTGAAAGAATTTAAATTTGCCCATCCCGAAACCGACCGCACGCATCGTAGCTTGACCTCGTAAGCGCTATTAGCTTCTTATAATCTCAATAACAATGAGTAGGGCGAAACTAATTAATCTTCAGTTCACGAACTTTGAAAGGTCGTTCTTCAGTAGTGACACCATACTTTATAAGAAACTGTGGAATTTCAGTGTCGAAATATTTTTTGATGATATTTCATGCGATTTTTACGATAAGCAAGTGGTTTGACACTGAACGTAGCCCTAAATTGGACGACAGTAGAAACAAATTCAGAGATAAGTAAACTTTTATTGAGTTTTGTTCGTTTTACACAGCTGACGTGGTTGAGTTTTTGTTCAATCACAAGATTCATCGGGAATTCTGTACAACTTATATCTTTTTCAGATTAATTCGATATAAGTTTTTGAATATTTAAAAAAAAAACGACCTTGTGGTATGACCTCTTGTGAGTCCGCGCGGGTAAGTACCACCACCCTGCCTATTTCTGCCGTGAAGCAGTAATGCGTTTCGGTTTGAAGGGTGGAGCAGCCGTTGTAACTATACTTGAGACCTTAGAACTTATATCTCAAGGTGGGTGGCGCATTTACGTTGTAGATGTCTATGGGCTCCAGTAACTACTTAACACCAGGTGGGCTGTAAGCTCGTCCACCCGTCTAAGCAATAAAAAAAAGAATACTTTCTTTCGTCCCAATTAATGGACACACTAGTGAGTCTAGCGATACCGAAGCTGACGGTCACCGTCTGAACACTAACGGTCACAACAGAATCGAAAAGAGGACGTGCGCGCTCACCGCTGTCATTAATAAAAAAAAAAAACGTCTCATCGATTAACTCATCTTGTTTAAGTCGGCTAAAATGGTTAACGTGAAAATATCGATATTAGTGCTTTTTGTTACATTGGTAAGTTTTGTTTTTATTTATTACTGCTGATGTCCAGGGTCCTCAGTTGTGTTTATTGGCCTTACAGCAAGCGGTCACCGTGAGCTGAGATTATGATTACTGTTATGGTGAATAAATATATCGGTCAATGGTAAAATTCACGAATTATTTCCATTATGAAGGTTTAATATCGTGTAATGAAAATCATGCCCGCAAATGTTTTAATCTATACTAATATATAAATCTACAGTGGTTTTTACGGATGTTCCGTTATAACTACTGAACCATGCATCCGATTGATTTTAAACTTGGTATCCATGTAGAAAATACATGTACTTAATGGGTAGGCTAATATTTATGTGAGTGTTGGACTCCCTAATAATAATGACAATAAATAATAATGTTAATTGTAAATGCGCAGCGAAACGGGTGAGTACGGATAGTCTGTACCAATATTGTGAATATGTTTATTGCTAAATCCCTCCAAAAAGGACTAAACGGATTTGGATGATACTTTGCACAAACATTATTGACTTTGTAGCCTGGGTGGTGGAAGACACACAAGACTTTATATCATGTAAACATTTAGTATGGCAAAGGAAAAACAATGCGGAGATGTGTCTGATATAGTAAATACGGCACTGCGTTTTTCTTGTTGGTAATGTAATTGCAAATCGACTGTTCTGTGGTCCATGGACCAGAGACTGACGCAAGCGCTTCTTTTTCTCGTGAAGATACGACCAATATTTCTGAATTACAAATTTTACGCGAGTGAAACCATTGGACATGACCGTCTACTTTAGGATTTTCTTAGGTACAGTTGGATAAACAAACTGACAGCCCACTTGTTGTTAATCGGTTACTGAGTTTTTTTTTTTGGTTTTTCGTTGCCCGTGTAGGCAGTCGAGCATACGCCCCACCTGATGGTGAGTGGTCACTGTCGCCCATGGGCTTCAGCAATGTCAGGGCAGAGCCAAGCCGCTGCCTACCGCTAAGTACTCTCCACAAGCCTCGTTTGAAGAAAGATATATCATAGCGCTCGGGAAACACCGTGCAGGGGAGGTCATTCCAAAGCCGGATAGTACTTGGCAAAAAAGATCTTTGGAAGCGCACTGTGGATGACTGCAGTGGCTCCAGGTAGTACAGTGTTAATCTAGTTGTCAATCTTACATGTATCTATGGCCTCATTCGTAAAGCAGTTGCTCTTGAGTTGTTAAGTATCCTTTGGAGGCGCTCGGGAAGCTGTCAGCAAATCCCACCCCTCCTGGCTGAGCCTTTGCTCGACCATCTGTCTTGGTTAAGCTAGAAAGGCCTCTGGGTCACCAGTAATCTCTCAATCGTAAAAAAAGTATCTATGGCTATTCCAACCATGAAACCGGGAGGTACATATGTGTACTTCTCGATTGGCAGTTTCATGGAATGCCATACCACCAATTAATGCGGGCTGGCGATCGAGGTATGCCGGTATAGGACTCTGAGAACACAGCCCGGATTTTCTATCGTCTTTTACGACCGTCTGGTGTAGTGTGACATGGTCACTACACAAGGGGGTCGCGGGTTCGAATCCCGCCAAGGGAAGATATTTGTATGATAAATATAAATGTCTTTCCAGGGTTATGGGTGTATATTAAATATATGTATGTGTATAATAAAAATATTATATTTATTTCCGTTATCTGGTACCTGTAACACAAGTTCTTTACGAACTTAGCACGGGACCAGTTAACGTGGNTGACTTTGTATTCCATTGGCAGTCACAAAACTCTTCGGAACGACATCTTAGATAAATAACAGGTTAACTATTAACCTTTATTTAGTGCAGGTTTTGAACCGTATTCTTTGAAGGAGACGATTATATTCAAATCAATCTGTATTGACATATCAATAATTTTTTTTTGTCCAAATGCACAGATTGCCACCTTTGATAATAGACGACTCAGGTGTCAATCTTACATGTATTTATGGCTTTATTCCTGAAGCAGCTGCTCTTGAGTTGTTAGGTCTCCTTTGGAGGCGCTCGGGAAACTGTCAGCAAATCCCACCCCTCCTGGCTGAGCCTTTGCTCGACCATCTGTCCTGGTTAAGCTAGAAAGGCCTCTGGGCCACCAGTAATCTCTCAACCATAAAAAAAGTATCTATGGCTATTCCACCCTTGAAACTGGTAGGCACATAATAATATGTGTGCTTCTCGATTGGCAGTTTCATGGAATGCTATACCATCAATTAATGCGGGCTGGCGATCGAGGTATTCCGGTATAGGACTCTGAGAACACAGCCCGGATTTTCTATCGTCTTTTACAACATTCATAGGACCTATGACCTTCGCCAATTCGAAGTCCTTATAGCTGAAGGTGAGCCCTGCTCGTGTCAGAGTTACGACATGGCTGATAATGGTGCATTTAGTATGCTTCGGATGTCGCCAATA
The DNA here is from genome assembly GCF_003987935.1 of Bombyx mandarina. The sequence goes on from NW_021011542.1 coordinate 1,178,603, forward strand.
CTGAGTGATGATTTTCCTGGTGACATGCTTTTTGGTTGTGTTATGAGTGGCCGAGGTCACGGCTGATATAGTGGCAGAAATAGGCAGGATAGTGTTACATACCCGTGTGGGCCTACAATACACCGTACCACCAGTAAATGCTGATATATTACCTAGAGAAGAAGAACGTGTAGTACATTTTGTCTTCTGTTTGTACAGTTTCTCTCTGAAAGGGTTTCTTTATTGATAACACTAATTGCTAGTCAAAAACTGCTAATAAAACAGTAAACTCAGTGACGAACAGACTGTTCCGTCTCCGCTTATTTATATATATTTGCCGCGTCCAAACTTAACAAAATACTAGGTATCAATAAGACGATAAATTCATTTATACTTGTGTCGGGATTTTTCTATTCGCACAACTCTAAAGCATCGTGAGCCCAGGTCATTCTGAGCTTTGACGTAATGAATTAGTGTATGTTGTTGCATCGTTTGTATCCTAGTCAACTTCACACGAGTAGCAGGAAGTTAAGGTTGAGATTAAAAGAAAAATTTGTAGCCAAATATTTTAAAGGAAGGGAATCTAAATGGCTTTATTCTCGAGCTGAAAGTAAACTTAATGTTGGGCGGAAGCAAGAGACTATAAACACTGCTGTAAGCTCAACCATTATGGTCTATAATAATAATAATAATATATACTTGTGTATACAATATGAAAAAGGCAGCAAAATTCAATTCAAGCATTGGAACAGCTATTAAAGTGACAGATAATTTAACAAAAACCCGTCATTTTGTATAATATGTACATTTGAACTTTTTTATATACCTATACATTACTATATTAATATACTAGCGACCCGCCCTCGCTTCGCTTCGGAAACTGTAATTTATTATTGATTTCTCTACTATTTAATGGATGCTATTATACAAATAAACCTTTCTCTTCAATCACTCTATCTATTAAAAAAAACCGCATCAAAATCCGTTGCGTAGTTTTAAAGATTTAAGCATACAAGCAGACAGAGAAAGCGACTTTGTTTTATACTATGTAGTGATAGTATCATTGTGATAATTTAAGTAAAAATTCTCAACTATTTATTATATATACTATATATTTACTATATATTACGAGGTACTGCTGACGCTGGACTTTAGCGAGTGATTACTTATAATTGCGTGGTTGTGTTTGATCAAAGTCGTTTGACGTAAGCCTCCACATTCTCTAAAGGACTGAAAGCTCATTAACGGCGTGGACTTTCTGCACGCCTTTCTCCACCCCAATTACACATACAGTACAGACCAGAGCAGGCTTGGAACGATTCGGCTTTGGCGAACTCCCCTCCACGGTGTTTCCCGAGCGCTATGACATGTCCTTCTTCAAACGAGGCTTGTGAAGAGTAATTAATAGTAGGCAGCGGCTTGGTTCTGCCCCTGGCATTGCTGACGTCCATGAGCGACGGTGACCACTTACCATTAGGTGGGCCGTATGTTCGTCTGTCTGCCTACAAAGGCAATAAAGGAAAATAAAAAAATAAATCCCATCCTGGCGCCGAACTTAACGCAGAAAAGAGAAGATCTAAAAGCAATTAAAACAATCTACATTTACCAATCTATATGAGGTATCGGGTCGCGACATCAGGACGCGTGAATTTTGCTAATTTTTTTTTTGTAAGCGTGAAAGTTACTTAAGAACAGACGCGTACTTGGAAATTCAAAATGGGGGCCTTAATCGGATATAATACAAGAGCCTGGGAACCCCAGACCTTCGTTATTTTATAAAAGCTGAAAGTTTGTCAGCTCATACGCCCAACACAGATGAGAACGGTGGACTATTGTGAAGTTTGGGTTACATTGCTAATGGTGTATAAATACCGATCTAAACTCATTAAATAATAAAGTGAGATTTTTTGGTATTACCAAAATTATTATAATTTTACTTACGTAATAGTAAAGAAGCTGATTTTTATATATAATACTTGGGTAGTAAGTGGATGATGTTTCCTTATTAGCTAAAGATTTTTGATAGTTCCAACCCCTTATCATTCACCTTGAGATATGAGTTCTAAGGTCTCAGTATAGTTACAAAGGTTGCCCACCCTTCAAACCGAAACGCATTACTGCTTCACGGCTGAAATAGGTAGGGTGGTGGGACCTACCCGTGTGGACTCATAAGAGTACCACCAGTAATAACGCAAATTAAAATTTTGCGGGTTTGATTTTTATTACAAGATGTTATTCCTTCACCGTGGAAGTCAATTGTGAACATTTGTTAAGTACGTATTTCATTAGAAAAATTGGTGCCTCCCTGTGAGATTCGAATACCGGTGCATCGCTCAACACGAATGCACCGGACGTCTTATCCTTTAGGCCACGACGACTTAGGGTTATCCATTCTTGAAGGGTTGACCAATTACCCCGATGTTTGTTTTCAAGTAAACACTTTATGCTAGGCGAGCCGCGCCCATGTTAGGCAATCGTCGATAATATGATAACTAAATCCTTCCATGTAAAGGTTAACCAGACTTCATTAACATTAAAATTATTCTCTACCCAGCGAAACCTGTTGTGGTTCAATGAACTTTGGTCGATATTTTTTTAAACAATTTGCATTCCGAAGCCGGTTTTCGGGTCACTCAATTGTAAGCTATATGTACTGTGATTATGTGACATATTGCTTAAATGTCTGGTATTTCTCTATGAAAGCAAACGAGCGACAAAGGGAACTGATAAACAACGATATTTTAACCGTCGAAGTCGTCCGTGGCCTAAAGCAGGGCCCTAAAACTGCACTTTAAGACAAACATATACTTGTATGGAAACTAGCGACATCTCGTAGCGGATGCCCCTAAACTTATATGTTGTTAAAATGAAGGCATTTCATTAATTTATCAAACACAGAATATACAAAAAATAAAAAATCATACAAGTCTTTATTTGTTATAGACAAATTTATTAAATTTTATCAATTCGTGGTTTCAGAAAATTTACAAAATCCTTCATTAATAAAAAAAATATAGAATAGTAAATATGCTACTGCCATCTACAAGAGCAATGCGAAACTAATCGAAGCGAAGCCATCTAGTGGCCGACGCCCGTCAACATTTTTGTTGAATGCTTGAGATGCTTATCTATATCTAACCAACTTATGTATATTATCTATGGCCTAAAGGATAAGACTCCTGTTGAATTTGTACTCGACTACTTGATTATAATTAAACAAAAACTTTAGATTAAGTTGACTAAGTTTTTGAAGATTCCGGTAATGGGATGACTATAGATTTTACAATTAACGATCCGATATATATACTCGAAAAATATAAAAAAAAAAAAAAAAAAATTAACGCAGTTTGTTTGTCGCCAACGAAAGAAGCGGTTACTTCGTTGGTCAGGGCATAATTAATTACTATAAAAACCCGTAAGCTACTTTCGATTTAAACTTATGTTACTAGCACATGTTTATTAATAATATACGACGGGCAACTATGTTAATAACGAAAGCGCGTGAGCTTGAACTTGTGACCCATCATCACCCGGCAACAGTACGGACGGATCTTTAGCCAGTGATCAGCAACGCACACCTGTTCCTTCTAAATCTAATCATATTTCTTACTAGCGACCCGCCCTCGCTTCGCTTCGGAAACATTAAATTTTATTATTGATAGCTGAGTCCCGCGATATTATTGTCGTACCGCGGGTGACGCCGCGGGGTGAAGCTAGTCTAAAAAAAGTAGCCCAAGTTACTCCTTATATCATCAGTTACCTATCAGTGAAAGTCTAGTCAAAATCGGTCCAGCCGTTCCAGAGATTAGCCGGAACAAACAGACAGACAGACAGACAGACAAAAATTGTAAAAATGTCATTTTGGTGTATGTACCGTATATATGAGTCGTCTATTATCAAAGGTGGCAATCTGTACATTTGGACAAAAATTTTTTATTGATATGTCAATACAGATTTATTTGAATATAATCGTCTCCTTCAAAGAATACGGTTCAAAACCTGCATTAAATAAAGGTTAATAGTTAACCTGTTATTTATCTAAGATGTCGTTCCGAAGAGTTTTGTGACTGCCAATGGAANCGTCTCCTTCAAAGAATACGGTTCAAAACCTGCATTAAATAAAGGTTAATAGTTAACCTGTTATTTATCTAAGATGTCGTTCCGAAGAGTTTTGTGACTGCCAATGGAATACAAAGTCAATAATTCGTTTTTCTGATTTACCAATCATTGTCCAAAAGTCAGATTGCCGCCTTTGATAATAGTCGACTCATATATTCATATGCATGTAGTAAAAAGTGGTTATTTCAATATTACAAACACACACTCCAATTTTATTTATATGTATAGATATGTGTAAAGAAAAAACTTTCTTTATATAATTTTTATATAAAACCTTTGAGATTTTTTAGTTTAAAAAAAAAAGATTTTCCTTATATAGATTGTTTTTTTCTTCTGACTCTTGTCATTGAGAAAAAAGAGGAGTTCAGTTTTAGTTAATTCAATAATACCGTGCAAAATAATAATTTGTTGAAAATAAAGGCTTTAAATGTTGTTTTCTCAATATTGTACAGAAAACGCAATTAAGTATTTTATTATTATTATTATTATTCAACAATTTTTAGAATATTCCCTAACAATTTAAATGTAATGATTTAATATGATTTTTTAAGCTTTAATGTACCAAATATTTATAAAAGAACATAATCCTTGTGTTTCTTACGGATTCTTCTCAGCGGTGAAACTGTATTCCGAATCTGAGGTAAATTGATGACGATTTGAAAGCATCTCCGACGGCCCACTTGTTTGAATAAAAAACAAATTTATTTCATATTTGCTTAGTTTCTTAATAATCATTGTAATAATCATTCAATCCATAATGAAATGGTAGATCTGATGTGTTTGTACGTTGAAACTGAATTTAAAACTATAAAGAATGGAAAGGGCAGAACTATCGAGGAATAATAGAACATATTTATACACACAAATTATATAACTGGTGGTAGGACCTCTTGTGAGTCCGCGTGTGTAGGTACCACCATACTCCCTATTTCTGCCGTGAAGCAGTAATGCGTTTCGGTTTGAAGGGTGGGACAGCCCTTGTAACTACTCTTGAGACCTTAGAACTTATATCTCAAGATGGGTGTGGCATTCACGTTGTAGATGTCTATGGGCTCCAGTAACTACTTAAGACAAGGCAGGCTGTGAGTTCGTTCATCCATCCAAGCAATTAAAAAAAATATATATATTATATATATGCCGGCAATTATTTTTCTGTCTGTCTGTTTGTTTATTCGCGCGTATCTTCGCAACCACGGAATGAATTTCTATATAAATTTCACAGGACAAAGATTAATTTGGAGCCGAAATTGACTTTGTTTATTAGTTACTAGCGACCCGCCCTCGCTTCGCTTCGGAAACATTAAAACATACATGAAACAAAAAAAAAAAAAATTAAAAAAAAATTAAAAAAAGTAGCCTATGTTCATCAGGGACAATGTCGGCTTCTAATGAAAAAAGAATTTTTCAAATCGGTTCAGTAGTTTCGAAGCCTATTCGAAACAAACAAACAAACAAATCTTTCCTCTTTATAACTAGCGACCCGCCCTCGCTTCGCTTCGGAAACATTAAAACACACATGAAACAAAAAAAAAAAAAAAAGTAGCCTATGTTCATCAGGGACAATGTCGGCTTCTAATGGAAAAAGAATTTTTCAAATCGGTTCAGTAGTTTCGAAGCCTATTCGAAACAAACAAACAAACAAATTTTTCCTCTTTATAATATTAGTATAGATATAGATTACTTGTTATCAGATGTTACATAATGAATCGTCAATCAAAGTTTTTTATCTATTTTTATAATATCCATTCGAATAAATAATAAAGTTTACGTTAAAAAGTTGGATATTTATAGCTAGTAGTTAGTAGATAGCAACTAATATTATTATGATTTAAAACTAATCGTGTCTGACTGTTTCCCAAAATTTCTTAAGCAAACCACTTAATCGATTGGCGGAATTCGTTAAGGGAATACCTTTTACTGCTAAAGGCTGAGTGTCCGCCCACGCGATTACAAGTGTATGCCAGGCGGGCGTAGATACCAGTAAAGTGAGTTCAAGAATTATTAGATATGCGTGAAAATGTATTTGAATGATTTTGTTACACTATATGATAGCTATATACAAGAAAAGTGGATAGAAAACTTGTATAAGTTGTTTGAGACCGTAAGCAGACTAATAAATTAAGCTTTAAAATGGGCCTACTAAAATATATCGAACTATAAATAAAGTAACTTCCCTTTTCTAAAATTGGTATAGACCCACGCTTTCTTCTTAAATCAAGTTTTATTATTACCCGCACGATCATAATAAAGATGATTTATTTAAGCTTTATATTGTAGAAAGTTTAAAAAAGCTTCCACAACTTTTTCGTGCGTTTGGGAACAGGTTTCACTTGTTCGTAGCATGTCTGTAATGTGACCAAAAACCTTCGCCGAAGTCTGACTCGTAACAAAGTTCAACAATTGCAAATCGCAGCCGAAGCCTGCTTTGAAGATCCCACATCCTTTTTAATATTTATTTCTTGCTTAGACAGGTGGACGATCACACGTCCCGACCGGTGTTAAGTGGTTACCGGAGTTTTTATTTATTTATTTTTTATTGCTTAGATCGGTGGACGAGCTCACAGCCCACCTGGTGTCAAGTGGTTACTGGAGCCCATAGACATCGACAACGTAAATGCGCCACTCAGATTGAGATATAAGTTCTAAGGTCTCAGTATAGTTACAGGAGTCCATAAACAAGAACAATATAAATAATACTGACGGCCTTGAAACATGAGTTCTGCGTCTTAGTTTTACAGTACAATGGCTGCCCCACCCTTCAAACGCATTAATGCTTCACGGCCGAAATAGGCAGGGTGGTGGTACCTACCCGTGCGGACTAAGACGCCCTACCACCAGTATCGTCTCTCAAATATTCCTCTGGACCAGACCGGTGTCGGGGCCCCGCTTCAATGACCCCGTTTCCTCTTGTACTTAAAACCGGTACTGATGATCTTTATTAACACGGTCACAATAACCCGTTCCCGAAGAATTATACAGACGATGATACATAGAACGAAGGCAAAAACCAATCTCGTTCAAAAGTTGGACTATCTCGGTAATATCATACCCGATCCTGTAGACCGAATGGTAAACAGTCGACGTCGCCCAAAACACGTCATTACGGATCCTCCCGATCCATTAACGGTGCTTTTAGGTACCACAAGCACCGGTCACCGTCCTCGTCGGACCCGTCGCTTGCGACGAAGGGCTCGACGAGCGAATTAAGCCACAGACACAGCCCACAGAGTTTATCGCCGGATCTTCTCAGTGGGTCGCGTTTCCGATCCGATGGTGGATTCTGCGAAGCACTGGTTTTGCTAGGGCTAGAGTTAGGCAAACTTTCTCAGGTTATGTGTCTTAAGCTCTTAGCAAATAGAGCGTAGCTGGAATAGCCTCTTAAGCTTCCAGTGAATAGGAAAGGGAGAAAAATTCTTGTGTTTTGGGTGTCGGAAACCTAATCCTTGATGTAGCCACTACGCTCTGTCGCTAATCTTTTGACTGACGTGGCAATAAAATTCAAAGTCAAACCAAATTAATTAATTCGACTAGTGTTCCCCCAGTGATCGAAATTTAGACTGGTGGTAGGACCTCTTGCGAGTCCGCACGGGTAAGTACCAACACCCTGCCTATTTCTGCCGTGAAACAGTAATGCGTTTCGTTATGAAGGGTGGGGCAGCCGCTGTAACTATACTTGAGATCTTAGAACTTATATCTCAAGGTGGGTGGCGTATTTACGTCGTAGATGTCTATGGGCTCCAGTAACCACTTAACACCAGGTGGGCTGTGAGCTGGTCCAACCATCTAAGCAATAAAAAAAAAGATCATAATCACTAATAAACCAATAAGTCAAGATTTGGATTCATGTACAGTAACATTTTCTTGTTTTTTTATTGACATCGTGAAATCGTAAAGAAGAAACAAATTGACTTTAAAAAATATATATATTGGGAACATTAAAGCTCTGCTAATGTAGAGCTTTAATGCTACTTTAAATCGGTCGAAAAACAGACCGAAATATAACTTGTTTTGATTATTGTATGTGTTTGCTTAGCTGTATTTATATTATGTAAATTTGGATATTATTCAACGTGTTTGGTGAAAGAAAACATAGAGTCCATCGTAGATTTCTAAAAGCCGACGCCGAAATGAACCAAAACAAACTGCGCTAATTATCTTAATGTTTTTATGTTAAAAAAAAATGGTGTTTTCGTTAAAATATCGACAATTTAGATGTAAAATCTATACAAATATTATAAAGCTGAAGAGTTTGTTTGTTTGAACGCGTTAATCTCAGGAACTACCGGTGCGATTTAAAAAAATCTTTCAGTGTTAGAAAGCCCATTTATTGAGGAAGGCTATAGGCTATATAATATCACGGTAAGACCAATACAAGTGGAGCACCAATAAAGAATGTTTCAAAATAGGGGTTCAAATAGCTCCATAACATTCTATAATTCAAAAATATTTTCACTTTCTACGTAAATGAAGTGGGAGGTAAAATTTAGCGTTATGCCAAAGTAACTATTCTACTTGAACGGAGTCGCGGACAAAAACTAGTGTCACAAACGGTCGTATTTAACTACAATTATACAATAAAATGGTCAGGTGCAAACGCTCCATTTTCTGATGTACGAAATTTCTGTAAAGCAATCAGATAATCATATAGCGAAACCTTTGTGGTCATCTGGAGACCGCACAGCATCACCGCAAGGGTCTTGGGCACGGGTACCACTTTGAGCTAACCCTAGTATGTGTTATACTATTTATATTATTTACTTATTACCCGCTGAACAGTGACTGTTTTATGTCTACGCTCCCTACATATGTGTAATTATTTGATGTGTTATTTTTATTACTCAAAATGTTTTATTATATTACATGTTAAATCTTGTAACGCATGTTTTTGAGAGTAATAATTATTAATAATAGTGATGTCGTTTTGAGGTCAATTATATACAGAGTAAATCGCATTTTGGTCCTCACGATACAGACTATGCCTAGTGTGAGGATCATTGGTTAATTTTATATTTTTGATGCCATGTGCGTAATCTCTGAATTTGTTAAATATGTAAATAGTATTCTATGTCATGATTTATGCTTATGTAGTAAATAAAGAAATTATTATTATTATTACTGTGGACATCGATACTGAAAGGTCAAAGGTCAGTAGCCAACTTAAATAAACGAGGTAGTTGTCTATTGATCCAAATATATCCGTGATTGAATGTGGATCAGTTAAATATTTATAAGTTGTGAATCGTGCTTGAGTAGTTTTTGAATAGGACCACAATTTGTTAATAAATTTGGATATTTTCGAGTTTTTATAAGGGACTAATTTTCGTATGTTCGATAAAGGTCTCTAGCTTCTTCTACTTCTCTCCTGTATCCAAGACTAACTTCTGGTGTTGGGACGTATAGGTGGGACGTAGGTGTTTTTCCTTCCTAAGCTGATAGCCTTGAGAGGCTATTTCAGCTTCACCCTAACATGTAGGTGAGCTCACGGGGCTCAAACCGGAAGGGTTGCTAACACTGGCCCTAGCAAGAGCAGCGCTTCGCAGAATCTACCACCGGATCGGAAACACTGAGAAGATCCGGCGAGAAACTCAGTGGGCGAATTTCAGCATACCACTGTTGGACCAGAAACATTTCAAATGTCTCCAACTTCCAGCTTAAAGTGTGGTGTTCCTATCTCGTCGGCCGTGCTATAATGTCTCGGCCTAGACAGTCTGCCGTCAGGGGAACACTAACCACTGAACATATCATAAAACATGATATACATATTTAGTGTGTGTGTTACCGCCATTTGACCCAATTCTGGGCACAAACAATTTATGCCTCAAAAATGACAACTTCTGATCTTAACGCTATGTTCTGTAAGTGAAATTGAATTGATTAATTGGACAAAAAAAAATAAAGCGTGGTAAACATAACTAATAAATTAATGAAGCCTAATAAATAATGTTCTGATGTATTTCGTTGTAAATAGGTACCCGTATCCTTGAGCTGATCATACTATCCCTGTCAGATGTCCGTGGTAATATGCGCAGCCGTTTCATGTAAATAAGTAGGGCCTAATTCCTGACTTTGAAGGTGTTAAGCTACGACAGGAGTATAGTCAGAACATTCGCTTTATACCTTTGTTAGCACAATCTTTATATTAATACAAAAGCAAAAACTTTGTACCCCTTTTTACGAAAATTGGGCGGACGGAGCAGTATGAAATTTCCCGCACTTATAGAGAATATAGGGAAGAAGTGCAGAATGTTAAATTTTTTTTTTTAATTATGCATATAAAATACAATAAATCAATTAAAAAAAACATTACACACACTACCATGTATTTGACACACGCACGCATGCATACTATTTGTTTATTGTCAAAATTTTCTTATTGCTTATGGTCTGTGGTCAAATTGAGAATACATTAAATATTGTTTGTCTTTATTAATATTTGCCTAAAGTAGTCTAGTAGTCTTGGCGAAATATGTGATTATAGAATTTGACAATAGAAACATGATAGTGTACAAACTTATAATTTCTATTAAATGAGTCGTCTATTATCAAAGGTGGCAATCTGTGCATTTGGACAAAATTTTTTTATTGATGTGTCAATACAGATTTATTTGAATATAATCGTCTCCTTCAAAGAATACGGTTCAAAACCTGCATTAAATAAAGGTTAATAGTTAACCTGTTATTTATCTAAGATGTCGTTCCGAAGAGTTTTGTGACTGCCAATGGAATACAAAGTCAATAATTCGTTTTTCTGATTTACCAATCATTGTCCAAAAGTCAGATTGCCGGCTTTGATAATAGTCGACTCAAATAAAGTCGAATTTCGACTACCTACCTTGGGACCACTTATATTCAGAGATTTATGAATAACGCCAAAGTCGTCCTTGATCACGTAGATTGTGGATTTCTTTAATCTTGTCTAAGGCACGTGAATAGTTACTTCATTTTCAAAGTTCTACTTTCAAAATAATTACTTCATTTAATAACTTATTTTATTTCACACTTTTCGTTATTTGATTCACATGCTGACAATAGAACCTTTTTTCTCGGTTGCTGTTTTAATGTAGGAATTTTGATGCTCGTTATCGCAAAAGATCACAGTAAAAAAAATGCATCCTTCGCATTTTAAATTCGTTTTAGTCTATTTACGTCGACAGGTTCTTTTTTAAATTAATTTCACGGGACCCACCTTATGTAAAAGGTAGTGTTTCGATAAAAACTATATCAGTTAATCGAATTCGCTAAAGTGAAGCTTGTTTAATCAATATAATTGACGATTATCGAGATTGAATCGTAACTGTGCTTGAAAGTCGTGTGTTGTAAACAAAAGATGCTAGTTGGAGACAAATCTAGTGACACCTCGCTTGTTGAAATCCGTAAAAATTTTAGGCTACAGAGTTTGATATCAATTAGACCGCCAAACTTAGAAAATCAATATTATATTGCATTTCTATTTCATTATGCGAATTATGAAGCTGCCTTTGTAAACTGTCTATTGCTTGTAGACGCCCTCACGGTCTAATGTTAAGAGGGTACCAAAGCCAATAGACTTAAAAATTGTAAATATCCACCACCATGCCCACGAGGTTTGAGCACCAGTACAGCAGCAGCGCTCGATACGAAGACACCGGGCGTCATATTGCATAGGCCACGGACGTTTGCGTACATCAAAGACCTCCCGAACGTTATAAGAATAGGCCATCAAATTATTAATGATGTGATTATGATTAAATGGCTTCATGACCCCAACACTATGCTAACACATCCGCTGTTTCTTCACCTGTGACGTCAAAGCCGTGATAATTATAAAGAACTAGCTGTACCCGTCCGCTTCGCTGGACATTTAAATTTAAATTATTATTTCTCACCCCCACAAAGATTCTCATCATTAACGCCCCCGCAACTGGTGTAGCGAGTCCAACACTCATATAAATATTAGCCTATCCATTATGTACATGTATTTTCTACATGGATACCAAGTTTCAAGTCAATCGGATGCATGGTTCAGTAATTATAACGGATCATCCGTAAAAAGATTTATATATTAGTATAGATATAGATTTGTCAAAGAAACAAAATCTATAGGAATAATAATTGTAAAAAATATATAAATGACAATCTTGAGGTCTCATCGTGGTGAAGTATGCATCGTGATGTTTGTAGATCTTGGTTTTTTCCTTTACTGCTGTTATCCAGGGAGGAAATAGAGAGTTTTGGACTAAACGATACCCCTGGTTTCCTCTTCTGTTGGGCAATCCTCCCTTGACAATTAATGTAGTGCCTATCACGTACGCTACACGCGCATCTTGATCTTCGGTGTCATTGCTGGCATTCAATACTCAGGTCACGTAGTCTTGATAGTTTAGTAAGGACGATATAATGACAATGGCTTGTTTTTATTGAGTTCAGATATGGTTGATGAATCGCAGTTGGGATATGCACCAATTACACTCTGATGAAGGTGCTTCGCGTGCGCCTTTGGAGCTAGATTTTGGGTATCGATTACATTATTTGAAGGTGCGGTGGCAATGCGATGACCAGGAAAAGCCCAATAAATCAGCCCAATATTATGATATGTGTCCTTGTCCTAAGTACTGGTTAAAATTCTTTTTCAAACGATATAATTCAATGTATATTCCATTTTGTGCTACTATTAATGATATAAATAAACACAAATATTCAAGCTGATATTTCGTTATTTTACGCAACCATTTTGATGAAATTACTTTCAGAATGAAAATTATTTTCTTTTCTTGTCGTTGATAGAAATTTGATATATACCGAATTATTGGTAATACGACGACATTCAGATACCCAATTGGAAATATATTTCTTGTTTTTTTTCTTGTTCTGCACGAACCTTATACTTGACATTTCCGTGCCTGAAGTGTGCGCGAATCATTAGGGTCTGGTGAGAGAACCAGACATATCGCCTCGACGATCCGTCGCCAGTAGGCGGGGTCTACCAGGCGTTGATACCACGCCTCGAGCAGGACCCGCCGAGATTGAAGCCTCCACGCTCGATCATCCGCTGGGACGCAACTCCCCCTAAAGTGGAGATCGAGAAGTCGCATAGCCTCCTGGTCCAAGTTAGGCGTCTCGACGAGGACGCACGAGACCTTGAATATGATGCTGCGGTACCCGCGAACCGCCCCGACCGCGATCGCACGCACTAATAAAACCCGTCCCTAAAAGCGATTAACTTAACCGAAAAAACAACGATCGATATAAAGACGGTTCCCATTCGGGCTGTAGCTTCGGTTACACATTCACAATCGTTGATGAGACTATCTCATTGTGTGTTTCGGGTTAATTAAGAACATCCTTTTATTAAGCGGGTAAGTATACTATGAGTTAGTGGGGCTTGATCACGATTTTAATCTTAGCATGTGTATCCTGATGAAAAGGCCTTGGTTACAAGAAGACCACAGAATAGTTATAAAGTAGATAGCCGCGAAACTTTATAACAAACGGCTAAAAATAAAGTCGCAACTAAGGATTATGTCTTTCCAGATCTTCGAACCATGCTGCAGCAGATCAGCCATGGACGTAGAGCAGTCGGTGGTGAGCGTCTACACAACGCAGCCTTCAGCGCCAGGAGCGCCTCTTGACGTCTACCATCAGCTGGCCAACAACATCGCTGAGAGGATCACTTCTCCGATATACAGGTAGATATAGTGTATGTTCATATGTTATAGGAATATGTTAGAGGAAGTTTGAAAGTGGCACCTGTGACAGAGAAGTTGAGTAGTGCACGTTTGAGATGGTATGGACATGTGATGAGACGAAATAAAAATAAGGTTGGTAAGAGAGTGTTAACTATGAATGTGGAAGGTTATAGAGGAAGAGGTAGACCTAAGAAGAAATAGATGGATGACGTGAAAGACGATATGTGTAAGAGGGGAGTGAGCGAAGAAATAGTATATGATAGAGGAGTAGGGAAGGAGAAAACATGTTGCGCTGACCCCATGTGATTGGGAGAAGGACAGGAGAATGATATAATAGTATATGTTTATAGTTCTAAGTAGGTTTGGAATTTAACACTAAATGATATAATTGGCTGTTTAGTGGTGGCCTAGAATAGCATCCCTCACCTCTTCCAGTTAGTGTCGTAAAAAGCTACTAAATAATTCAGCGGGGAATGGACAGCAACGTTTTCTGAGTATTATTTCAGTGTACTGTAATAGCTAGCCGGTATTTTCTGATGGAGGGCAATATTATGAGTCCGCAAGAGTAATTACCTCCATCATACATACATATTTCTACCGCAAAGCAAGCTTGCATTTTAATTTGAATGGTAAGTTAACCATTAGGAAATCATCACACAGATTTCGACCTCATGTCTGAAGGTAGGTTGTGATATTTATCGACTTCTGTAACCAATTGATTGTAACCGATTCGCGGATAGTGCTCGGTAGTTGGCAGTGGCTTGGCTGTGGCCCTGGCATTGCTGATGTCCATAAATCCAATTTAGATAATCCAAAATAAAACAGGTCCAAGGCAATATGAAAAACACCAGATGGGCCATAGCGTTGTGGGCGGTAGTGGCGGAAATTATATTAGTGCTTTGACTCCTATTTCGGTTTATCCAAGTTTTCGATTGACAGAAGTCGATTAATACAAGACCGCAGAGTTCGCTCTAAGCATTATGTTACACGATCAGCCCTCTGACATCAGAGACACTAGAATGAGCAAGATTTATGTTTATTTTATCCCCATGACACCACATGGTTTTTCCCTTTTTTTTATTTGGCAATTTAGAGGATTAAGTGACAAGCAAACAGGGCTTTTTAGTACGATTTGATTACCATACTGTTTAAGCCGTGAAATTTTCCCCCGAGCAATTAAGTGTTATACAAGTTTTCTCTGCTCTAACCTATCTAATCTCCTTTCCAGGTTTCTCGGCATCGGCAACCGCACCCAAGAGAAGACAACCCAAAAACCCTGGGACAACATCGAAATACTAGACGAACCAATGAAATCTGTTCTGAAACCGCTTGACAACAGCATCACGACTGAGAGAGATGTAGAAGAATTATCAGCTGATGCTTTAAAGAAAATCGACAGGAAACCAGAGAAGATATCGCTCCTGCCGACCTACTTACCGGTTCCGGAAAAGCTCAATGATACGGACATCGACGAGCTGGACGATGATGATTTATTCCAGTTTGAGGACGACGATGAAGTCTCCAAACCAAGAGAGGGCCCTTTCATATACATACTAGAGTTGGCAGGCAGCATTATACAATTACTTTGGGGTGGCTTCTTGAGCTTGTTCAGGCCATCAACTAAGTCTAGTTAGGTTATTAAGTTTGGACCGTTGCGTGTGCAGTATTAACTTTGTTTTTTGAGTAGCGTAAACTAGCAGACGTGTTCACGGGCCATCGGGTGATAAATGGTTACCGTCTGAACACAACGAGACACTAGGACATAGTATCGATTGAATTGCATTTGTGGTCCAAACTGAAACCATCCAGACGGTATCCCGGACGATGTGTCTGGACGTCAGTTAAAATTGTGGTGCTGATAAACACGTATAACCGTCTGCAAATATAGTATAGCAAAGTAAATTATAAAGATTTTTATGGGTGCTAGTTCAAGGTAGCTGTTTTTATATTCAGTAGTGCCACGGGAGCTAGTCATTACTCCACATCAGGCGGGTGCCGGTCCGCTTCCCCCATCCATACAAGAAAGTTCATAGTCATTTACTAGTGGTAGGATCTCTCGTGACTCCGCACGGGTAGGTACCACCACCCTGCCTATTTCTGCCGTGAAGCAGTAATGCGTTTCGGTTTGAAGGGTGGGGCAGCCGTTGTAACTATACTTGAGACCTTAAAACTTATATCTCAACGTGGGTGGCGCATTTAGCTTGTAGATGTCTATGAGCTCCAGTAACCACTTAACACCAGGTGAGCTGTGAGCTCGTCCACACATCTAAGCAATAAAAAAAGGCATATTTTCAGTTTCAATGACATCTATGTTGATTAATGAATGTAAAAATAAATTCAATTGCAAGAGCAAAGAGATTTAGAATCGAAAAGCCAAACTAATTTTATTTTTCGTTATTGCTTAGATGGGTAGATCATCGTCGAAGTGTCAATTTCATGGTATAGCGACAGGGCTATTTTCTCTTCTTTTTTTATTACCCTTGTAGGCAGATGAGCATACGGCCCATCTGATAGTGAGTGGTTATAGTCACCCATGGACTTCAGTAATGCCAGTGGCAGAGCCAAGCCGCTGCCTACCATTTAATACTCTCCATAAGCCTCGTTTGAAGAAGGACATGTCCTAGCGCTCGGGAAATACCCTGGAGGGGAGCTCATTTCAAAACCGGATGGTACGTGGCAAAAATATGGTGGAAGGTATAATTGCTTCGCCGCAGAAGTAAGCGGGATCATGTGACTTAGCTGGTCAGACTCACAATGCCCCCTACCACAAGTAACTCACAGACTCTGCAGAACACGCAAATATTTTTAATAAAGTACCTACTTATATGATACTAAGTCTAAGTCCGTCCGTCATAATAAAACTGACGAATAACTAGAATAAGTTGTATTCAAAATAAAAATAAATATAATAATTTTATTGTGAACTACACTTTTTGAAAATACGAGTATTATATATAAATCACTACATAGTATAAAACAAAGTCGCTTTCTCTGTCCCTATATCCCTATGTATGCTTAAATCTTTAAAACTACGCAACGGATTTTGATGCGGTTTTTTAGAGCAGATTAGAGCGTCCATTCGAACGTCCATGTAAACCAACCACTTTATTACACTCACACGCACTTACACACATCGACACAACACGTCATCATCACATTCAAACTTATTCTGCAAGTTATCATTCGACAAAATTCATCTACCTATTTAACAGCCTTACCTTTACCTTAGTTGGACTACCTGTGTTCGTTAATTATGTTAACATTTTTTGGAAACATAATGTGTTTCTTTAATTGGCTCATGTTTGAGAAAACATCCTCTGTACCTTGTGTCTAGTTAAATGCTGTTGAAACATTGTTGATTAAATTAATAAATTAATAAATTAAATAGTGGAGAAATCAATAATAAATTACAGTTTCCGAAGCGAAGCGAGGGCGGGTCGTTAGTAGCTCATAAAGCTTTGATAACTCACTATGAATAAACCATGAGTTTATCGGAGAAGCATTTGGAGATGAACCAATATTAACTGTTTAGATAGTTGTTTGACGAAAACTCATTGAAACAACAAGTCAATAAATACAGCAAACTCAATAACTTTGAATCCGTTTGTGCTAAAGTAAATTGTCGAAAACGGATTCAGAAAGGGTAGCATCTCGCACCCTGTACAAATATGTGATAGTAAAAGAAAATGTGAGGAAAAAACGAAGAAATTGTGCCATGAAAAGTATCAAACACGTTTAAAATATGTAGATAAAAATGATGTAATATTAAAGTTAATATTAATAAATATGAAAGATAGTATTTTTTTATTGTTAACCCACCACTGAGTTGAGTTTTGTTTCTAAGGAGTCTCTGAGAATTTTCGATAAAGGACCATATTTATAGAATATCTTTGGACAAGAATTCAAGTAAGTCAAAGATTTTGGTACATCCCAACTGAGCACCTTATCTGTAAGTTAAGTTATTTATTAACAAATTGCTCCCTGGATGAGAGACGTGATAACTCATGAATATGTTTGTCGATAAATACAATCCTGCACTCTCCGTTGCTGGGTGGATGAACCTGGTGGTGCTGGGTCATACGAGTATACAGAGATTACAATAACACTTATCGTAGAACATAACATCGACCTGTGGGGGTCGGGACAGCGCCGCATACTGTCGTCACTTTAGTTTATTTTTTTCCCTACCTAAGCTGATGGTCTAGAGAGACCATATTAGCGTCACCGGGCTAGTAGGTGAGCTCACGAGGCTCAAGCCTGATGATGTTGCTGACACGAACCCTAGCAAAAGCCGTGCTTCGCAGAATCTACCACCGGATCGGAAACGCGACCCACTGAGAAGATCCGGTGAGAAACTCAGTGGGCTGTGTCTGTGGGAACACTTTAGCGCGCTGACACCAGGAGGATGGGACGACGCGTCAGCTGCGGTCCGCGTTGTCGTCGACTATAACCTTGTCAACTCGTCGGACATACTTGGGGTGGCGCCGCGAGTCTAGTTGTAGTGTTGACTGTGGGAGCTCCCCTAATCTGACAGGGTTCTGACCCCTGCCGGAGATTGGACGTCGGGTCAGAGAGTGCAAGTGCGGTAAAGCTCTATAATTATGCTTGGACCCGCGGTCTGCTCCCAACGTCTGCAGACTGTCAAGTCCCAAATACGCCCTGTACCCATTGGGCGCGGGCGGAAGTGTGGCCCCCTGCATGAAAAGAACTTAATAGATTGGTAAAATTGTATGTCGCGCTAACACGTTCAAGTTCCGAACAACAATAGAGTCTACCGAAAAACGACACATGGTCATTGAAAAACTTCTCATTTATTATTTTTTATATACATTTGCCATTATTGCTAACAAATATTTACCTTACGTACATATGTTCTTGAGCTCACACGACGAAGGAAAAACATCGTTTCTGAAATAACACGTAGTGTGTTGTGTTGTGTTGCGCAATTACTGTTGATTCAAAGTAATAGTTGCTTAGACAAACTCTGCTCGGTCACTAGGTACAAAACGCGCATTTAAGTTCTACACGTACTCTATGGCTTTCTTGTACGATAATCGACACTGATGATTGTTGTCATTATATATATATTTATTGCTTAGATGGTTGGACGAGCTCACAGCCCACCTGGTGCTAAGTGGTTACTGGAGCCCATAGACATCTACAACGTAAATGCGCCACCCACCTTGAGATACAAGTTCTAAGTTCTCAGTATAGTTACAACGGCTACCCCACCCTTCAAACCGAAACGCATGACTGCTTCACGGTAGAAATAGGCAGGGTGGTGGCACCTACCTGTGCGGACTCACAAGAGGTCCTACCACCAGTATTATTAAAACTAGTGATCTCCAGTAGTCGAAATTCGACTATAACTAATAATAATTTCAATTAATTGACTTCTTCTGAATTCAAACTTATAATTTCAATTAATTGAAATTATAATATATATAATATATTATATAATATTATTACAGTTCTATTGTCAAAGACTATTTATTATACTACTTCACAGATTTCGCCAAGGCTACACTATAGACAAATATGTAATATTAAAGACAAACAATATTAATCTATTCTCAATTTGAACACAGACTGTAGCAATAAACAAAAGAGTATATGCGTGTGTGTGTCAAATACATGGTAGTGTGTGTAATGTTTTTTTTTATTGATTTAATGTATTTTTTATACATAATTAAGAAAAATATTGGCATTCTGCACTCCCTCTCTATTTTCTCTATAAGTGAGGCAAAATTTCATACTCCTCCGTCCGCGTAATTTTCGTAAAAAGGGATACAAAGTTTTTGCTTTACGTACATAATATATTATAATTTATTTGTACATTTTAGAAATGCAAGGGTCATTAGTTGAGAGGCGCAATATGGTGATTGCCGGATTTTTTATTGCCTTTGTTGGCAGATGAGCATACGTCCCACCTGATAGCTATCGTCACTCATACAGCGTTTTTAGAGATCTTTTTTGCCACGTACCTTCCGGCTTTGGAAGGCACGTGGCAAAAAAGGTGCTTACGGTGTTTCCCGAGCGCTATGACATGTCCTTCCTCAAACGAGGCTTGTGGAGAGTATTAAGCGGTAGGCAGCGGCTTCGTTCTGCCCCTGGCATTGCTGAGGTCCATGGGCGACGGTAACCACTCATCATCAGGTAGGCCGTATGCTCGTCTGCCTCCAAGGGCAATAACAAAATATATAGTAGTAGTCATTATTACTCATGGACGTCAGCAATGCCATAAGTACAGCCACTGCTGATGTCTTTCCAAAAGCCTCGTTTGAAGGAGGATGTGATAGTGTTTGCAGTATTTGTTTCAGCTCACACTTCCACAAAACATGAACCAACTACTAAATATATTAATAAACTATATTCTAACAGATACTATGTATTTCAGAAAACCTTCTTTTATTATAATAATAATATCATAATTCATATTTTCCGACAATATATTCTCTGAAGTGAGAAAATATTAATATTCTAAATTACTATGTAATATTTATTGATTAACTAGCTGATCCGGCAGACTTCGTAGTGCCTCAATCGATAAATAAAAGACCTAAGCTTTTGTATAAAATAAACTTAAAACAAACAAAAGGAATCCGTCCGACGGGAGACGCATCAAAGAAAAAACAAAATGGTTATTTTATACAATTCCAAGCATTTTCATATTTATCTACCTTTTAAACCTTCTCTGGACTTCCACAAATAATTCAAGATTAAATTAGCCAAATCGGTTCAGTCGTTCTCGAGTTTTAGCGAGACTAACGAACAGCAATTAATTTTTATATATGTATATAGTTATTTATAGTATGGTAATAGTAATATTTCGAGTGTCACTGTACGATATTTCATAATCGATTCCAATGTTGGCACGACAATTGTCATATAATTATCAAATTTTATTAATAAATTAAAGGACGATGTGATTTTTTAATATATTTTACTTTTTAACTAAATCAGCGACTTTACATTCTTATGCGATTCCTGTGAAGCAGTTGTAAGTTCCTAATATTTATAAACCAAGGGCTGAAGGTATCTGAGCTCGGAAGACAACTTGGACTCATCCTTTTCCAGCTCCGTTACCATTTCCTTGGCTCTGTTGTTGGCGTACTCGTGACCGCAGTCTCCACGTTCAACCATCTTGGATAGGGCCATTTTCAACTGCGCACGTGCTCCCCCATTTGAAGATTCCACTAACGCCTTCATGACTTCCGGGGAGAAACCCTGAAAAGTAATTGGTACATAGGGATAATTCAAGAAATTTAAACTAATCAAAATCTATACTAATATTATAAAGAGGAAAGATTTGTTTGTTTGTTTATATTGAATAGGCTCCGAAAGTACTGAACCGATTTTAAAAATTATTTCACTGTTTGGAAGCTACACTATTCCCGAGTAACATATGTTTTAAAAAAAATTGGGATTCTTATTAACACTCCAATAATGTAAACCAAGGTGTACAAAAATTACATCTTCATTACATCGCGTGCCCTGCGAAAACTATTGATGATCGAATAAAATAATGTACTACGACTTTGTAGAACACATTATTATTTACAAAAAGTGTCGCGACAGCGTATGTCTAACTATCATAGTTATGCTGCAATAAGTGTTCTTTTATTTTAAAAAATAAAACGATGTCGAGGAAATTTTTGTTAAAGTCCCGAGTGGAGACGGAGCGGGCAGCTAGTGTTTAATATTACAGTTAACGGCAGCGCGTACTGTGAGGCGGCTGATGAAAATTTATAAACTACCCACGCGCAGCCGAAAAAGAAAATTAATCCCAAAAACAAAAAACAATATAATGAACTTGATTAAACTGTACATAAAAGCGATTTTCAAACCTTAATAGCGTTAAAACCCTTCGAAGGGCTAACAATCTTGAAGGAGGAAAATTCCTTATAAAATAATTTATTAAGGGCCCGCCAAAGTGAAGGCATGTTCATGTTTTATTTGGCAATAAATATCGCGGCAATCAAGACAAGAGTTTATCATCGAACTTTATTAAGGATCGTTAAAGGATCCTCGGAAAGAAGTACCTCGTACTTTTGTTAAAGATAATGTGCATGAAATAATTTGATATCATCAGTTAATAGCCTCTGAGGGTCATTGTTGCAAAAACGAGTTGTTGAGGGTTTTTTGGCATAGCTTAATGAATAACCTGAATGAGAAACTAAAATTACGATTCAGAACAATGTAAAATTTTTGCTGGTTCGGTTTTCATAGGAAAACACCTCAACACATCTTACGCACGTATTTTCTTAGAAAAGCTGATACCTGTCGACCGGAATTTGGAAGTCCAATATAATCGCAACACAAGATATGAGTAGGTACGCCGGGCGTCTTGACCTTAAGACCGCGGGATCTTCAACAAATAAATGTTTCTCGCGCCGTTGGCTGCTTCAAATTTATTTTACTACCATTTTCTCGTAAAATATCAAAATCTTTATGGTGTAGTTAAAACTGAAAGGCAGCCAGTTATGCCTCCGCGAAGTTAAGATCTTGGCTTTATGAAACAACCTTTGTTTTATTGATACTTATTGAATCCTAACCGGGTTCAAGAATGAGGTAATGGTCTGGTACGATAGTAAATAATTCAGTGAGATGCTTTGCGATATGTACATTATTTGGTCCGTAGGATCTGACCTACTGCACCAGACGAAAGGAGTTAGGGGATTATCTGTCCAAATACAGTAAATATAAGACGTAAAATCGTTATACTCACACTGAAATCTGAGAGTCTCTGTCTCTTGGCGTCCCTGCTCAGTAGATCATAAAGCAACAACAACCTCAAGTTGGATGATGACAGCTTCGCTCTAGCTGATATGGGCTCCGGGCCTGATCTGAATCCATCCCAAACATCCACCACCCTATCATCACCAGGATTACGGGCGATCTTGATTAGTTCCTTCACATCATCAGTCAAGTATTGCAAGCTATCATCAGTCAGGTCTTCATCAATAACAAAGCCGTCTGACCTACTCGAGATTTTGACTTCGTATGGCGGCAGAAGATTTTGGTGTTGAGGTCTTGGTTCGACCAAAGGCTGAACCTGTTCTTGATGGATGGAAAGCAATGAGGCTTCTGTCTTGGGCTCTTGCGGTCTGATAACAGTGTACTGAGTCGCTTGTTCAAGTGGTAGCAGGATAAATCGTTGCCAGTAATGGTTGAATCGGTCTGTGACGCTTGGTGGTGATGACGGCGCGTAGAATCCTGGTTTGTGGGGACGTGTTGTGAGTTCTGGTCTGAAAGTTTTGAAAATTCATTTTTTTACTCCCTTAAAAAGGTTTGCAACTTCAAATCCGCTATGTATATGTACCCGCACCCTTAAAGCTTAGTAAACATTACGAACCATAAAAATGTTCGTAATGTAACAAAGTATTTACATAAAACCATTTGGAAATGTTTTTATTCCTGCATATTCTAGTAATCTCGAGTGATTATTCTAGATTCACCGATTCAGTAGGTGAGCTCACGGGGCTCAAACCGGGAGTGTTGCTAGCACTGGACCTAGCAAGAGCAGTGCTTCGCAGAATCTACCACCGGATGGGAAACGCGACCCACTGAGAAGATCCGGCGAGAAACTCAGTGGGCTGTGTCTATGGGTTAATTCTCTCGTCGAGCTCTTCGTCGCAGGAGACCGGTTCGACGAGGACGGTGACCGGTGCTTGAGGTACCTCAAGCTAATGGATCGGGAGGATCCGGAAATGTCTGCGTTTGTGTTGAACAAAAACTAAACGAATTAGAGGCGCCTAGTGTTATACATAGCGTAACGAATATATTCAATTAATATCATCATCACCATTTAATATTTGAATTGCCACAACCATACTATTTTTTAGAAGATTGTTAATCTTAAACTAAATCCCACCAAAAACCACTTTGCTATTGCAACCAATAATTCTAATCCTATTCCAATACCATAATTTTAAACCAACAATTGAAAACTTTTTTCAAATGAACTTATTTTTAATATTAACTTCCTTTATTCATTTTTGTAAGTAGGTCGAGCAAGCGGTTCTCAAACATCAATGTTTAAAAGACGAATACAAGTTAGTAAGTTGCCATACGAACTTGACAGAGAGCTTCAAACTTTTCGGAACACGTGTAAAAGTAGTGTTCGATTTTTGCGGATGACGCAAGCATGATCGCATCGGAGCTTTGGTAAGTATCACTTGTTGCTGTCACAGCCGATGCTCTACGGAACAATTGTGAGGTGAAAAACGCGATGAATTGTTCGTAGTTCAGGGATAACTTTTTTTTGATTTCCCTTGTAGGCTGTCGAGCACACCTGATGGTGAGTGGTTACCGTCGCCCATGGACTTCAGCAATACCAGGGGCAGAGCCAAGCCGCTGCCTGCCGCTTAATACTCTCCACAAGCCTCGTTTGAAGAAGGACATGTCATAGCGCTTGAGAAACACCGTGGAGGGGAGCTTATTTCATAGCCGTGGCAAAAAAGATCTCTGGAAACGCACTGTGGATGACCGCAGTGGCTCCAGGTAGTATAGATGAGCTCTACTCCGGTGGCGGGCGGTGCGATGGTAAAAACGAGATGACGGTATCATCACGAACAATTCCTCAGAGCACTCAGTCATAATGTGAAAGTGCCGGTGGTAAAATGCAGACAGCCTATGTGGTACAGACTTCAAGTCTATTCACATATGAATCCTGTACAAATGGTAACTGTATATTTAAACTATCACAAACACAGCACACACACACACACACACACACACAACTTTAGCTTAAATTTCGATTGGCGACATTTTAATTCAAAATGATTTGCATAAAAATTTGTATTTAACTGCTTCCAATTCTACTGTAATTATGAAGTTTTGGAACGAACTTTGTAATAACGTACAAAAAATAACATATTTTTTATCATCCATTGACCACGATTGACACCCGGCGCCATTTACTGGTGGTAGGACCTCTTGTTAGTCCGCGCGGGTGGGTACCACCACCCTGCCTATTTCTGCCGTAAAGCAGTAATGCGTTTCGGTTTGAAGGGTGGGGCAGCCGTTGTAACTATACGTGAGACCTTAGAACTTATATCTCAAGGTGGGTGGCGCATTTACGTTGTGGATTTCTATGGGCTCCAGTAACCACTTAACACCAGATGGGCTGTGAGCTCGTCCACCCAACTAAGGAATAAAAAAAAATCTGGTACCCGGGCCGGCTGGTGTGAAATATGTTACCGAAGCTTCTACCGGGGTTCTACGCCACGCCCCAGTCGCAAGTAATAATAAAGGCGAGGCTCAGACCACCAAAATCGAGCAACTTCCAATTCGTAACCAACATCGGATTGGAACATGGAACGTCCGTGGACTGTTAATGGCTGGCAAAATCACCATGCTGGACAAGGCTGGTCGGACCAAATACGCTCCACTCTCAATACCTCAGTCCACGTTGCTATCCACACAGCCAAGGACAGGCAGGAATGGCGCAGGATAATGCAGGAGAAAGTTATTAGAGGAGGCCACGACCCTCAGCACTGAGGATTATCGACGCAAGGAGGAGACCACGATCTCAGAGCGTTCGTTTGTGCAATACACTAACTCTTATGCAAACAGCCGTGAATGAAGTGTACCACAATAAGTTCGCACGTTACCGAATGACCGTGGGTTGTTGCGAAACCTCCAGTTTTATCTTCTTTACACCTCGAATAGAACTTAAAATTAATATTTTTATAATAAGGAACTTCGTTCCTATCCGGTGTCCCACGACACCACGCATCTTTTTTTTATTGTTTTTGTGGGTCGACGAGCTCACGTCCCACCTGATGTTAAATGCTCATCGGAGCCCATAGACATCGACAACGTAAATGCTGCTACTTACCTTGGGATATGAGTTCTAAGGTCTTAGTTTGTACAGTACAACGGCTGCCCCACCCTTCAAACCGAAACTGTTACTGCTTCATGGCAGAAATAGACGGGGTGGTGGTGGTACCTACCCGTGCAGACTCACAAGACGACCTACCACCAGTAATTACGCAAATAATAATTTTGATTATTCGATTTTTTTATAAATTAGTAAATCAGCGGATATACACAAGCCAACCTCTTGGTTGTAAGATGGCTCCACCACCCGTTAGTTGTGGGTTTAACTCCAGGTTTTGGAGTCGTCACATACGGCTTTGTGGTTGTCGTTGTGGATATGGATGATGGAGTTACATCGTCCACTTCGAAGGCCATCTGGTCCGTGAGGTGAGCTATGATCTGCATGGCCACCGGGAGGTAGGAGTCTGAAAGCTGAACTTGCTGTTTGGCTGTGTGCACCTGAAATAAATTCAAGGGCATATTCAATTTCTTTTTTTTTATTGCTTATATGGGCAGACGAGCTCACAGCCCCCCTGGTGTTCAGTGGTTACTGGAGCCCATAGACATCTACAACATAAATGCGCCACCCACCTTGAGATATAAGTTCTAAGGTCTCAGTATAGTTACAACGGTTGCCCCACCCTTCAAACCGAAAGGCGTTACTGCTTCACGGCAGAAATAGGCAGGGCGGTGGTACCTACCCGCGTGGACTCAAAAGAGGTCCTACCACCAGTAATTACGGCAATTATTAATTTTTGCGGGTTTTGATTTTTATTACACGATGCTATTCCTTCACCGTGGAAGTCAATCGTGAACATTTGTTGAGTACGTATTTCATTAGAAAAATTGGTACCCGCCTGCGGGATTCGAACACCGGTGCATCGCTCAACACGAATGCACCGGACGTCTTATCCCTTAGGCCACGACGACTTCATATGTTATGTGTGTCTTCATATTGTTAATCTACCCTTCAAGAGTTTCGTAATGCGACATTAATTTAATTCCACATTACCAGAATATCAACTCCAATGATAATGACGCACAGTCAATATTAAATCCGTAGCGAAGAATTTATTTCATTAGCTGTAATTCTCGTTCCGACTTGGCCTCAAGCGCCCTTAATTACTCTTTGCATTAGGATTAATTTGATTTCCCTAATGACATAAATTTTAAGTACACGACCTAAGACGTAGTTCAGAAAACGTAGTAGTTAATGAGATATTATATTACAGAGTGCCGTATGAACTGGGGACTGTAAGTGGCCTAAGCGATTTTTAAACCCAGATTTTTAATTTATTTCTTTGATGGGTAGACGAGATTACAGCCCACCTGATGTTTAGTGGTTACTGGAGCCCATAGACATCTACAACGTAAATGCCGCCACCAACCTTGAGAGACTCTTTGATGGCTGAGGGCTCAGTCACATTTAAGTCATCATCATCATCATCAACAGCCCACAGTTGTCCACTGCAGGACATAGGCCTCGCCTAACTCACACCACTGAGCCCGCATAAAATCCGGAATTTAAGTAACAATAGTCTATTTAAACTAAGTAACAATAGCCTACTCCTGCCATCTATACTGGCATCGAGATTCATAACTATAACAGTAATTGGTGAGTGTCTAAAAGCTCATGGAGGGTAACATCTTAGGGTGCCTTCGTAAATCTTTCATTTTAAATAATAACTGAATTAAGAAAAACTGTCAATGGCCGTAGATTTAACAACTGCCTTCAATCCGGAATACTGATTTACAAAAAATGTGTATACAAAACCACAATTATCTATATATTAATACGTGAAGCAAAAATGTTGTACCCTTTTTTACGAAAATTTTCCGAACGGAGGAATATGAAATTTCCCACACACATATTATAGAAAATATAGAGGGGTGCAGAACGCTATTTTTTTATTTATGCATAAAAAGTACATTAAATCAATAAAAAAACATTACACAGCTATCGTGTTTTTGACACACATACACACGCCAATATTAAATTATACTCTTGTGTTTATTGTTAAAATCTGTGGTCAAATTGAAAATAGATTAATAATGTTTGTCTCTAATATTATTTGTCTATAGTGGAATCTTGGCGAAATCTGTGATTATAGAAGTCTTTTTCTTTCTTTGACAATAGTACCATAATAATGTCCAAACTTATAATTAAAATTAAATAATTATAACTAGTCGAATTTTGACTACTGGGCGCTCACTAGTCTATATTAACACGCCTAGCTTAGCGAATGAGTATCGCTAACTATTATCTTTTAGAGCTTCAGGACATGAGATACCCATCTGCGTATGGGTTAGTCAGACACTCGAAAGTGACCATCACAAATTTGATGCGTTGAAACAATAATTAGCAAAGCAGTAAGAGTTAATGAATATTCATAACTTGGTCAATAGCCGTTAGAAAGTATACTACACACACAAAACACTTTGACCGGTGTAAATCATTTTTCGTTTGGAAATCTGTGATAATTTTTCATCCTCAATAATTGGAAGTTCTTATTTTTTTATTGATTGGATTGGTGGACGAGCTCACAGCCCATCTGGTGTTAAATGGTGGCTAGAGCCCATAGTTACAACGGCTGCCTCATCCTTCAAACCGAAACGCATTACTGCTTCACGGCAGAAATAGGCAGGGTGGTGGTGGTACCTACCCGTGCGGACTCACAAGACGTCCTACCACCAGTAAATTCTTAATGTTAGTAATTCCCTACAGCCTTCTATACCAAGTAAATTACTGCGCTACGCTTATTAACTTACCGAAGTTGCTGCGTTAATTATCAGGAATATTAGTGGCACCATCATGTTGATCTGAAATAGAAACGGTCAATTAGTATTGAGGTTATAAGATCTAACATAACCATGAGTACGTGAAGTTATTAACTGAAAAAGAGGGTGCAAGATAATTCAAAATCTGGCTCTGGTCCAGTGAGGTATTCTGGGACATCTCAGGATGGCGCGGCGATGTGGTGTTGACCGCGGGCAACCTCTTACTGTGTCCAGAATCTGGTCACAACACATATTTATAAACTTTCTTTAGCCAAATGCACAGTGCTATTTCATTGTGAAAGCATGTCGGGAACCCTCGTTAAGTCCGTATTTTTTAGAAAAATTGGCACCTGCTATCGTCATTTGAACACTGACATAGAAATATCATTTGGTACGAGTACACCAGGGCACTTATTTCTTCAAGGACATAAATAAACGATTTTGTAAATTTTAGAAGGCTTCCAAAGTTTAATTAATTAATTTGTTATTTTTTTTTCCATTTTATTTGCTCTCGGGTCATTATCCTGGAAACAGGTTGTGTAAACGAAATGAAGCTCGCTTTTCCTTTTCCTCATCTTCTACTCAAGTTTCTACTATGTCCTCTGTGGGGTCGTCGCGTCCCTTTGGGGGGCGGTACATGTGACTCCCTGCCTATTGAGGCAGGGGTAATGCACTGCGAGATGGTGTGTAGCAAGCTTGAAGTTCTGAGATGGGACGACTTCTTTCTTCTCTTCCCTCTTCACTCTTCTTTCTTCATCTGGGGCGGCTGCTTCTCTCCTCCACTTTTTTCCTATATAATTCATCTGTATTTGTCATGTCCTCACAAGGAGGAGGGGGAGAGGAGAGGGAGATGTTTCTTTCATTAATACATCTTGTTCATTTTTATATTCTATTCATGGGCTTCTAGGAAATCTAAGCCATAGCACTTAAAAATATTAAGCTTCATGTTGTCGTTTTAGTTATACGATTTCTTTTCCTAAAGTTGGACTACAACATTTTACGAGGAAACTTTCGCACTCATTTATGGAGCTTCAAACTATTTTCCAGTCAAAAAAAAAAGCTCGTGAAACTTGTTCGTAATATTGTAATATTAATGTTGGAAATTTTAATGATTTAGCTTTTTACGACTTAGTTTTACAAGGTGATAAAGTTTTGAGGGTTTACACTCTTTTGTCGCGGAAGTTTGTTCACGTAGTCCAGTGGCATCGAACCCCACGCTTCGAGGTTCGAGACACCTTGCTCACAATCGTGCTTTTTAAACGAGCTCTAAATACTGGTGGTAGGACCTCTTGTGATTCCGCACTGGTAGGTACCACCACCCTGCCTATTTCAGCAGAGAAGCAGTAATGCGTTTCGGTTTGAAGGGTAGGGCAGCCGTTGTACTATACTGAGACCTTAGAACTCATAGTCCAAAGTAGGTGGCGTCGCTTACATTGTAGATGTCTATGGGCTCCGGCAACCACATAGCACCAGGTGGGCTATGAGCTTGTCCAATAAAATAGCAATAAATTAAAAAAAAAAAACCATTAGAACAAGTGTCTTGTAAAGCTGAAAATTTTTTAATGCAGCGGTAACAATCACGGAATAAAAAATCTGGCACAAGCCCGAATCGTCCGAACGACATTTACATGATTAGCTTGTACATACTAGTGTTTCTTCGGACAAAAGAGAGTAACACCGCTCGGAGGAACATAATATTACCCCTCATTTCGGGGAAGGGTGATTGGAGAGATGTGCTCTGCACTAAACGCTTCACTCTCCCCCCTTTGCCTTTTCATGAGTCATGTCTCATGCGAGGCTCGGGCGTTGGTTATTGAGCGACAGGAGGTTTTAGTCGGTTCGACTCCGACATATCCCGCCCGCCATCCCCAGTGGAGAGTGGGAGTTCAGAGATTTCCTCCTGACCAAAAAAAACCCCTCGTTTCGTCACTACACATACAATAAATGTAGCAAAAGCAGCGCACACCGTAACTTGAGATTCTCTTCTGTGTTTTTATATCGAATGTACACTTTTTTGGTGAATTGGGCCATACGGAATCATTGTCATTCAGGTTTTAAAGAAAATACTAAATTAATAATCCTCATACAACTCACTGGATGATATCAAAGTCTCAACTGTATTGCGTTGATAACGGCTTCCCCAGCCTTCACATATGAACTCAGGACTGCTTCGTGACCGTAACAGACACGTATATGAACCTGTAGCGGCTTATAATCGGTCCTGAGTCCAGTAATTACGCTTTAGCGGGTTCAATTTTAGGTGGAGGCTGTACCCCCCTACTATCGACGTCCATTAGCAAGGGTAACCACTCACCATCAAGAGTGCTCATGCTCATCTCGTAAAAACATATTACATGAAATCCAACTACGTATTTCTAGTTATTTTACACAAACTAACTCATGTCATGTGATAGCCTTAAGGAGCCAGTTCAGTAGCTAGAACAGTTGAATATTTAGAATACGAATTACAAGTGATGCTTTGAATGTGCTTACAGCATTAAGCTCCAGGCCATGTGGAAGCGATGAGGTGCCTTTCCTTTGGAATACTAGATGCGGTTGTCTCCGCCAGTTATTTAGAATGTAAATTTGAATAATCAAAGCACAAAATACTGTTACAGTCAGCAACTTTGTGACTAACAAAACCACCTTGTGTTCGAAATACACAGAGCTATATGCACATACATATCACAACAATTTCTAATAATTTAAAATCTAACAGCATTTAATTATTTAATTAAACATAAAATGATAACAACATAGGTAAGAAAGCTATAAATTAACTTATATTAAACCATATTCTCGGCATTCGGGTTATCTCTCATCTTAACAGCTTGTTTTTCGACAGAGACATACATACTTAGGCATATTTTGTTCTGTGTACGTGCAACATAACCTTTTTACGTTACATTTATCTGACGAGCCCTGAGATTTTTACCGATTTCACTGCTGAGCCAGTTAGAACGAGACAGCGGTCTCACTCAGCAGTGAATGTGATTTTTTTTTCCTACCTATTCTGGTAACCTCGTGGGGCTATTCTAGATTTACCGAGTTAGTACGTGAGCTCACGGGGCTCAAACATGACGATCTAGCTAACACGAACCCTAGTAAGAGCAGTGCTTCGCAGAATCTACCACCGGATCGGAAACGCGACCCACTGAGAAGATCCGGCGAGAAACTCAGTGGGCTGTGTCTGTGGGTTAATTTACTCGCCGAGCCCTGTAATATTACCAACCAAGGTAAAGGCTTGAGCATTCTTTATTGACCTACGAAATTGATACCAAAAGAAAAGAAATAAAATTCATTAAATTTAGAGACGAAGACAATACTTTATGTTAATGCATACAAATTGGAAATGTTTTTATCTGTCGGACGTCGGTCAAGGACCTGGTAATGAAAACAAATTACTAACTTATGATGTCATCACTCTGTTTGCATAGTGATATCGCGTAGAGTTACTGAAATACTGGATCTTGGGTTCAAAAGAATCATGTGTTATTGAAAATCTTACTGGTGGTAGGACCTCTTGTGAGTCCACACGGTTAGGTAACACGACCCTGCCTATTTTTGCCGTGTAGCAGTAATGCGTTTCGGTTTGAAGGAGGGGGCAGCCGTTGTACTGAATTACCAACAACAACTGACCAGTGTAGTAACTCTATCAAACAAAAATCGATCTTTGAATCGACTTTGTTCGCGTTAATTTTAGTTCCATATTGTTTTTTTTTTTTTTTCCTGTATTAGCTGGTAGCCTTGAGAGGCTATTCCAGCGTAACCGTGACTAGTAGGTGAGCTCACGGGGCTCAAACTTGACGACGTTGCTAACACGAACCCTAGCAAGAGCCGTGCTTCGCAGAATCTACCACCGGATCGGAAACGCGACCCACTGAGAAGATCCGGCGAGAAACTCAGTGGGCTGCGTCTGAGAGTTGCATCTTGTATTAATCTATGTAACAAAATCATAGCTGGATTCAGAGAACTTAAAACGCCATCTATCGAAGACTACTGTAAGTGTGTGTTTATTAGCTTTAAACTTTATATTTATATTCAAAGAAATTTGGAAACAAAACAAAAAAAGATCGAATTCTCTCAGTAGTTTTTGCGTGGACATCGGCAGACGTTTTTTTTGTTTACACCGATTTAAACCACCGTTTTCCTTATTTGGATTTAATTCGAATTCTTCAAAATAGTCCTTTTTCTAGTGAGCTTAAGATTCCTCCTTCACGTCTTCAGGTTAGTCGACATCCAGACGAATGTATATTTAAAAAGAACTAGTGGTCCATCGGTAGTTGAAATACGACTATAATGAATTGAAATTATAAGTTTATACACTATCATGATTCTATTGTACAGATTTCCAAGACTACTCTTTAAACAAATATAAAGAAATTGAAACTATTTCCAATTTGACCATAGACTTTAAGCAATATGAAAAGTTTGCCAGTAAACAAATAGTATGCATGCGTGTGTGTGTCAAATACATGGTAGTGTGTGTGTAATGTTGTTTTTTATTGATTTAATGTATAATTTTAAAAAAAATAACATTCTGCGCTCCTTCTCTATATTCTCTATAAGTGTGGGCAATTTCATACTCCTCCGTCCGCGCAATTTTCGTTAAAAGGGATACAAAGTTTTTGCTTCACGTATTATTATATAGATAACTAGATGTACCCGTCCGCTTCGCTGGGCATTTAAAATTAACATTATTATTTCTCACCCCCACAAAGATACTCATCATTAACGCCTCCACAACTGGTGTAGGAAGTCCAACACTCATATAAATATTAGCTTATCCATTAAGTACATATATTTTCTACATGGATACCAAGTTTCAAGTCAATCGGATGCACGGTTCAGTAGTTATAACGGAACATCCGTAAAAAACACTGTACATTTATATATTAGTAACTAGCTGACCCGGCAGACTTCTTAGTGCCTCAATCGATAAATAAAATACCTAAACTTTTGTTTAAAATAAACTTAAAACAAACAAAAGGAATCCGTCCGACGCGACGGGGGGGACATCAAAGGGAAAACAAAATTGTTATTTTTATTTAATTCCGAGCATTTTCATATTTATTTACCTTTTAAACCTTCTCCGAACTTCCACTAATAATTCAAGACCAAAATTAGTCATATCCGTTCTCGAGTTTTAGCGAGACTAACGAACAGCAATTCATTTTTATATATATAGATAGATAGGTAGATTACAAAGTAGCTTACCACTTTAAACACGAAAACCCGATAAAGTTCTCTACACTTTAGTTCGTTCTCAGACGAGCGTGCGCTGCGCCGGCGCAATCCGACTGTACACAGCATCCCCTGAGGATACTGACCTCAGACCCTTGCCTTAGAAACGTATAGAGATGTTCACAGCTACCGCAGAACCCAAGAAACCTGTTTTTATTAATTAGTAACCGCTAAGTCTTTTAAATTCCGGCTTTTCCAAATGACAACAACTACATATTATTATTATGTTTACTAAGTGTCGCATCGTGAATAGTACTGACATTGCATACGCATTTCATTATTACTTCAGAAATGTTTCTACTTGACGTATTATTCCTAAAGCTTGTTTTTTTATTTATTTTTTATTGCTTAGATGGATGGACGAGCTCACAGCCCACCTGATGTTAAGTGGTTACTGTAGCCCATAGACATCTACAACGTAAATGCGCCACCCACCTCGAGATACAAGTTCTAAGGTCTCACTATAGTTACAACGAATACCCCACCCTTCGAACCGAAACGCATTACTGCTTCACGGCGGAAATAGGCGGGGCGGTGGTACCTACCCGTGCGGACTCCCAAGAGGTCCTACCACCAGTGATTGGTAATATTAGATTGATGTTTTAGATGATTTTTTATGTTATCATGTGTCATTTAATGAAACAATTATTTACAATTGATCGAGCTGTGGTTAAAATTGTGATTGCCATTGCGATTGCACAGGTTTATTAAATTTAAAAAAAATATACCGTCGAATTGAGAACCTCCCCCTTTTTGAAGTCGGTTAAAAAGAAAACTTATGCACGAAAAAATGCGTATGTATAATATTTTATACGATTTTGCAAATTCGGGCATAAAATTAGATCGGTTTGCTCTCTGAAAAGACGACATTCTCCTCCCAAACCGAGTCAATAACCGCACTGACAAAAAAAGTCTTACTGGTTATTTATCATATACATATATTTTCTAAGAAGGAAACTTAATTAAACCACATAGACAAGACCGGTCGATTTTGTAAATTTATTTATTTGTAGCTTATCCTATATAACTAGTTACAAAATAGGTATGCACTTATATTGAGATACAGAATGACGACTTATTTTTAATTAATAAATAAAAGAAAATACACCGCCAAGTAATAAACCCGACCATCTTTCTTAAATTTGTTAAAAATAAAAACATTTTTATAATGAATAATAATTTTAAGAGTACGATCCTTCCACTAATAAAGAAATTTTGCACGCATTTTTAAATTTCCAATGTAATTCAATATTAGTATGTACATATATCTCCAACTCTATAAGCATCCAAAATACAAGTTCAATGACCAGAATCAGGTTCCACGTTGGCAGGTAAATCTTCGAATTTAAAGGTGACATTGTAATGCTATTGTCGTCCTTAACGCAATATAGATAAAGAACGTTTTTGGAACACACATAATTTTAGAAGGCAAAATTTTTCATCAAATTGAATAAAGCACACGGCTTAGTGATTTGCCAATTACGACAGCCGAATGTGATCTGTTTTGTTTTTTAAAAATTAGACGGGTCATTTTGTGATCATCTCTGAATCACAGCATTAGAAATAAGGCCAAGGAGTTACTAGTATTTGTCTATACTATTTATTACTACTATATTACTAGGAGTATATTATGTATACGATTTAGGCAAATTAATGTTAATTTTCATTACGTTTCACTTGCACAAAGTTTAGTGCTGCGCTTATTTTTATATATTTTGCATAAATTGCTAAAGGATTTTTGAATAAGAGGACAATATATAAAATTTAAAAAAAAATATTTTTTAACTTAATAAAAAATTTAAAAATCAATGCTAAATTCACAGCAATACAATTTTAAATGGTTATTTCTAAATATTATTAACTTATTAAAAACGTTATCACGTCGATACCTAATACCTATTAATCAAACTGCGCAATAGTCGGTATTCCGACGCTTCGCACTTTACACGTACTAATACAGAGTCGATCTATAGACGGTTCGCGCTTAAAGCCTTAATATCAGACGTTTAAAATTATGTTCAAAGTGCGTAATGCTTATAACAAACATCAGGTATATGGTGACCACCTTTCTTGCAATGCAATTAGGTACGCAGTAGGCAGCGTCTTGGCTCTGCCCCTGGCATTGCTGAAGTCCATGGGCGACGGTAACCACTCACCATCAAGTGGGCCGTATGCTCGTCTGCCTACAAGGGCAATAAAAAATAATATTATTAATAATAATAATTAGATAGCCCATGTGAGTGAAAAAAAGGCTAAAAGTGACCCCTCGTTAATTGAATATCTAGCCAATCATCCAATCTCAATACTGTGACTTAATCACCGAGTACCTACTGATCGGCTAAGCGTCTACGTAAAAATAAATCGTCATTTCATTTCAACAAAGTTCATTAACCCGACAGTAAAAGTGTGATTTTCTGAGTGTCACCCGTACCGTACGGTTTGTTTTGCAAGAGATTTCGTATTCCGGACATGTTTCAAACTTATCATCACGACTCTATACCAATCGCGAGTGAGCAGAGATCCAGATTTACATTTTAAAGATTTTTTTTTATTGCATGAAATGAGTATTAAGGGACTCATAGATATAACGTTCATGTAGCAAGTTTGTCCATACCGTTCAAATTTTAACAAATCATTGCTGTCTACTCCCTGAATCCTGATCACGCAGGAGCTAGTCACCGTCGTCGACCTAGACACGTCCTTACCGATCCATCAGATCCAATAACCCTTGCATTAGATACCTTTAGCGTTAACACTAGGAGTAGGGTACCCGATAACCGTACTCGTCGAGCTCGGCAAAGAGTTCGACGTGCAACCCAACCTAAACATCAGCTCGCTGAGTTTCTCGCCGGATCTTCTCAGCGGGTCGCGATTCTGATCCGGCAGTAGATTCATTCGCAAAGCAGCTACTCTTGAGTTGTTAGGTTTCCTTTGGAGGCGCTCGGGTGGCCGTTATCAAATCCCACCCCTTCTTGCTGAATTCCTGCTCGCCCCTTAGTTGTGATGAAACTGGAAAGGACTCCGGCCTATAAGAAATTCTTCAATAATAAAAAAATTTGCAAGAAGGTGGTATCCACCCGTATGGGCTCACAAAACTAGCACACGTAAATTTTATAGGCAGTCTGCTGTTACGACACTTATCTTGTGAATTCCTAAGTCTTCATATACAAAATTCATGGGAAAAGATTTCGTGGTGCTACTTGAAGCCACCCAAGTTCCAGTTATCCAAGGTCTCATTCATACACAGAACAGCTCAAATTGTATTTTATTTGCGAATAATCGGTATAAAATAAGAATTCCTTTATTTATTATCCACTCATTTTATTTTCAACAACGATAATATTCTAGAACCCGCGTCACCACTAATCCAACAGATATATCACGAGAATCGAGAGAATTCAAACCAAGTCCGTAAACATTTTATGCTTCACATAAAAATTCGATACAGACCCCAATAAGACTATATAGAGCTGTGTACAACATTTAGGTATTACCTTTGCAAGAGACGTGATTTGGCTAACAGAACATTTGGATTTATTTAGCAGTCTCACTCAATCCAGATGACATATACTACCTCCTAATTCATTAGGCTTAAACGAGCCATCAAAGCACAGAAGGAAAATAGAATAACTGGCTGAATTAATATATTTAAACGGTGTGTAGCGTTAGATCTATTCTGAGCGAGTATGCCGGTGGCGCAGTGAGTGTGAGGCGCCGGCTACGTTAACTAATAACCTGTTTACAGATATTTACTCGGTTGCATTATGTGTGTGTGTTAGTGCGAGTTTTTTAACGTTCTCGATAGCGTAAAAGTTAAATCAAATTTGTATAGAGTTTATTTATTTATTTATGGTTTGGAAATAGAAGGATTTGATTCGAGCCCTGCCTGCAGTTCAGCATTATTTTTTTTTGCTCAGGAGGAATTTGCCAGACTTCCGCCCTCCACTGGGGATGGAGGGCGGGGCATGTCAGAGTCGAACTGACTAAAATCTCCTGTCGCTCAACAACCAACGTCCAAACCTCGCATGAGACTGAGACAGAATTCATGAAGAGGCAGAGGGAGGAATGTGAAGCGCTTAGTGCGGAGCATATTTCTCCCATCACCCTCCCCCTCGGGACGCCGGACCGGCGGTCGTCGGCGCCACGACCACCAGCCCTCTCGGTCGGCAGGCTATCCGAAGCCCACCTAGATGGCGCCGGTTAGAGTGAGCTATCCTACGGAATACCCCGCTGACACCCCAGCATAGGGTAATAGGAAAGAATGATGATGATGATGATTTATTTATTAAGTTGCACCAACAAAGTGATCATCAATACAAAACATTGAAAAACAGACATAAGTTCATGGCAGATGTCACCTCAATTATAGGTGCAATCAACAATGCATTAATAACAAAAATAAAAAAATTATATAACTAAGATTTGATTAGGTACATTTCATTGATTGCTTAAGATTAATATAAATTTAATTGGGAAACGATCCGCGACGAGTTGGAACGTTTGCCTACGTTTGACTCCATAAAAAATTGAGTTAACTTTTACGCTATCGAGATCGTTAAAAAACTCACACTAAGCACACTGACTTCATATTGGTTTACCGCTTGGTAGGTATGCTTCGAGTGCTCCCATTTTACATGCTACCAAGTTTCGTAACCGTAAATATCTCTAATCGGTGTCCTTTACCAGATATCGTCTTCTCGCATTAAAACTGTATTATCTCAAAACTTACTAATTTTACAGGAGAGTTTTTTAAATGTGATATTTTTAATATTAATCATCTTTGCAACATTTATTTTTTATTTTTTACCAGTTACATCATCTGTCTTTTAAAGTAAGATAAAATTATGTATTCATTTTGTTAATAGAAAACATAGGTAAACAAAAAAAAATCCTAAAACTAAACTACGTTCTTTTGGCAGTATTTATAAGAAAAATACTGGTGATACCAAATGATTCCGCATATTAACTCAATTTCGAATATTTTTGGAAATTGTACACTTTTAATGCGAAAAGACGATATATTGTTACATTATTTACTATCAATGCTAGTCTTCTTTGATAAATAAGTGAATTGGTAATTAAAATGTAGATTCTATACTCTCACTAACTAATCAGACTATGTCGGGATCAGAGCCTATGGACAAATGATAATTGAACAGAAATTCCGAGACTCTTCAATAGGCAATGAAGACCAGGTGGATAAGGAACTATCTAGTGTACAAAAAAAAGATGTGTGGTGTCGTGGGACACCGGATAGGAACAAAGTTCCTTATTATAAAAATATTAATTTTAAGTTCTATTCGAGGTATAAAGAAAGTAATTATTCGGGTATACATTTTTATTATGATTTTTTTATTGATAAAAATAAAAAGATATTCCAAAACAAATTAATATACACTAAAAACAATAATGATCGAAATCGGTTGGCGTGATATTGATTTATTGAGTTATTTATCTATTTGTCGCGCACGTACTTAATGCAAATTTAAGGCTCATATGGTTTTCTCATGGATACCATTATCAGAACTGGACTAAATTGAAATGAGACCACACGGAAAGCGTCAGCTTTCTAATAAAAAAAAATCATTATAATCGATTCACCCAGTCAAAAGTTATGAGGTAACAAACATAAAATCTTACGTTACGGACGTTTTTCCCGGTTAGGGTACCCCACTGCATCTTCCCATAAGGAACTTCGTTCCAAAAATATATTACAATGTTTTTTTTCCGTTGTTCCAAACTTAATTACTGCTAGTATTGAGTCAGCGGTCGCATGACTCGATCGGGAAGTTACAACACACATAACTCCTTGTTTATCTAATTCGGTTAATGGCTACACTTATCGGTGTAGTTTAGTGTCACATTTTTTTTTATTGCTTAGGTGGGCGGATGAGCTCACGGCCCACCTGGTGTTAAGTTACCGGAGCCCATAGACATCTACAACGTAAACGCCGCCATCCACATTGAGATATGAGTTCTAAGGTCTCAGTATAGTAACAACATCTGGCCTACCCTTTAAACCGAAACGCATTAGTGCTTCACGGGAGAAATAGGCAGAGCAGTGGTACCTACCCGCGCGGACAACAAGAGGTCCTACCACCAGTATTATTAATTTTCATGCATTTTTTTATACATTGTATACTTGAATTCATATCTGAAGGTGGGTGGCGGCATTTATGCTGTAGATGTCTATGGGCTCCAGTAACCACTTAACACCAGTTGGGCTGTGAGCTCGTCCAAACATCTAAGCAATAACAATAAAAATAAAACTTATCATCTAATTTATTACTATTTATAAAACCGGCAGTGCATTAAGAGTCCGAATAACTTAAAGACCACCAAATCCATTCGTGCCTTGCTGTAGCCAATTGTTCACCGTTTTGACAACTTTATTCTTGATCCCGTGAAAATAATCCTTAATGCCGCGGATCAAAGAGTAATTTTCATTGTTCTTGTCGTCGTATTCAGCATTTATTTGGAGAACGCTGATCTTATTGGTTTTTAATTCGGTATTGTTGACAGCGTGGTTCAAAGGCTTAGAGATGATATAGTTAGTGGTCACCGGTCCCACATGAGGTCTGTCGTCTGGTACATCAATTATTATTTCTGTGACTTCATACGATGGACTAAAGTTTGAGCTTTCCGCTGACCATTTCGTCTTATTTGATTCTTGAATTGTCTTGCTTTGGATTTGAATTAATATGGTTGTGATGATCTGTAATAAATTGTTCAGTTATCTTAAATTTATAACTTAAGTGGCTTCATTAAAATATTTTTGACAATGTTACATAAACCGTAATTAATCTTTCTTGTATCCCGAAATAAGTAGCAGCGAACTATACTGAGACCTTAGAATTCCTATCTGAAGGTGGGTGGCGGCATTTATGTTGTAGATGTCTATGGGCTCCGGTAACCACTTAACTTAATGAGGTGGGCCGTGAGCTAGTCCACCAATTTAAGCAATAAAAAAAATTGGCCTGCCTTCGAAAAGTTTAACTTATCTCTGGGTAAGCTCTGACTTGAGAACTTTTAGGTTTTAGATAAAGAACAGACATCTTAGGTGATGGCTACGGGACCATAATTTCTAATTGCTCCTATCACTGTAGCGAAAGGAGATATTAAAAGAACATCACAAAGGTCCTTTTTTTATTACCTCTGTAGGCAGACGAGCATACGGCCCACCTGATGGTGAGTGGTTACCGTCGCCCATGGACTTCAGCAATGCCAGAGGCAGAGCCAAGCCGCTGCCTACCGCGTCCTTTAATGATATCTACCCAATTCATTAACATGGACATTAGGTGAGATGTGTACTTCCATAAGCTTAGTATACTGTCTCGTGGGAGAGCCCGTGGACAGCACGCGTGATGCTGCTGAATACAAAGCCCGTAATTAATCTATACTTCTATACTAATAATAATATTATAAAGAGGAAAGATTTGTTTGTTTGTTTGTATTGAATAGGCTCCGAAGCCGATTTGAAAAATTCTTTCACTGTTTGGACGCTACACTATTACCGAGTGACTTAAGCTATAATCTTTTTTGAAAAAAATTAGGAATCCCTACTAAAACTCCAATAATGTAACCCAAGGTGTAAAAAAATTACCTAAAATATTCTTTACATCGGGTGCCCTGCGAAAACTATTGATGATAGAATAAAATAATGTACTACAACTTTGTAGAACACATTATTATTTACAAAAAGTGTAGTACAGTATATGTCTAACTATTATAGTTATGCCGCAATAAGTGTTCTTTTATTTTAAAAAATAAA
Source organism: Bombyx mandarina (assembly GCF_003987935.1). The sequence continues at coordinate 1,219,982 of NW_021011542.1, forward strand.
ACAACGTCAAATATCGCTAAAAATTTTGTTCAAGATCCGAGCGGAGCCGGAGCGGGCCGCTAGTATTTATAATAAATAGAATAAATAAACAACTCACAATGGACAAAAGCAATCGGCGATACATTTTCACTAAAACTCAAATACGGTTTAATTATGCAACAATCGAACGAGGAATGGTTGGATTAACGCAAAAAGTGTGTCTTTCTGCCTAAAAAAATGCGGGTGCTCAATTACTTTTTATCAATACTGCGTAATTAGGTGATATTTTTTCAATCGAGGCTCCGTGGTGGAATGTAGGAGTGTCGGTCGATACTTTTATATTATTCGAGATTCGGTAGTGTAACAAGGGATTTGGGTATTTAAAAGGATTTTCCAATTTTATTTAATAAACTATCCAAGTTAGAAATTAAGTGTGCTGAGCTCTAAGCTATCGCAAACTTAACAAAGTGTCAGCTAAGCGTGTTGCGGTCAAATGCCACATTGTCTGAGGTTTTGCGAGACGTGGACGTGGTTAATGACACCGCTAGCCGTGCGCACATAACCCATAAACATAACACACTGAGTTTCTCGCCGGATTTTCTCAGTAGGTCGCGATTCCAATCCAGTGGTAGATTCTGCGAAGCACTGCTCTTGTTAGAGCTAGTGTTAGCAAGTTCTCTCAGGTTGAGCCCGTGAGCTTACTTACCCTTACTTACTTACCGGCGAAAAGGTAAGGAGGAAAAGAGTTATTATATTATATAACTAGCTGTACCCGTCCGCTTCGCTGGGCATTTAAAATTAAAATTATTATTTCTCACCCCCACAAAGATTCTCATTATTAACGCCCCCGCAACTGGCGTAGGGAGTCCAACACTCATATAAATATTAGCCTATCCATTAAGTACATGTATTTTATCTACATGAATACCAATTTTCAAGTCAATCGGATGCATAGTTCAGTAGTTAAACACTAGTTTTATATATTAGTATAGATTATTTAATAAAATAAAACAAATGGCAACATTGTCTTATATTAAGATTTCATAGCAGGAAAATGGAATTTTAAATCTAAAGTGAATATCGGAGCATGGTCACCCCGCATTGAATCAGACTCGTGATGTCCGGGCTAATAATGAATCACGTCGTCGCTGACGAACAAAAACCATACCGCTACCGACAGCAGAGGTCCTTGGATAGCTTTCTTCAGTTACTCTGTGACTTTTCGGAAGACACAGCGAAAACCAGTTTTTTTTTATTGCTTAGATGGAAGGACGAGCTCACAGGCCACCTGGTGTTAAGTGGTTACTGGAGTCCATAGACATCTACAACGTAAATGCGCCACCCGCCTTGATACATAAGCTCTAAGGTCTCAAGTATAGTTACAGCGGCTTCCCCACCCTTCAAACCGAAATGCATTACTGCTTCACCGCAGAAATAGGCAGGGCGGTGGTACCTAGCCGTGCGGATTTACAAGAGGTCCTACCACCAGTAATAGGTCCTACTACCACCAGGTATCTGAGCTCACTTGCTGTGAGCTTCAATACCACTGTTCTCCTTGAAACAGGAGATCAAACTGTCATCGCAACGGAATTAAGGCCAGCCATCCACTAGACAGTACTGATACACGGCGTCCCTCCCCTAGCTGCCTTTCTTCATTTCCTTAACTCATCAATAACAGCAGTAAAGTTTTGGCAGCTCCAAAGTTTCCTCAAATCCTAGTAAGGTAGCTGCACGATAACATTATACACACATTAGATTTCGAGGAGAGCTTCAGTGACCACTTAATAAAGTAAGCTGAGCTCCATTACTTATGCCGAGATCCGCCCCACTCTTCAAGACGGAAGGTATTTTTCTGTGATCGAATTAGGCAGAAATCGATTAGGCAGGGTCGAATTAGGGTGATACCACATTGATTGGAGATATTAAATTGTTGAAGGTACTATTTTTGCTTGTTTATTTGTATGGTATTGGTAAATCAAAACCCGCAAAATTATAATTTGCGTAATTACTGGTGCTAGGACTTCTTGTGAGTCCGCGCGGGTAGATACCACCGCCCTGCCTATTTCTGCCGTGAAGCAGTAATGCGTTTGGGTTTGAAGGGCGGGACAGCCGTTGTAACTATACTGAGACCTTAGAACTTATGTCTCAAGGTGGGTGTCGCATTTACGTTGTAGATGTCTATGAGCTCTAGTAGACCACTTAACACTAGGTGGGCTGTGAGCTGGTCCACCAACCTAAGCAATAAATAAAAAAATTGTGAGACTATAGTCTCCCGTTACCAACTACTAAGAGTAACTTGCTTTGTTGTGTGTCGCGAAATAAGCTAGTCGTGCCAATTCAACAAGTCATTCCACGAGCAATGACTCATCATAAGCTCGGTATTTCTGCTCGACTCCGGTAAGTACCCAGACCTATAAATGGCGGGAATGCCGTCTAAAAAATCACACAAAACCTGAAGTCTCTTAGCCCAAGCAACACAATGAATAGGCGATCTGTTTATGCCAGTGACAAATCGCAGAGACAGGTACTACCAATTAGTGAATTAATGAAAAAAATATATGGTTAAATATTAAATTAAATATATAATATAACGTACCTAGCACGTGTTCACTATTCATTTCGTACTCTTGCTATAGTTAGTATTAGCAAATTCTCTCAGGTTGATTATCGTTGTTGTCAAACCAAAATCTGCTATGTGCACTTTTTTGGATTTTTACTTTTTGACCTTTTCGTATAGTTCACAGCTCTATCTACCGTATAAAAAAAACTGTTATGTGTCTATAGCTTTAATATTTATCTATAGCTTTCATTTGATATAGTTCTTAAAAATTCCCCTACATATAAAATTTTTACGAAAATGTTTTTACTCCATAAATCAAAATAAAGTTTTTGCACATAGCAGATTTTGGTTTGACAGCGACGTTATACTAAAAATAGTTTTTGCTAACTATTTTTTAGAAGGCGCTTTAATGATTGCCATCTCTTATCTCTAGACAACTTAGAATATTTTGACTTTTTTATGTCTCCCGGTAGCATCTTAACGTGGTGTTAAGACAATTGTTTCTTGAGCTAGCGGTGAAGCTATGCTCCCAGCATTAGCAGTGTTCTTTGATGGCAATGACCATTCTCCATTAGGTGTGCTGCGCGCCCGTTACTAGATTAAGTCACTCAAAATATATCGAATACATTTTTTTTTATTTAGATTGGTGGACGAGCTCACAGCCCACTTGGTGTTAAGTGGTTACTGGAGCCCATAGACATCCACAGCGTAAATGCGCCACCCGCCTTGAAATATGAGTTCCAAGGTCTCAGTATAGTTACAACGGCTGCCCCACCCTTCAAACCGAAACGCATTACTGCTTTACGGCAGAAATAGGCAGGGTGGTGGACCTACCCACGGTCCTACCACCAGTAAATAGAAATGAATGCCTTTATCTGTTCCGTCATGGCTTTTACCATAGTGCGTATCGTACATATTGTTGTACATGTAACTATACTGAGACCTTAGAACTTATATCTCAAGGCGGGTGGCGCATTTACGTTGTAGATGTCTATGGGATCCAGTAACTACTTCACACCAGGTGGGCTGTGAGCTCGTCCACCCATCTAAGCAATACATAAAAAAAACATGTTGTTGCAAAAATGGCGTCTATAAACATTAAAGAGTCAACGGTTCACGAATTTGAAGAACTTCTATTGCTGAGTCTCGTTCTCTAGCTAGTTCCATTACTGTAATAACACAAGGCAAAGGCATCTGTTTGTCGTACCCAGTTTACTACGCCCATATGTATCCAGAGCCGACGTAGCAAAACATACAATTAATTTACGAAGCGTATCCCACGTCTCTCTCATCATAGAATAATAATACAGAAAAAAAACAGATGAGGCAATTAAATCAACGATAGGTAAAAAAACTAACTTCATTGAACCTTTTTTTTATTGCGTTAAATCAAGTTCACTTATCTAATTAACTAAAATATTACCGTAATATTTTTTTTATTGCCTTTGTAGGTAGACGAGCATACGGCCCACCTGATGGTAAGTTGTCACCGTCGCTCATGGACGTAGCAATGCCAGGGGCAGAACCAAGCCGCTGCCTACCATAAAAATCTCTATTTATCTCTATTTATTTCAACGTCAAGTCATCACGTACATGAGACTTTGAAGTCGAAGTCTTAATATAATTGTGTATATGGCATTTCTAGCCTTTCAAACAGGACCTATAAATGTACCGCGGCAAAGACGGGCGATAGGCATTACGTACAGTTTATCACTAATAAACCTCAACGGTGCAGCTTTGATATGTCAAAAGAAAACAATTTAAATGACATGACACTCAAGTCTGGCCTAAAGGATAAGACGTCCCGTGCATTCGTCTCTAGCGCTGCAACGGTGTTCGAATCCCGCAGGCAGGTACCAATTTTTTTAATGAAATACGTACTTAACCAACGATTGATATCCACGGTAAAGGAATAACATCCTATAATAAAAATCAAACCCACAATATTATAATTTGCGTAATTACTGGTGGTAGGACCTCTTGTGAGTCCGCGCGGGTAGGTACCACCGCCCTGGCTATTTCTGCCGTGAAGCAGTAATGCGTTTCGGTTTGAAGGGTGGGGCAGCCATTGTAAGTATACTGAGACCTTAAAACTCAATATCAAGGTGGGTGGCGGCATTTACGTTGTAGATGTTTATGGGCTCCAGTAACCACTGAACACCAGGGGGGCTGTGAGCTCGTCCACCCATCTAAGCAATAACAGAAAGAAAAAAAAAAATTTTGAATAAATACACTGATTCCGACCGAGATTTGAACTTAGGAACCATGGTGCAGTTTATCATTGTCAGAAATTAATAACGAGATAAACAGACGCGAAATAATGTGTGTCCGACAATCAAAGAGTAATTTGCTGTTGATTAGTGACACAATCAAAGATAATGTGGTTATATTTGAAACAGACCTCTGAAGTCTAGTACGCCTTCTGCTAAAACTATTCTTTGCTCGAGTTGATCGTTGTGAGCAAACAAAAGTAACACATTCTAGTTTCTAGTTAGACAACGCAGCATAAACATTTCCGGGACGAACTGACAAGACCCCGGACCGCTCCCGGTCCCTGGGTACCGGCCCTTTTGTACAATCAGTGAGATTCTCTTACGAACAACAACCATAAGGCCGGCGGTCCACTTCATCACAATATTATTTACGATGGATGACTCTACTTTTGCACAGGACAGTATATTGAGATATGGCAGCTTCAATGGGGGTATCGGAATTTTAAAATTAAGCATTCTTGATACTTATTTATTATTTTGGTAATTTTTTTGGGATTCCAAAAGGAATTCTTACTGGTGGTAGAACCTCTTGTGAGTTCGCACGGGTAGGTACCACCGCCCTGCCTATTTCTACCGTGAAGCAGTAATGCGTTTCGGTTTGAAGGGTGGGACAGCCGTTGTAACTATACTGAGATCTTAGGACGCATATATCAAAGTGGGTGGTGGCATTTACGTTGTAAATGTCTATGGGCTCCAGTAACCATTTAAATCTAGGTGGGCTGTGAGCTCGTCCACCCTAAGCTCGTCCACCTCTAAGAAATTAAAAAAAGGAACTTTTCTATAGTGAAATTGCTTAGCATATGAGTGAGCATAGAAGCGTCCTTCTTGGGAAATGTAGAAGGCCATCTAATGCCACAACATACTGTTCACTCATCCAGTGTGTCAGAAAGTCCCCAACGAACTTTCAAGCTCTCTTCTAAGCCATTATCTCTTCATCCTTAATGACACTACTGATGGTATGGCGCGCGGCACTATCTGAAACTAAGGTTCCATTTCTGCCGCGACTCGTGGGTTGCGTATTGAAGAATGAGCACCAGACGGTGTGGTTCAATTCTAATGTATAAAGCCCTATTTTTTAAACTGGCTAATCAAAAAAACAAACATGATATCTATCTAATTGAAAGTGCTGACCCGTTAATACAAGCAACGCTAGGGACTACATCGCATTACTAGCCCACTGAGTTTCTCGCCAGATTAGTGGGTCGCGTTTCCGATCCGGTGGTAGATTCTGCGAAGCACGGCTCTTGCTAAGGTTTGTTATAGCAACGTCGTCAGTTTTGAGCCCCGTGGGCTCACTTACTAGTTAAGGTTACGCTGATATGGTCCTAGACCATCAGCTTACGTAGGATAAAAAAAAGAACAAAACCTGCCTACCACACAATAAATCCACCCGCGCTCGGCAGCTGTAAGCTAATCCCGCCCCTCCTGGCTGAGCCTTTGCTCGCTCACCTGTCCTGGTGAAACTGGAAAGGTCTCAAGGCCACCAGTAAGCCTTCAATCATAAAAAAAGATCCACACAAGACTCGTTTGAAAAACAAAAAAATATCATTTCAATAGCTCCAATATCTCTTCGCTTTGGCTGGTCGCCCGTCCTTTCAGACTAATACTTTTTTTTTTTGTTTCCTTATTTATCGATGTTTTATATAAATACTCTCGTTACCATCCTTCGTATATTGTACAGGTTTATAGAGCTTTTTTTTTTTTTATTGCTTGAAAGTTTTCATGGTGTTTATTATGGTACGGGTTTATTTTATCGGCGTAGACATAAACTCAGGGACCGTGGACATCATAACGTAAATGTAACTTGATATAAGACTGAAATTTATATGGTTTTCTTGCCGTTATGAGCTGTTTCACTATTCAAAGAGAATTGGCTTATGGAAAAACTTGTCAGAACATCTTTATCCGCATAAGCTTGTAAAGACAAAAAACTTAAATTTCTAAAACTAAGTAACAGACTTAAAAGTATTTAGTGTGAATGAGTGCGCCATCTCAAATTTTTACTCAAAGCTAATTGAATAGAAAGCTCACTCAGAGCTTAACTCATAATGACATTACATTCAATTAACCCAAAGTGCCCATCATTGCTAATTAATTTATGTACTAATTAATATTGCGTAAGAGAGAGAGAGAGAGAGAGTCGTCGATTATAATAGGTATCATTTTTTTTATTTTTATTGCTTAGATGTGTGGACGAGCGCACAGCCCACCTGGTGTTAAGTGGTTACTGGAGCCCATAGACATCTACAACGTAAATGCGCCACACACCTTGAAAAGTATTGTAAAATATTGTAGTTGAAGTATTGTCGATTAAGTAAAAGCTACTTATAGAATTGGCACAAAATTCAACGCTATTGTACGTAAATATATAAAGTTTAGGAACTTAAACAAAGACACTCAAACTTCAAAGAGAAAGCCAGACAGAGCATTAAAAAAACAAAATGTGTGCAATTCACACGTGGTACAAGTGAAACCTTCCAAAATTAAAATACAATTATCATAAACGTCTTAAGTATATGTAAAATTTTGTCATTAGCAAATAATTGTAAGGTAGCGCCCTCTGTGAATTGATATTTTAATTTCACGTATAATCCTAAATTAAAATTCACTACAAGAGCTTTCATACACACGTTAGTATTAAAAATCTCACAGATGGCGCTGTATTAAATAGTATGTATATTTCTGTCTCATTCTTTGTATTTGTGTCTCTTACCTGTCGTTTTTTCCGTTGCATCCGGTTTGAAATCACAACGATTCTAAAGAAGTTTTCACTTCAAAAACAACTTTTTCGGAAAAAGACATGATCCGAGTTGGGATTTTGGGCCAAGGCAATACAGTGTTGTCATCGCTTCTTAATATGTGCAAAGTTTCAAGTTAAACAGACTTCTTGAAGTCAATGAATACATTGATAAATTCAGATACAGCTAAGAAAAACATGTTAAAATTGGTATATACACAGTTTATCTGTGTGTTTAGTGCGAGTTCTTTAATGCTCTCGATAGCGTAAAAGTTAACTCAAATTTGTATGCAGTTGGAACAGCACCCCTAGCGGCAAACGTGGGCAAACGTTCTTGAGTTAACTTTAACGCTAACGAGAACGTTACAAAACTCGTACTAAGCACACTGGTATAAAGTGACGCGGGAGGCGCTCATCAGCGCTCATTTAGCGGTAGGCAGCGGCTTGGCAATGCCCCTGGCATTGCTGAAGTCTATGGGCGACGGTAACCATTCACCATCAGGTGGGCCGTGTGCTCGTCTGCCTAAAAAAAAAGCATGTATTTTCTATATAGGGAGTAAAATTAATTTTCTTACAAGTGCCTTTTAATTACGAGCTCTACCTGCGTCCAAAGTGAAGATGTATATGCAGAAATTATGTTAAAACTCAAAACAACTTTAAACAAAAAATTAAAATTGACACGTCAGAAGACGGGAAAGCTTGGGCCCGGGAATAAAATTAAAAAAAAACGAACATCAAACAATTGTGACTTAATATGCAATACTTGATATTGCGCCGTGAATTTTTTAAACTGCTTATTATTCCCGCTGATTTTTACTAATCATTTTTAGTGTGTAGAGTTCATCTTTAGTAGCTGGACGATTTTTCGGATATCCAAATTTTCGATCAGCTCTACATACTTTTTACTAGCTATTAGAGTGCACTAGTTGCTATCACGGTCCATTCCATTTCTGTCACAAAGTAATGAAGCACTCCAAATTACAATACTTACAGGTGGTGGTGAAGCTGTAATGCGTTTCGGTTTGAAGGGTAGGGCAGCCGTTGTAACTATACTTAGACCTTAGAATTCATATCTCAAAATGGGTGGCGGCATTTACGTTGTAAATGTCTATGGGCTCCAGTAACTATTTAACACCAGGTGGGCTGTGAGCTCGTCCACCCTAAGCTCGTCGGCCTCTAAGAAATTAAAAAAAGGAACTTTTCTATTGTGAAATTGTTTAGCATATGAGTGAGCATAGAAGCGTCCTTCCTGGAAAATCTAGAGGGCCATCTAATGCCACAACATTCTGTTCACTCATCCAGGGTGTCAGAAACTCCCCAACGAACTTTCATGCTCTCTTCTAAGCCATTATCCTTCCACGCAACTAAGCAATAAAAAAAATTCAAACCTATCAAATAGGCACTTTATCGTAAGCAAAACTGTGATTTAACTCAAGGTCGATGACAGTCGTATTCTGAGTATCTTTGGTGTCCATTGACCGCTTGATACGGAGTAAGAATCCATTACGCCTCATTCTCATTCATGGGTGTTCTAGTATCGTTGGAAACAAAACGTAAAAGGTTGCCATGGCAACGCGGCAGCGCGCGCACCCAGTTCCCCCCAAACACCGGAGGCGACTGGTCGTCATTCGGGCTCCAAACGATATTCCAAATGTAAACATTCGGAAATCGCGAAATTTTGTTACGAAAATTTTTCATGCGAGTGTTCGTGACGTTTGTAAATTATTTCGACAATTTTATTGTTTTGTTTTGTTTCGGTGTTGTCGGCGCGCGTGTTATGATCCCTGAAACATGTCAGAACGAAAAAGCGGAGGAGGTGCGGTGAGTGTTTCAAAAAAAAAAAAAAATTTGTCCAAAATTAAAGTTAATACAGAATTAGGTCACTTTTTACTCTCAGCTAATTTATTCCATCGTTGTAAAGTTACTCCACTCTGATAAAATAATTCAGTATCATACGTATTTTTTAAAGACGAAACCTTCATCGCTTGAGATTTGAATTTCAATATTCTATAGAACTTCTTAATTTAAAGCTAGAAGAATACAAGCCGATAGCGACTATCAGGTAACGGTAATCTTAAGAACAATGATGAAACGGAAGCTTCATATATTTATCATAAATTAATACATACTATTAAATTTTTTGTGTGCCCTCATCAAAAACATCAAGAAATACTTTTTTATTTCAATTTCCTGAACGGATATTAAGTGGATCTGGTATTGAATCTTTGTTGCAGCTCATAAAAACGCAGTCAACTACCTTGACAATATGAAGTTAGAGTCTTAATTAACTACTATGCTAACTGTTTAAAGTTGAGTTTTAACATAATTTCTGCATACATCTTCACTTTGGACGCAGATAGAGCTCGTAATTAAAAGGCACTCGTAAGAAAATTCCTTTTAAATAAATAAATTCATCAGTCAACTCGAGGACGAGCGCCTACCGCGTCACTTGACACCAGTGTGCTTAGTGGGACTTTTCAGATCGGCATACACAAATGCTTCACGCCAGAAATATGTAGAGCTTTGTCCACTATGATAGCTATTTGTCTAGGTTTACAATACGCACTTCCATCACTAAATTAGGGATGGGATAGAAAATTAAATGTGGAAACGACGGGGAAACTGCTAAAGCTAACTAGATAAGAAAATATAGCAGTAGTTAGAGATTGTAGAGATTGTATATCCGTCTCGTGAATAGCCGGATAAGCTATTATCAGCTATTATCTTCTGGCCTCTAAAAATAATCACATTTCCTCGTCTATGTCCGTGAATTGATTAGCTGTTGCACGCGACGGTTTGAGTGAAAAAGCTCTTCGAATCTAGCCAGCTTCGCTCTTCAAAGCCAATGTTTACGTTATTATAAGCCACCGATAAGCTATCGACGTAGCGTATTCAAGGGCCGTGATATCAATACTCCATCGATGTATCGCAAGTGACAGGCATGTCGAGTAAATAGAATTTTAAAATAACGCCGGAAATGATTTTTCTAACGAAGAAAGACCAGCTTTGTGAATAAACTGGGATTTTAAATTTAATATATTCGCGATTCGCATAGTCCATATACCATAATCAAATTGATCCGATACTGCTGTTTGCCACCATTCTGCTTGTTTCTGACGAGAAACTATACTTGTAACTTTAGAACTTATATCTCAAGGGGGGTAGCGCATTTACGTTGTGAATGTCTATGGGCTCCAGTAACCATTTAACTCCAGGTGAGCTGTGAGATCGTCCACCCATCTAAGCAATAAGTAAAAAAAAGAAACCTGACAAGAACCATACGTTCCGATTTGAAGTATAGTATAATTCAATATATAGTATGAGTATAGTTCAATATAATTAACTGTGACTTTAAGCGCATGTCTTCCAGTAATCATTAGCACTAAAATATTAGATATATAGACCATGCGTTTTCTGACCTTTTACATATATCGATGAAAAAAGAGAGAAAAAAATAGCCCATAGACACAGCCCAATGAGTTTCTTTCCGGATCTTCTCAGTGAGTCGCAATTCCGTAGTAGATTCTGCGTAGCACTGCTCTTGCTAGGGCTAGTGCTAGTAGTCTCTCAGGTTGAGCCCGTGAGCTCACCTACCCATCCGGGCGTAGCTGGAATAGCCTCTTAAGCTATCAGCGAACAAGTAGGGAAGAAAAGAAAAGATGTGTGGACACCGGATAGGAACAAAGTTCCGTATCATAAAAATATTAATTTTAAGTTCTATTCGAGATATAAAGAAAATAAAACTGGAGGTTTCGCAACAACCCACGGTCATTCGGTAACGTGCGAACTTATTGTGGTACACTACACCACTAACTGGTGGTAGGACCTCTTGTGAGTTCACACGGGTAGGCACCACCGCCCCGCCTATTTCTGCCGTGAAGCAGTAATGCGTTTCGGTTTGCAGGGTGGGGCAGCCGTTGTAACTATACTAAGACCTTAGAACTTATATCTCAAGGTGTGTGGCGCATTTACGTAGATGTCTATGGGTTCCAGTAACCACTTAACACCAGGTGGGCTGTGAGCTCGTCCACACATCTAGGCAAAAAAAAAAAACACTTCATCACGGTTGTTTGCATAAGAGTTGGTGTATTGCGCAAACGAACGCTCTGAGATCGTGGTCAATGAATGATAAAAAAAAAATGCTATTTTTTGTACGTTATTACAAAGTCAAGTCGTACACTGTGTGCATTACTAATAAAAATCTTACGCTACGGACGTTTTTTTCCCGGTTAGGATACCCCTCCGCAACGTCCCATAAGGAATTTCGTTAAAAAAAAAAACAATAGTTGCCAGTCCAGCGTTTTGAGCCTGAATTCTATTTTCTATTACACTATTTTCCAGCAACCGTTAAATTACTTTTCAAAAAGATTCAAGATACATTTAATTAAAACAGTTCTTTTATGAAACGTTCGATTTTCTGCTTACGCTGTAACATAACGCTTCGGTTTTAAATTTGAATGAAACATTTTTAAGTAGAGAATGCAATTTGTAAGGGAATATTCTGTTCTAGCTTGAATTGCAACGTAAGTATTTTTAGCATATAACCAGAATTATTTTGCTCTAAACAATGATGCGAGACTGATTTTGATTAGTTTTAGTGATGCACTAAACATAATAATATCACTTACTAGCGGCCCGCTCTGGCTCCGCTCGGGTCTTTAACAAAAATTTCAACGATATTTGACATTGTTTTATTTTTTTAAATAAATGAATACTTTTTAATTTTTACTAGTGGTAGGGCCTCTTGTGAGTCCGCGCGGGTAGGTACCACCGACCTGCCTGAAAACACGCGTGCGTGTTGTACAAAAAGTGTCGCTACAGCGTATGTCTAACTATTATAGTTATTAGCAATTTATTTTTTATTGTTTAGATAGACGGACGAGCTCACAGCCCACCTGGTGTTAAGTGGTTACGGGAGCCCACACCACTTAACACCATCTACAACGTAAATGCCCCATCCACCTTGAGATATAAGTTCTAAGATCTCAGTATAGTTACAACGGCTGCCCTACCCTTCAAACCGAAACGCATTACTGCTTCACGGCAGAAATAGGCAGGGTGGTGGTACCCACCCACGCTGACTCACAAGAGGTCCTATCACCAGTAATTACGCAAATTATAATTTTGCGGGTTTGATTTTTATTACACGATGTTATTCCTTCATTGTGAATTATATCTTAAAAGAACCCTTGAACTAGGTTGGTGAGATAAATGCACGTGCTATTGGAGCTGGTGGAAATGATGAGACCCCCTGGCTACCAGCAATCCCTCTCCATCTTAAAATAAACTTTTTTCTTGAGCCAGGAACCGAACTTCCTCCAAGATTCCTGAGCCTAAGTAGCGCGTAGGGATATTTGGGATTTTATGGGCTAATATGTTTAAGAACTACCCACTGAATGACGCAACCGCACTCCCCCCGGACACCAGATCCCCGTTAGAGGTAAGATTTCTTACTTTGCCCAGGAAAAACTCCTGGGTCACCCGGCTCAACCAGAAGTATAGCTCACCCAACGACGCCCGGTCAGCGGAGTCCTTGAGGCGATCCTAAAAAGATGCCCAGATCGAGGAAAACACGCACGCTTGCTTCGTGACAGATATTGAAAGGATAATATCTGGATCTCAAAGTACCCTCAACAAAGTTATTACAACGAATCCCATAATACTCAGTGTATTATGTGTTTCACTGTAGACAAACGCATACCTGATCCGGTGGACTGAATGGTAAGCAGTCGACGTCGCCCTAAACACGTCATTACGGATCCTCCCGATCCATTAACACTGCTTTTAGGTAACTCAAGCACCGGTCACAGTCCTCGCCGAACCTCGGCAAGCAAATAAGCCCATAGACACAGCCCACTGAGTTGCTTGCCGGATCTTCTCAGTGGGTCGCGTTTCCGATCCGGTGGTAGATTCTGCGAAGCACTGCTCTTGCTAGGGCCAGTGTTAGCAACACTTCCGGTTTGAGCCCCGTGAGCTCATCTATTAGCTCGGTGAATCTAGAATAACTAAGAATAATAAGAGGCTACTAAAATAGGTAGGAAAAAATAAGTAGACATATACTCCATACACGCTTACATGTGTGTACATTATGTACAAAGGAAATTGAATTACTAATTCATTTGAGCACGAAAGTAGTTAACGCAATTTAAGCTCAAAAGCTTCGGATGTTAATTCGTACAGCAGAAAGTTCGTTATATGTCTAAGTTCAGGCGTTATTAATGTTTTATTCGTTTATCATCTTTTTTGTATTATTGCATCGGTGAATGAGTTCACGATCAAACTGGTGCTAAGTGATTCGGGTCATCACAATTACAATTGGCCCAGCCACCAGCTGTTTCCTTATACTGAACAATTGTAATTAACTGAGTAAGACATCTACGGCATAAATGCGCCACCCATTATGAGATATAAGTTCTAAAAGGTCTCAAGTATAGTTACAATGGCTGCCCCACCCTTCAAACCGAAACGCATTACTGCTTCACGGCAGAAATAGGCAGGGTAGTGGTACCTAACCGCGCGGACTCACAAGATGTCCTACCACTGGTAGTTACGCAAATTATAATTTGGCGGGTTTGATTTTTATTACACGATGTTATTCCTTCGCCGTGGAAGTCAATCGTGAACTTTTATTGAGTACGTATTTCATCGTAGGTTTTTTTTTTTTATTTTTTTTTATTGCATCGGACGTCTTATCCTTTAGGCCACGACGACATTCTCACTGACTATCTTCGTGTAAAACTATCTATTAAAACGGTTGGATTGAAACGCTATCATAGTTTATTTCTGTGCGGTCATTTTGCAGAGATTATTAAAAACGGTAAGGCCACCGAGTCTATGACGTGCAATTATTTTCAATTTAAGTTTTAATATATGATATATTGTAGTTCTTCTCCTGCTCTGTTCTATCACAAAGAGGAAGAGACCAGAACATAAAGCCACAGAAACAGTTTTTTATCTATAAGTATAATAATATATAAATCTACAGTGGTTTTTACGGATGCTCCGTTTTAACTACTGAACCATGCATCCGATTGACTTGAAACTTGGTATCCATGTAGAAAATACATGTACTTAATGGATATGAGTGTTGGACTCTCTATACCAGTTTCGGGGGCGTTAATGATGAGTATCTTTGTGGGGGTGAGAAATAATAATGTTAATTTTAAATACCCAGCGAAGCGGACTAAACTTAAAACAGAAAACTATTATAGCAATCAATTGACAAATGTCAAATATGACAGGTAGCACGTATGCGAGAATTATTACTCGATGCGATTAAAATTTATCCAGTATGACCGGATACCCGGATATATTACAGCCGGTTCAACCATATCATGTTGTCAAATGCAGTTGTTGCAATGATTTAAAATATTTTAGGGGTGAGCCGCAGTGAAAAATATATTTTTTTTTGTGCCTATGCTGAGAGCCTTGAGAGGCTATTTCAGCTTCATCCTAACGTGTGTAGGTGAGCTCACGGGACTCAAACCGGAGTGTTGCTAACACTGACTCTAGCAAGAGCAGTGCTTCACAGAATCTACCACCGGATCGGAAACGCGACCCGCTGAGAAGATCCGGCGAGAAACTCAATGGTCTGTGTCTATTGGTTAATTCGATCG
Organism: Bombyx mandarina; assembly: GCF_003987935.1. The sequence continues at coordinate 1,235,147 of NW_021011542.1, forward strand.
TCGACACCCTTTGTCGAAAGCGACGGGTTCGACGAGGACGGTGACTGGAAAAATTAATTAAGTTATGATATTTCCACCACAAGATCTTCTTTAAGATCCTATAAGAGATGGAAAATAAAAACGTATTTCATTCCGGTTCCGAATGGGCAATACTGTCTTTATTTCAGTAGCTTATTATGGTTCCGTGGCTTCGGGAGCCGCGCCCTCTGTGTACACAAATGAATTGGAATTTGCGGATTCAGTTTTCAATCACTCTTTTTTATTTTTTATTTGTTAGATGAGTGGACGAGCTCGCAGCCCACCTGGTGTTAAGTGGTTACTGGAGCCCATATACATCTTCAACGTAAATGCGCCACGCACCTTGAGATATAAGTTCTAAGGTATAGTTACAACGGCTGCCCCACCCTTCAAACCGAAACGCATTACTGCTTCACGGCTGAAATAGGCAAGGAGGTGGTACCTACCAGTGCGGACTCACAAGAGGTCCTACCACAAGTGACTTGCACGTCGCTTGAATAATGTTTTGCGGAGACAGCGGCTTGGCTCTGCCCCTGGCATTGCTGAAGTCCATGGGCGACGGTAACTACTCAACATCAGGTGGGCCGTATGCTCGTCTGCCTATAAGAGCAATAAAAAAAAATGTGTAGTTCTTTATGCGTATTAAGAACCTATGGTTTTATAACAATTCGTAGCTGCAAGCCGTTATTTTGACAGAAACATTCCACGGTGAAGGAATAACATCTTGGTATAAAAATCAAACCAGCAAAACTATACATTGCGTAATTACTGGTGGTAGGACGTCTTGTGAGTCCGCACGGGTAGGTACCACCACCCTGCCCTGGCTTGTTGTATTTCCAGCACGATTTCCCTTCACTGTTATGATTATTCGGTATGTAATTTTTCGAACGAAGTTTGAAGTAGCTCTGCTTGAGTGTATCCTGATATCGCTGGTCGAAGGTAGCCGGGAGATCGTACGCTAGTCTGTCTTCCAAAGCAAATTACGGTATTTCAATTGAATTGTATAAATAGGCGAGATATAACTTTTACTGGTGGCAGGACCTCTTGTGAGTCCGCGCGGGTAGGTGCAACCGCCCTGCATGTTTCTGCCGTGAAGTAGTAATGCGTTTCGGTTTGAGGGGTGGGGTGGCCATTGTACTGTAAAAACTGAGACTTTAGAACGCATATCTCAAGGCAGGTGACGGTATTTACGTTATAGATGTCTATTGATTCCGGTAACCACTTAACACCAGGTGGGTTGTGAGCTCGTCCACCTATTTAAGCAATAATAAAAAGATTACAGCATGGTTAAAATTGAGAGAAAATCATGTTGTTTTGGTTCATGTACAGTTTTTCTACTCCATTTTATTAGTTATTGAACATGTAATATCCACGGGCAAGGTCGAAGCGTCGATGGATATCTCACAGAGCGATATGGACACGAAAACACGCATAAAATAGTCTGATCTAAGTCTTGGAAGACTGCCAGATACGGCCAGAATGAAATAATAGATAAAAAAATACGAATGAGAATCCATGGTCTAGGAGGGATCGCCTAGGAATATTTATTAATTTACTAGCTGACCCAGCAGACTTCGTAGTGCCTCAATCGATAAATAAAAGACCTAAACTTTTGTATAAAATAAACTTAAAACAAACAAAAGGAATCTGTCCGACGGGGGACACATCAAAAGTAAAACAAAATTGTTATTTTTATTTAATTCCGAGCATTTTCATATTTATCTACTTTTAAACCTTCTCTGAACTTCCACAAATAATTCAAGATCAAAATTAGCCAAATCGGTCCAGCCGTTCTCGTGTTTTAGCGAGACTAACGAACAGCAATTCATTTTTATATATAGAGATATAGATATAGGCTATTATGTGCCTTATTCACAGATACTCCAAGTGCAAACACTTGTTATTTCATTGTTCATATATTTACTGGTGTTAGGACCTCTTGTGAGTCCGCGCGGGTAGCTACCACCCTGCCTATTTCTGCCGTGAAGCAGTAATACGTTTCGGTTTGAAGGGCGGGGCAGCCGTTGTAACTATACTGAGACCTTAGAACTTATATCTCAAGGTGGGTTGCGCATTAACGTTGTAGATATCTATGGGCTCCAGTAACCAACTAACTCCAGGTGGGCTGTGAGCTCGTCCTCCCATCTAAGCAATAAAAAAGCACTTATTTCAATTTTCATAGTTCTACTAGACTATAATTATATTTGGAAGTGCATTGTGCTGTGTATTGCACGTAGGTAACGTATGAGTGGACTAATGAAGTGGAGTAGACGTTTGTTTTCCTTAACCATTTAGTTCCATTCCAGTCCGTTCAACTCTGACTAAATCACGACCGAAATACGCAGAGCGGTGGTATCTACACATGCAGGCCCACTAGAGGCTGATAGACAGCGGCTTGGCTATGCTCCTGGCATTGCTGAAGTCCATGGGCGACAGTAACCACCCACCAATAGGTGGACCGTATGCTCGTCTGCCTACAAGGGGCAATAAAAAAGAATTCGTCCTACCAAGAGTTTAATTAGGCAAATTAAATTTTTTGCAAATTTGTTTTTTATTACACGATACTATGCTCTTTTTACTCGCTGAGGTTCGGAACAAATTAAATTCCACCAAAGTACAACTAAAAACTGTATTCAACACTTAGAACCAACACATAAAACTCTTCACAAACGCTTTAAAATTCTCAATTCGCTTCTTCCGCTTCGCTTCAGGTGATCCGTTCGCTGTTTCGCTTCGAATAGTTCCGATTACTAACTGACTGCGTGCCATCTCTGCAACGCTTTCATAGCCACATCCCTAGAATTATCGAGAATATTCCACACATTTCTAGTATTGTGTTTCCGCTATCTGACAATAGATGGCGTTGTACTTCTCGAGCGTTATAGGTGCTACTAGATCCTTTGATATTCGTTCGACTAATCGGCAACAGATGGCGTCACTCCTACCGGCGTAACACTATCATAGTGGCAGTCAATTCTGAATATTGGCTATACCTATTTCTTCACCAAAATTGGTATCTGCTGGCTTTGAACACAAATACTGCCCCATCATTCGACTGCCCTCGTATTGCCCTTTTTTAAGCTACGACGAATACTTTTTTTTTTTTTTATTGCTTTCGATAGGCAGACGAGCTTACGGCTCATCTGATGGGAAATGATAACCGTCGCCCATAGACATCCAAACTACATCAGTGACTCAGATGCGCTGCCTATCCTGGCCTGGATGGGCAGCCTTATGTATGTTACACCGGCTATCCTGTCCTTCAGACCGGAACACAGTATTACTGTTTTGCGGNTGATCCGCGACAGATTTTTCCTGTAAGTAGTGAGACAATCAGAAAAAACATCTATTTCACTTAAAATAAGTTCAACGCAATCGGACGACTCCGAAGGAACATTGACGGAGACCGCGCTACCGTGGACATTATTGTAGTCCCAAAGGATTCTGTTTAAGGGAGAGTAAGCACCTAAATTCGAACGAGCGGGCTTTCTTATAAACGGTTATTATGTGCCTTATTCACAGATACTCCAAGTGCAAACACTGGTTATTTCACACTTCATATATTTACTGGTGGTAGGACCTCTTGTGAGTCCGCGCGGGTAGGTACCACCACCCGCCTATTTCTGCCGTGAAGCAGCGTTTCGGTTTGAAGGGCGGGGCAGCCGTTGTAACTATACTGAGACCTTAGAACTTATATCTCAAGGTGGGTGGCGCATTTACGTCATAGATATCTATGGGCTCCTGTAACCAATTAACTCCAGGTGGGCTGTGAGCTCGTCCTTCCATCTAAATCTCCCATCTAAAACAGAATGGCAGCCACGTCATGGCAAAAGAAAAAAAGACAGGCAAGCAAGAAGAAGGACAAATGATATCAAGATGATCGGAGGGACAATCTGGTCCAGAAAAGCTACTAATAGAGAAGAATGGAAGCAGCTTGAAGATACCTATGTATCACAGGACACGCTGATCACTAAACCGGTAAACCAGATCTATTAGATTTAAGTTAAAACAATTTGCTACTGAATGTAAATAAAATTACTATTTAGTATCAGCAATAAAGGCTATATATGTACAAAAAAAAATATATGTGTGCAAGTGAAACTTATAAAATATAAAAACACTGGTGGTAGGACCTCTTGTGAGTCCGCACGGGTAAGTACCACCACCCCGCCTATTTCTGCCGTGAAGCAGTAATGCGTTTCGGTTTGAATGGTGGGGTAGCCGTTGTAACTTACTGAGACCTTAGAACTTATATGTCAAGGTGGGCGGCGCATTTACATTGTAGATGTCTATGGGCTCCAGTAACCACTTAACACCAGGTGGGCTGCGAGCTCGTCCACACATCTAAGCAATAATAGAAAAAAAAAACAATCGCAATTCGCAAGGATCAACCACTCCGCAGTACCATGGAGCAGCCGCAGCCCGGGGAACCGCTTGCATGATCACGGTATCCGCGACGCCAGGTAGGTATGATTTAGCAAGAGAAATACGAGAACGTCTATCAATTTTGTAACATCTCGTCACCGCGATTCAGGAATTGTTGAATTTACGCGCAGCGACATCTGTTGATAACAAACTAGATAGCAATAAAATAAACATGGCGCGTAACCGAAAAACGTTACATACGTTTTTTCCTACCTACGTCGGTAAGGAAGTGCCCTTTTTGCAACTGCCCTCGCATTGCCCTTTTTTAAGCCACGACGACTACTTACTTCAAAACTATAAAATAAGCTTACCGTTTGACTATTTCGATAAGCCGTTTCAAAATATAACTTTATAGTATCATAGTCTTAAATTATCCCGTTTTCAATTTTTAAATGTCTTTTCTCTTAAATACTTGTACAATGTTATTTTTTCATTTCGTTTTTGTCATTTTCATAATTCCTGAATTCTGTGGTCGCCGTAAGAAGATTAGATGCCGCTCCTTTAATGGAACAATTTACTTATTCCCTGTCCGGTTTACGGAAGGAAAAACGTCAAATTAAAAATATCCTCAACGAACAGTGTTCCTGAAGTAAATACAAAGCCAAGTACTTGTTTCAAATGATCACAGCTTTTTACTCTTACTTTTACACAAACACTCACACACACACACACAAACACACGCATACACACGCGCGCGCGCTTAATGACCTTCTTAAATGATAACACCTAATGATCTCTCAACACTAGTCCGCAGCATCTGTTCACGACTTAACCTAACCTAATCCATCTTAAGAAGAAGGGAGCCTGGAGATCAGTAATTCAGGTCTTTGAACCTAGTACAGACTTCAGCTCTTTCAAAGGCTTACTAACCGTGTAATAATGAGCAGTAATTTGGTATCGTTCATGAGCTTCTATCACAGCGTTAAGCTTGGTTGGTGTTGAGCTTCTAGGACGATGCAAAGAAAAACTAAAATCCAACGAAATATTGCTTTTAAACTTTTCAATTCTATAGTAAGATACATATTAGCCGTGAAGCAGTATCCGTATACTATCCGAGTCCAAAGTTGGTACAGTTCATATTCCATAAAGATACTTAAATTTTTTTGTTGCACAGATGGGTATATGAGCTCACAGCCCACCTGATGTTAAGTGGTTACCGGAGCCCATAGATATATAACGTAAATGCCGCCACCTACCTTGAGATATAACTCTCAGTATAGTTACAACGGCTGCCCCACCCTTCAAACCGAAACGCATTACTGCTTCACGGCATAAATAGGCAGATTGGTGGTACCTACCCGCGCGGACTCACAAGACGCCCTACCACCTATTGTAATGGTAACATCTCAGTCCTAACTAAGTTGCTAATTTTAAGATTTGCTCTTGGCAACCCTCTCTTCCATTCCAGCCTTTTAGCCCCATGCGTGGCAAGTTGTAATTAAATTATAATAATCTATACTTAATATTATAAAGCTGAAGAGTTTGTTTGTTTGAACGCGCTAATCTCAGGAACTACTGGTCCGATTTGAAAAATTCATTTAGTGTTAGATAGCCCATTTATTGAGGAAGGCTATATATAGGCTATATAACATCACGGTAAGACCAATAAAAGTGGAGCACCAATAAAGAATGTTTTAAAATAGGGTCTTAAATAGCTCCTTACCATTCTATAATTCAAAAATATTTTCACTTTTTACGTAAATGAAGTGGGGGGTAAAATTTAGCGTTAGCTAAAGTAACTATTCGACGCGGACGGAGTCGTGGACAAAAACTAGTATAGTATTAGAATAAACGCGAATGCTCATTTTACAAGCCTGTATTTTATTTATACAGTCAGTATTAGTCCGGAAGCAATTTTTTAATAATAATAATAATAATAAATATTTACTAACAATCACGCCACGTTAACTGGTCCCGTGATAAGTTCGTAAAGAACTTATGTTACAGGTACCAGATAACGGAAATAAATGTAATATTTTTATTACATACACATACATATATTTAATAGACATCCATAACCCTGGAAAAGACATTTATATTTATCATACAAATATCTTCCCTTGGCGGGATTCGAACCCGCGACCCCCTTGTGTAGTGACCATGTCACTTACCACTACACCAGACGGCCGTTAAATTAATTAATTACTACGCGTTTGTGTTTCAATTATTTATTTTGCCGTAAAGAACATTCGATTATATCTGGTTATGTCGACAACAAGAAGCATTGATTCTCTAACTCGGTGACTAGGCTAACTGCATTCAATAACTAACCGTGGCCAACAGAACTTTATAAATTGGATAACTTGTAAGGCTTTCAAAGGAGCAAAGTTTAGAGCAATAGCTTATGTAACTTCATCCTAAGTGTATCGAGTTTACTTCTTAACCTTTAAAATATTATTGGATTATGATCGAAATTTTTAAATTGTCATGATTATTACTAAGATGGGTGGCCAAGTTCAGGGCCCACCTGGTATTAAGGGATCACAGGAGCCCACAAATCATGTTAATGCCACCGCCTATCTTATGACATGAGTTCTAAGGTCTCAGTTTTTACAGCACGGCTGCCCCACTATTCAAGCTGAAACGCATTACTGCTTCACGGCAGAAATAGGCAGGATGGTGGTACCTACCCGTGCGGACTCACAAGAGGCCCTACCACCAGTATTTACGCAAATAAATTTTTTTGCGGGTTTGATTTTTATTTCACGATATTATTCTTTCACCGTTGAAGTTTTATTTTTATTTTTTATTGCTTAGATGGGTGGACGAGCTCACAGCCCACCTGGTGTTAAGTGGTTACTGGAGCCCATGGACATCTACAACGTAAATGCGCCACCCACCTCGAGATATAAGTTCTCAGATCTCAGTATAGCTTACAACGGCTGCCCCACCCTTCAAACCGAAACGCATTACTGCTTCACGGCAGAAATAGGCAGGGCGGTGGTACCTACCCGTGCGGACTCACAAGAGGTCCTACCACCAGTAAAATTCGTGAACAATTGTTAAGTACGTATTTCAATAGAAAAATTGGTACCCGCCTGCGGGATTCGAACACCGGTACAGACGCATCGCTCAATACGATTTCTTCCTTCTCTGGAGACTTCGCTTTTTACAACGGAAAGAGTAAAATCAAACACAGACACAATTGTTTTCGTTGGGTAACATAACAATTAAAGTATCACCTAAAAAACGCTATAAAAAAGAACAACATAAAATGGTGTTCTCTCAAAAAAACATCAAGCCTAGTTACTGAAAAACATGTTTTTCACGAAATTCTCTGATATAATTCGTTGACAGAACGCGCGGCCTGCGAGGCAGTAGGAATTTTATTACTGGAATTTATTTATTTAGGAATTTTGTACAGGAAATTTATTACTGGTGGTAGGTAGGACCTCTTTTGAGTCCGCGCGGGTAGGTACTACCACCCTACCTATTTCTGCCGTGAAGCAGTAATGGGTTTCGGTTTGAAGGGTGAGGCAGCCGTTGTAACTATAGGTATACTTGGGACCGTAGAACTTATATCTCAAGACGGGTGGCGCATTTACGTTGTAGATGCCTTTGGGCTCCAGTAACTACTTAACATCCCGGTGGGCTGTGAGCTCGCCTACCTATCTATGCAACAAAAAAGGCAGTATCTTTATGGAACACGGAGAACTAACTGTACCAACTTTCAGCTCGGATACCATCTCTGTTTCACGGCTAAAATGTATCTTACTGAAGAATTGAAAAGCTTAAAAGCTCGTTCACCCATCTAAGCAATAAAAAAAATTCGAACATCATTACAGGAATTGTTTTACTGTTGCTAAAGATTACTATAAGCCTGCACGGGTAAGTATCACCCGGCCTTCCTATAGTTACCGCGAAGCAAGTTTGCCTTCGAGCTTGGCGGCCGTTTTAGTAAAATACATACATACATACATCTTTGAAACTTCCAACCTCAAAGCTAATGGAGACGTTCAAATTTGTGATATCTATAGTCACTTGTAATCACTTAGCATCAGGTGTTCGTTTGCCGAATTACATCAGATAAAAAGTATTATTGTTGATTGTATTGCAGGCTATAAATGTTAATACAATTAATGATATAGAAGGTCATTTTAGCAATATCATTGCAATTTTGTCCAGATGTATCTATGTAGACACAACTTTTTGAAGTGAAACTTTTTAAGGTGCGCTGAGAGTAAAATTTCACTCGCGGCAGTTTCGTTACGGCTAGAGAGAAAAGATACAATTCAGGACGAGCGAGAGTGAGAAAATAGACAGAGCGTCTCGCGATCCTTTTAACCGTGGAGAGAGGGAAAGGACAAAGCGATGTAGGTCGTTTCCATTATACTCCGGTAGCTAGCGGCTTGGCTCTGCCCCTGGAATTGCTGAAGTCCATGGGCGACGATAATCACTCACCATCAGGTGGGCCGTATGCTCGTCGGCCTACAAGGCCAATAAAAAAAAAATACAGCATACCCTATTACGAGAGAAATTTGATTTAAGGATGAAAAATGAAGAAAACTACAATACTTCACACCGCAAAAGAAGTTTCACTTCTTTCACGCGCGTACCAAGTTGCACTCGCACCATTTTTTTCATCCTACGGTTAGTTCATGTGACGCTTAAGATATTAACATAATTTACAAAAACACAGACACAGTATTGATTGTAATCGAATGGAAAATTTCTGAGCCCTATTTTTATTACGGGTATTCCCTTACACGGCTCCGGGAAAAATCCGGAACATCGTATTTTATTAGGTTAATAAAATTTATATTTGATTTTGCAAAGTTAAGGGAATATTCCTTCATAATCAATTTCTATTCTTGTTATTAATCAGGGAAGATTCTAAATGTATTCTATCGTCGATAATCCCATTCTCGCGGATCGTTTGGAACCTTTGGGTCTGCGGAGGGACTTCGGTTCCCTCTGTATTTTGTACCGAATGTTCCATGGGGAGTGCTCTGAGGAATTGTTCGAGATGATACCGGCATCTCGTTTTTACCATCGCACCGCCCGCCACCGGAGTAGAGTTCATCCATACTACCTAGAGCCACTGCGGTCATCGACAGTGCGTTTCAAGAGGTCTTTTTTGCCACGTACCATCCGGCCATGGAATGAGCTCCCCTCCACGGTGTTTCCCGAGCGCTATGACATGTTCTTCTTCAAACGAGGCTTGTGGAGAGTATTAAACGCTAGGCAGCGGCTTGGCTCTGCCCTCAGTCTCAGTCCATGGGCGACGGTAACCACTCACCATCAGGTGGGCCGTATGCTCGTCTGCCTAAAAAAAAACAAGATTACCCCTGTATCGTTCACAACAGCTTTCAGCACACACGTTGTTAATCCATCTTCAGTTTTTTTCTACTAGCTATGCTGATAGCTTTGAGAGGCTGTTTCAGCTTGACGTGTAGGTGAGCTCACGGTGCTCAAACCGGAAGTATTGCTAACACTGGCCCTAGCAAGCAGGATCCGGCGAGAAACTCAGTGGGCTGTGTCTAAGTTAAGCCCCTTCAGTCGCGAAACGTCTCCATTTTAATACGCTTTTATTAGATTCAGACTTTTTTTTTTATGATTGAATATTGAATATTGGTGGCCCTGAGGCCTTCTCAGTTTCACCAGGACTGGTGGGCGAGCAAAGGCTCAGCCAGTAGACGTATGATGTATGTTTGTAACGGAATCTTTGAACATGATTTTGACCCCCTTCAAAACGTCGGATTAACTCGAAATTTGGTATACTTATTAAAGACCGATGATAATTCAATATTTAAAAAAAAATTGAAAACAAAAACTGAAAAAATTGAAATTCAATAAAAAATTAAAAATAAATAATAGTTTAGAAAAACTAACAATCCGATGACACCGATGATAATATAACGCTTTTTTACAATAAAATCAATTTTTCTTACACTATTTTTAATTCAAATTTATTAAAATTTATTTTATATTTTTTAGTTGGATTTTCTATAAAAGCGTATGTTGTGAGTTTTTTTAAACTATTATTTATTATTGCACAACAGATGTACCACAGTCAGAATCAGACGCATTTCTTTGCGACAAAAACGGGTAGTGGTTTTACACTGTATTCCATAGAGCTATCTGATTTTAATGTCAGATAAACAAATTAAATACTACCCACAATCGCACTAAAACGTATAAAATAGCAAAAGGTCGAAGTTCGAAAAGCTCGCAGAGCTTTCTATAGCGTTAAGTGATTCCGGGTTATATTGGAATCCAGCCAACTCATACCCCCCTCCCCCCGAGATCTCGAAGAAAGTTAAAAACACATTTAAACCACTAGAGCACGTAGTCATTTTCAATTGTGTTGAATGTATTTACATTAGTTTTAATAGGGTGTGTTCTAAGCCCACGCGGATAGCAAGTTTCTTGTGTTTTGCAATGACTGACAGACAGCTGCTACAGGAATCAACTTTGATCCATATTATCTGGAACCGCTGCGTTCATCCACAGTGCGTTTCCAGAGATCTTTTTTGCAACGTACTATCCGGCTATGGAATGAGCTCCCCTCCACGGTGTTTCCCGAGCGCTATGACATGTCCTTCTTCAAACGAGGCTTGTGGAGTGCCTGGCATTGCTGAAGTCCATGGGCGACGGTAACCTCTCACCTTCAGGTGGGTCGTATGCTCGTCTGCCTACAAGGGTAATAAAAAATAAATGAATAAAAAGCTCAAATTTATTCATCTACACTGGCGAACAAGTGAACCGTAAGTGCTTGCCGTCGTTTATGAGTGTAACCAGTGCAACCAAAAACTGTTGGGAACTTTATTACTGATTCTTGAGATGCTTTATCTTGTGGCGGTATCCATCATACAACGCAAGATATTGGACGTATGCCTGAATTTTGCTTACGACATTTTCAAGATAAGCTTGTATGTATACAAGTTCCGAACAACATTTGCGCCGGATCTTCTCAGTGGGCCGCGTTTCCGATCCGGTGGTATATTCTGCGAAGCACTGCTCTTGCTAGGATCAGTGTTAGCATCACTCAGGTTTGAGCCCCGCGAGCTCACCTACTAACTAAGGTTACGATGAAATAGCCTCTCAAGGCTATCTATCAGCTTAGGTAGGAAAAAAAACATAATTGGAGCATTGGAGCAACAACAACAAACAATACTGGAGCTGATAGACCCAAACACGAGATTACCTCCTCGCATCTTATCGATTGACCTTTCCTTTAATCCACAGCAGGAATTGCTTTATGGCAGCAACAGTTACCGACGACTCTGTTATCGATGTTAATTGCATCATGTATTCAATTAACGATGATTTTGTTAATTTTTTGCCTTTATTAATAAATATCCTCAATAAATATTTGCAATTTTCACCTCACCGCACGGGTAGGTACCACCGCCCTGTCTATTTCTGCCGTGAAGCAGTAATGTGTTTCGGTTTGAAGGGTGGGGCAGCCGTTGTAACTATACTGAGACCTTAGAACTTATATCTCAAGGTGGGTGGCGCATTTAACTTGTAGATGTCTATGGGCTGCAGTAATCACCCAACACCGGGTGGACTGTGAGGTCGTCCACCCATAAAAGCAAAAAAAAGATGTATGGTGTCACGGGACACCGGACAGGAACGAAGTTCCTTATTAAAAAAATATTAATTTTAAGTTCTATTCGAGGTATAAAGAAAATAAAATCAATGAATGATAAAAAAAAATGTTATTTTTGTACGTTATTACAAAGCTAAGTCGTACACTTGTCGTGCACACGGATTACTAACAAAAATCTTACGTTACGGACGTTTTTTCCCAGTTAGGGTACCCCTCCGCATCGTCCCATAAGGAACATCGATTAAAAAAAAATTTGGTTACTGATTTGCTATGAGCAGCGTTGCACACGACCGCGACGTGACTAAGTTGACCGATCGGCTGCTGAAGTTTATTAATATCTTGGAGCTCATGGATGCTGGCCGATTTCTCTCGAAAGGGCCAGAATGACGCCCATCGAAGGTTGTCTTAACTTTATTCTATTGAAGAGGGCGACCTTGAGTTTTATTTTAACGATCTGTTTTGTGTTTCACCCCTTGTGAATAACGGCCTTAGTTCATTTCCGGGTTGGAAGGGGTAGGTTTATATACAGTTCCAGCGCAAAAACTCTGAAGAGGAAAAGGAAAAAACGTATTACCTTGTATTAAAGTTTAAAGCGATAGTTACAATATGTTTAAACTGGTTGTAAGGTGATGGGGAAAATAAATATAATAATAGTTTGAGAAAACTAAAAAATACGCTTTTATACAATATGCAACTAAAAAATTGAAAATATTTTTTAATAAATTTGAATTAAGAATAGTGTAAGAAAAAATGATTTTATTGTAAAAAAAAGCGTGGGATTTTCAGGATATTATCAAAATAACACTTCTACTCATATCTGTTCCTAAAATATTTATAACTTAAAATATAAAAGCGTATTTTTTTAGTTTTTTAAACTATTATTTATTTTTTAGTTGAATATCAATTTTTTCAATTTTTTTTTTAATATTGTATTGACATCGGTCCTTCATACGTACACCAAATTTCGAGTTAATCCGACGTTTTGAAGGGGGTCAAAATCATGTTCAAAGATTCCGTTACATACATACGTCTGAAGCTAATAAAAGCGTATTAAAAAAATGGTTCAAGGTGGTTAATGTTTGATCGAAAACCTACATTTTTCTGAATGTTTTATTGCATAGGTGAAGAAGTAGCTAAGCCCGAAAAGCAAAACTGCTTTGGAGTACAAATAATTGGAAGGTAGCACTTTCGCGTGAGGAGTTACAATAGCGCTGGTAATGACATAATTTTAGATATTTGCGTGTTTGATTACAGAAAAACTGGTACATACTAACTAATTATACAAAGACACTAATAAAGAGAGAGAGAGAGAGAGAGAGAGAGAGAGAGAGAGAATTGTACACCAAAGAACAAATAAACAGTGCGATATATTAAATACAAAAAAGGATAATACAATTGGCGGTGTTATCGCTAAGAGCGATCTCCTCCAGACAACCATCTAAGAGGCTATTGCAGTTACGCCCGGACGGGTAAGTGAGCTCACGGGCTCAACCTGAGAAAATTTGCTGACACTAGCCCTAGCAAGAGCAGTGCTTCGCTGAATCTACCACTGGATTGGAATCGCGACCTACTAAGAAGATCCGGCGAGAAACTCATTGGGCTGTGTCTGTGGGTTCACATGTTCATAACATTCTGATTTACGACCCGCTCTCGCTTCGCTTCGGAAACATTAAATTTTATTATTGATAGGCGAGTCCCGCCATGTTGCGCGCGGTACGAGAATAACTGCGGGTGACGCCAAGGGCGAAGCTAGTCTAAAAAAATCCTAAGTTACTCCTTATATCATCAGCTACCTATTAGTGAAAGTCTCATCAAAATCGGTCTAACCGTTCCAGAGATTAGCCGAAACAAACAGACAGTATTTTGGTGTATGTACCGTATATACCTAGTCAGTTATTCATTATGTAACCATTCATATACCAAAATGAACTTAACAAAACATAGATTCTTATGACATTGAAGTTTATTCAAAATGACCTCCGTGATTTTGAATACAGGCCTTCAATCTGCGCGTCCAGTCGTCTATCGCAGCACGAACGAGGTCCATGTCAATATCGGCGGCTGCCTTAATCAAGGATGTCTTGAGTGACTCCAAATTGGGATGAGGCTTTGAGCACGCCTTTTCCTCCAAGTGTTGCCATATCTTGTAATCTAACGGATTCAAATCTGGACTGGAGGAGGGCCAATCTTCGTGCCGGATGAAGTCGATTTCACACGCCGCAGCCAGTCTTGTGTGCTCTTCGCTCTATGAGCTGGCGCCGAATCTTGTTGGAATACCCAGTGCCTGTTATTGAACATGGTATGAGAAACAGGTTCCACAAGGTTCGTCAAGACTGTATTTTGATACACAACTGCATTCGTTTTTACACCTTTCTCACAAAAATGTACCTCTGTTAAGCCCCAATAAGAAACTCCCAACCATACCATGAGCGAGGATGGAAAATGACCTCGTTGGACACGCGGAATACGGTTGCTCGCTTCTTCACTACTGTGTGCGTACACCTTATCATTTTGTTTGTTGTAGCTCTCTTCTACGGTAAAAATTTTTTCATCCGAAAAAAGAATTTCCCGATATTTTTTTCCCGCGTACCGCTTCAACAAAGCACGGCATCTCTTCAGTCTCAGGTCCATTAGACGAGCATTCAAACGATGTCCTGTTATTCTTCGATATGCCCGAAGCCCTAAGTCTTCATTTAACACCCTTTTCACCGTGGTTCTGCTTAACCTCATCTGAAGGGCCAACAGTTTCTGCTTACGTTTGGGATTTCTTTGAATTCGCGCATTCACAGCTTTTATCACTGCTGGAGTCCTAAGAGACCGAGGGCGACCACTTCTTGACCTGTCATCTACACTAGAGTCTTCATTGTATCGTTTGATGGTACGATAAACGAATCTTTTGGTTATATTCAAATTTTTCAGTATGTTAAAAATTTGAATTGGCGCGTAACCGCAACGATGCAACGCAATAACTGCAACACGGTCTTCTTTAAGCGTCCACTCCATATTTAAAAAAATGAGTAAAATTCTAAAAGTATACATTTTTATTTTCATGAACAATTCGAAATTCGAATTCAATAAACTTTTTTGTGGCCAGCATTCTAAAAGAAAAGTTTTTACTGTGTGACAATACTTATGCCCGACTAGGTATATTCATATGCATGTAGTAAAAAGCGGTTATTTCAATATTACAAACAGACACTCTAATTTTATTTATATGTATAGATTTGTCATGGAGAACTAATTAATGCCAATGCATCTAAAACATCTCGCAATAATAATTGAATCGTAATTTAAGTAGCTACCTTGATAACTAACTAATTTTAGGCTGTTTTGTATTGAGTATCCGATCCCACGTTGTACGGGCAACCTTTGAATATTAAATAGTATATATTGAATTGTTGTAATTGAATTATTCGATTAACGGTTCATTAAGAATGGACCCGATTGACGCATACTTAAACATGGTATTGGGGGTTGAATAATTGTGGTTGGAACTACTTGTTTATAAAGTAGACTGGAGGTCAGCAGCGCCTTTGCAGTAGGCAACGGCTTGGTTCTGTCCCTGCCATTGCTGATGTCCATGGCGACGGTAACCACTCACCATCAGGTGGGGAGTATACTCGTCTGCCTACAAGGGCAATAAATAAAAAATTGTGTAAATAAGCGGCTAGTGAACGCTTGCCATCAAACGAGATGCCCGCACAAGAATAACGGATCTATCCAAATATTCAACCAATCACTTTAGATAGAAAAGATTTGTTATTAAATATAAATTCAAGGTTTAACGGGCTATTTGGTTCAAGCGACATTTTTGCAACTTTATGGGAGAGTCATTTAAAGTTTAAAATTTGGAAAAAAAATCTTTTTTTTTTCATTGCTTAGATGCGTGGACGAACTCGAGTCCATAGATATCTACAACGTAAATGCGCCACCCATTTTGAGATATAAGTTCTAAAGTCTCAGTATAGTTACAACGGCTGCCCCACCCTTCAAAGCGAAACGCATTACTGCTTCACGGCAGAAATAGGCAGGGTGGTGGAACCTACCCGTGCGGACTCACAAGAGGTCCTACCACTAGTAAATCACAAAAACTTATTCAGCTATTTAAATGGAGTGCACTTAATTGAAGTTAAATTAAAAACATCGAACTGTTGATGCTAATCTATCTATATATTATATAAAAATGAATTGCTGTTCGTTAGTCTCGCTAAAACTCGAGAACGGCTGGACCGATTTGGCTAATTTTGGTCTTGAATTATTTGTGGAAGTCCAGAGAAGGTTTAAAAGGTAGATAAATATGAAAATGCTCGGAATTATATAAAAACAAACAATTTGGTTTTTTCTTGATGTGTCTATGATTTAAGTTTATTTTATACAAAAGTTTAGGACTTTTATTTATCGATTGAGGCACTACGAAGTCTGCCGGGTCAGCTAGTACCAAATAAAACGGACCTTTAATTACAAAGATAAATGTAGCATAGTAAGCGAAATGTCGTTTAAACCAAATAGAATTTCAGCCGTCTTTTGTTCAAGTCTCCAATCGGCATGGTTCCCATCTATTCCGCGACCAACACGTTTATCTCAATATTCAAAGCTTACAATTGATATCGTCCATATACAACGACTATCTATGAAGTGGTCGATCGAAAATTACTTAATTAAAAGAGGTCAGGGCCGCGACCGATGCCCATAACACCACGAACCCTATTCTGAAAGCATGCGAGATATTAAATATGTTATCTTAGGCGAATTTTTGTAGTTAATTCCAAAAAAAAAAATTCATACCTTCGTATTTTAGGTATTTGAAGAAGGACATTTGGTAGCGCGCAAAATACCCGCGTCCTTCCAGAGGCTTTACGTAACGCCGCTGCTATTTTAGTGCTATTTTCTTTGTTTAGTGAATAGACAGTGACGTTAATGCTGAAGACCCAATGGATTCGGAAAACTGTTTTTAGGTTTGTAGGATTACTGGTGGCCCTGAGGTCTTTCCAGTTTCACCAGGACAGGTGGGCGAGCAAGGGCTCAGCCAAGAAGGGTGAGATTTGCTAACAGCTGCCTAAGCACCTCCAAAGGAGACCTAACAACTGAAGGGCAGCTGCTTCGCGAATGAATCTACTAGCGAATCGGAATCGCGACCCGTTGAGAAGATCCGGCGAGAAACTCAGCGAGCTGATGCATGGGTTAGGTTGCGGTTACTGGAGACCCTAAGCCTGCTCCTAGTGTTAGAGCTGAAAGCGTCTAAGGCAGGGGTTCCCAAACTCATTTTGTCTACTGCCCACTTTGAGAATAAATTATTTTTTTGCGCCTCCATTTTATCACCTACTTCAAAACCACTATAGCGAGAGCTCAGTCGGTATCTAAGAGTCTTCCTAGACAAAATTACAAATCGCCTCCCAAATCTCTACACAACGCCCCCTTTTTTCTGGGTCCCTTACCGCCCCCTTTAGGCCTGCAGCGCCAACAAAGGGGCTTTATCGCCCACTTTGGGAAAAGCTGGTCTAAGGCAAAGGCTATTAGATCTGAGGGATCCGTAAGAACATGGATTCATAAAACTATTACTTACTCCTCGAAGTATGACGCATTATTTCTCAGCTACAGAGCTAGATAGAACCGGAGTACCAATTGATAAAGGCTTTCGAAGATATTAAATTAATAGATTAATAGATAAGAAGATATTAATCTGATCACGTAAGTGCTTGCTCAGTTCTAAGCCAGTTCAATACTTTTACTAACCGTGTAAATTTGTTTTACAAATAAAAAGGCTTTATCGTTATTGAAGCTCTAAGTACGGTTTATAAAATCATAAATTTGATTACGTAAAACAAAATTGGATCCCGGCTTCTTATACGAAATTCATCCGTTTGTTCAAACAATTCGCATCCCGTCTGTAAAACGTTCAAGCTAAACCATTACTGAAAAGCAATGGTTAGGACTTGTTGTGAGTCCGCACGGGTAGGTACGCCTATTTCTGCCATGAAGCAGTAATGCGTTTCGGTTTGAAGGGCGGGGCAGCCGTTGTAACTATACTGAAACTTTTGTTGTAGATGTCTACGGGCTCCGGTAACCACTTAAAACCAGGTGGGCCGTGAGCTCGTCCCCTCAACTGAGCAATAAAAAAAAAGATACGAAGAATCAGTTAATTGAAAAAACGCGTGTACGCATACAACATAGATAAACAAAAAAAAACCTTCAAAAATGCATTTATTTTCACATCTAAATATCAGGCCACTCCAACATCTTAAGCGACACAACCGATTCTGTCATCTTTATGTAGCCGTGTCCTCTTTTTAACGTCTGGTAAATTATCTCACGACAGCTAAAACACCTTGAGATACTCACGTCCAAGTGCGAGTTTTATGATCCGCAAGGTTAATCTTTTTACGAACAGCTACCCACGATCTCTCAGCGGCAGGTACACCTGGATTCGTAATTTATCTGATGCACGAATTGGTTACCTACCTACGGACCAGTGGAAGCTCTTAATACTTGATTATTCTTGATTATGCGATATTATTCCATCATCATAGAGCTCTTCCGAAAACACCCGTCTATGACGTTATGTTAAATGAGTATAAACACAAGTCGTTCCTTAGAGTGCGAGACACCCTAAGGTCGCGCCCGATGTTTAATTAATATGAATCGTGAATAATTCTATAGTCGTCGTGGCCTAAAGGATAAGACGTCCAGTGCATTCGTATCTAGCGATGCAACAGTGTTCGAATCCCGCAGGCGGGTACCAATTTTTCTAATGAAATACGTACTTCAAATATTCATGATTAATTTCCACGGTCAAGGAATAACATCGTGTAATAATAGTACATTGTGCAACAAGGGAGGAAAGTAGGACATTTCCTCCCGCGTGTAAAATACGCGGGATGAGATGTCCTACTTTTTTCCCGCGGTGCACATACTATTTTTTCTCCTACTAGGCCGAAAGTTCGTGGAGTACCGAGCCAGGGGCCAAGGGCGAAGCCCCGGTGGAGTCCAGGGGCGAAGCCATGGCGGGAGGTAGGGGGGCGGCGCCATAAAAAAACAATTTAACTGTTTTTTAATTTTAAAATAAACTACTACTAATTGAATAAGAACAGTCTGATGAACTCATCTTTGTTTAATACTTCACTATTAAATTTGATTGCCTTTTGTTTATTTCATTTTTACACTAAACACAATATTGCAAATTACCCGAGCACAACAATGGCGGAGAATTTTAGGTGCTTGAGGGCAGACGTAGACACTAACGCGCATGCGCACTTGTCAGTACCCAGGGAGAAAAAGTTACACTTTCTTCCCTGTGCAGCGAGAGGAAAAGTTAGAATTTCTTCCCTGTACAGCGGGAGGAAAACCGAACTTTCGGCGTAGGTAGGAGAAAAAAAAGAAAACTCGCAAAATTATAATTTACCGCATACCTCCTATGCTGCCATGGCAGCTAGGCCAGGTATCCCTACCGCCCAGAGGACTTCCCAATCCTCACGAGCCCCTCCCCCGAGGCCGAAGGGTCGCGCCCAGGAGGAACTGCGCCGACACCCGCCAATTATGGTGGAGGCCCTCCCAAATTGGTCCCGCCACATGGCGGCCATTAGGGAGCGCCTAGGCCGCGCCCCCTCGGCGCGACCCTTCGGCACCGGTTTTAGATTTCTGCCGACGTCGGTTGAGGAGTATAGGGCGGTCCAGGCCTACCTTTCGGAGGCCTCTGCCAGGGACGGTACCATTAAATGGTACTGTTACGCCTTGGCGGAGGAGAAACCTTCGAAGGTGGCAGTCCGGGGCCTCCCTGCCGACACCGACGAGGCAGAAATCATCAATGCCTTGAAGGAGCTGGGATTCCCGGCTCGATATGCCAGGTGCATTAGGTCCCAGAGAGGGCGTCCGGGCTGCGTGTTTCACGTAGCCCTGGACCACCTCTCGAAGGACGACCTCGCCCGCTTGTACGCAGTCAACGAACTGCTGTACCTGCCGGGGGTGACGGTCGAAGGATGGCGTCCAATCCGAGGGCCTGCGCAGTGTCATCGCTGCCAGGCCTTCGGACACGCCTCCTACAACTGTCATCGTGCGGTCCGTTGCGTAAGGTGTGCCGGGGAGCACATCGTAGCGGACTGCCCGAGGCCGAGGGACGGCCCGTTCTCCTGTGCCAACTGCGGGAAGGACCACGCCGCCGTCGACAGACGGTGTGCNGTAATCTTTACGAGCGGGCTGACGGTGGACCCCACGAGCATCTCCACAACTTAGCTCCCTTGCACGCTAGACCACCTGATGGTCTGGCGCTACCAAGGGAGCTACTGGAACCCCCGGCTATGGTAAGATAGTCGGCTTAACCGGAGTGATATGGGAGTGCTCATAATGAGTGCCCCCATGGGACTGAGCTGTCCACACTCGTCACTTCCCCCCACATTGTTGGGGTGCCCCCCTATGGGGACCCATTTTCCACCCCCGAGGGTGGACCACTCCCCCGTTTGGTGAGTGTTTTAAGTCGGCCCCTCCCCGTGACGGACTTCCCCTTCTGGGGAGCCCGGAGCGGGTGAGCGCCTTACTAGTGCCGCGGCTCCCCCTCTGATTTGTAGAGGCGGGGCCGCGGCATGGGGCCGGTGGCGGGCCCCTCGTATCCGCTGACTGTTGTCCTGTTGCTGCTGTAAATAGTAGTGTAGTTTAGTTTTAGTTAGCTTGTAGTTAGTCAGTAAGGAAAAAAAAAAAAAAAAAAAAGGAAGCAGCGAACAGCGTACCTATCCCCAAGTCCTCCCTGCATCATTTCACCCCTGCCCTATGATGGCAGGGAGTTTCAGCCCGGGTAGTGGGGTTTGCCCCGAAGCCCGTTCCGTGCCCTAGGGGGTACGACGACCCTTCTTCTTCTACACTTTCTTCCCTGTGCAGCGAGAGGAAAAGTTAGAATTTCTTCCCTGTACAGCGGGAGGAAAACCGAACTTTCGGCGTAGGTAGGAGAAAAAAATTAAAACTCGCAAAATTATAATTTGCGTAATTAAAAAAAAAAACAACGGCTGCCCCACCCTTCAAATCGAAACTAATTACTGCCTCACGGCAGAAATAGGTGAGCTGGTGGTACCTACCCGTGCGGACTCACAAGAGGTCCTACCACCAGTAATTACTCAAATTATAATTTTTGCGGGTTTGATTTTTATTGCACGACGTTATTCCTTCACCGTGGAAGTCAATCGTGAACTTTTGTTAAGTACGTATTTCATTAGAAAAATTGGTACCCGCCTGCGGGATTCGAACACCGTTGCATCGCTAGATACGAACGCACCGGACGTCTTATCCTATAGGCCACGACGACTTTTGTAACTATACTGAGACTTTAAAACTTATATCTTCTCTCATCTATCTTCTCTCTCTCTATATGTTATCTCAAGGTAGGTGGCGGCATTTGCGCTGTAGATAATTAAAATTATAATACAGAAATTAGATAAACGCGAGACGGGAGCTTTATTCCACTGTCGAAAGAAATATCGAAAAAAAAATCGTATTATTTGTGTTTCAGAACTTTTCCTTTGCTTTCATTCAAAGTTACTTTTTATTTATGTTCAAACGAAATCAAACGTCGAGAAGATTCTGTAATGAGCAGATGTTTTGTTCGTCTACGCCAGTGATTCTCAAAGTGGTCTATATCGACCCCTAGGGGTCTATGACAACCTGCATGGGGACTACGTCAGCGAAAAAAAATTTGGGGGTCCACGATAGTGGATCTCAACACATACACTGATAGTACCTATTTACTTACATCATACTATCTTATAATATCAAGACATCATTAGCCGAGGAGATTTAAGATGAACCCTTACAAAATTGATGCCAAATGTTGATAATTTATTATTAAAGCATCAGGTTCATCCTTCTTACTAAAAATATTGACTTATTGCTTATGTTATTTTATTTATAGTTTATTTTATGTTTATTTTATGCTACGTATATACAAAATTTTATTTTGAGTAGTTTTAATTTAAATTCAATTAATAAATGTATAAATTAACATGTGTTTTTACTTTAAGTTTTTAACACTAAACTTTACTACGGTTAGAAATTTACAGGAAATCAATATCAGGTAAGTAGGGGGTCTACCCAACACGGAAAAGCATGGCAAGGGGTCTACGACACAAAAAAGTTTGGGGAACTCTGGTCTACGCCTTTAGGTGACGTGCGGCCCCTTTATCGCATTTTAATCTTCCTAAATACATCCCTCAATTTATACGGACCGATATACAAATGTCTTCACACCGGATCTTTATACTAGTAAATAATAGACACGTACGTTGCGTTCACCGTTTATTGACACACTGAAGTGAATACTTACTTACAAACATAACACCTCCACCCTTATTTACTACACATTATAAGCACAATTAATATATGTATATATATATATCTTAACTAAGCGTACATAACAAACTAAAGTAAAAAAAACAAAGAGAGGTTATAACTATAAACTTAATCTATTTCCTCGAATCCATATCTAACTGGTGGCTTGCGTATTCTTACAGGACGTTCACGTTTGGGTGTCACATTTTCATTGATACTCTTACCACCAGTACTACATGCTGCCTTGTCTATCGGCACAGCGGGTCTCATAGGGCTGCCACGAANGACACAAAATTAACAGAATGAAGTTGCCCACTAAATCGCTCATTACAATACGACCGACGTAACTTGGCGAGTCTGAATATAGCCGCAGGTGAACTTTCCGAACCGTACCGAGAATTACCGAATTTATACGATGTCAAGAAAAGGGATGTCCAATATGCGTGTTTGAGGATGTTGTTTAATCGATTTTTTTTCAAATTGATTATAATTTAAATAAAAAAAAAAGAAATAACTTTAATAAAAATAAAGTATAACTTCTTACGCGCGTACATAAGTACACGCACCCTTTTTTTAGTATATATAAACCGATTAAACAAGGAAATTAACAGTGGTACTTTTTTTTAAATGTACCCCTTTTTTTAAAAGGAACTAAAGCATTAACATTCTCCTTATTTTTCTTAAGCTGTCGCCATAATCTGAACTGCGCTTATATGTTAAAATTTCGAATCTACAAGTAACGAGAAAATAAGTTTGAAATCAATTCAAGTTTCCCTCGAACAGTTACGCAGGAGGTTTAATAAAAACGTGGAAAACTTGTACCTGACCGCAAAAATCCATTGTCTGTCTGCATATCCCGCAGTAAAAGACTGATAATGATGAATTAGAACCTTCTTTTTTCCTACCGATGCTGCCAGCCTTGAGAGGCTATTTCAGTTTCTCCTTGACGTGTAGGTGAGCTCACGGGGCTCTGACCGGGAGTGTTGCTAACACTGGCCCTAACAAGAGCAGTGCTTCGCAGAATCTACCACCGAATCGGAAACGCGACCCACTGAGAAGATCCGGCGAGAAACTCAGTGGGCTAAATTAGAATTAAAAAGTGCTTGGAGCGTCACGTTTTTTCACAAGTTGTAACCACGCGGGATAAAGTCCCACGGCAAAACATTCTCTCTCTCTTCCCAGCTATTTATCCCACATGGTGGTGGGGTCAGCTTTCCTGACTTTACTCCTCCACTTCGCTCTGTCTTCGACATCCTCGTCAGCAACATTGCATTCTCTCTTGTCCTTCAACACTACGTCCCTCCACCTTGTCTTGGGTCTACCTGTAGGTCTCCGACCGGGGAGGTCGAGCAGTAGCGCCAAATTTCCGACGTAGTCAGGCGGCTTCCTTTTCACGTGACCATACCATCTCAGCCTACTCTCCTGCGTCTTGTCGGCGATGTCCCGTACACCTAGGCTTCCACGCACATACTCGTTGCGGATTTTATCGAGCCTAGTCACGCCGCACATCCACCTCAGCATCTTCATTTCAGCAACTTGAATGGTATGCACATCCCTTTTGGTTGCCGCCCATGTTTCGCTGCCATACATAAGAACAGGAAAAACATTCATTCATTCAATTCCATTCATTCGCTTCCTCACAAAACGAGAATGAAAACAAATTTCACAATTTATGAAATTCAATTACTTGAATATCTTATTTCTTGTAGTGCCTAGTATTTATTTCGATAATAGGGGTATTTCCTGTCTGCGATAGATCATCACCACAACATTACTTCCTAATTAAATTATTTTTCTCTATGAAAATATATAGGTTTACATTTACCCAATCATATTATATCTTCATCAAAAGCGTCCTCCACAAAAGCCTGACTTTGAAAACGTGCAACGAAAAGACAATACTGCGTCTGGCGTCCGGCTGATAACCATTATATATTTAACTTGAATAAAGCAATTATGCTTCACAATTCTGAGTGTCTCTGAGCCTTTTGGTGACGGGCTGAGTTATATGAATCAATGGTAGTGGAAGTGGAATGTGATTGATAGTTTCTCCAACATTTTGTTTCCTATTGGAGTTTCGTCGTAGAGTAATGGTAGTTTCATATCTGAAGTAAATTATCTAAACATTTAAAATTACTTATCTTGACTGATTCATTTAAAATGCTCGGCCTAAAACTTGAAAATTTGACAATTAACTCCTTTTTAATACGCTTTTATTAGCTTCAGACGTATGCATGTATGTAACGGAATCTTCGAACATGATTTTGACCCCCTTCAAAACGTCGGATTAACTCGAAATGTGGTAATAAAATTAAGGACCGCTGACAATTCAGTATTTAAAAAAAACAGAAGACAAAATTGAAAAAAATTGAAATTCAACTAAAAAATGAAAAATAAATAATAGTTTAAAAAAACTAACACGCTTTTATAGAAAATTCAAAAAATAATAATTTTTTTTTAATTAATTTGAATTAAAATTAGTTTGAGAAAAAATGATTTTATTGTAAAAAAACGTGGGGTGCTTTTCCGGATATTATCAAGATAACCCTTCTACTCATAATAATATGTTCATAAAATATTTATAACTACTGATACCATGCACCCCACGCTTTTTTTACAATAAAATCATTTTTTCTTACACTATTTTTAATTCAAATTTATTAAAATTTATTTTTTATTTTTTAGTTGGATTTTCTATAAAAGCTTATTTTGTTAGTATTTTTAAACTGTTATTTCTTTGTTGTAAGGAAGCCCTAAAGAAGAATGTTTTATAATTTCACACCGTGTGAGTTTAATAATTAGGGATGAACGGTTGCATATTTATGTACATAAATCCGCTATTTTTGAAGTATGAATCACAAAATATCAAATACATGTTTCTGGTTAGAAATAAAGGTAACAAGTAAAACGACATATTTTCAAAACTCTAACCTTAACAGTTCGAATCAACGTCTTACCCGTGCGAAATCAGAACTGTGCGCTTGGTGCGAGTTTTTAAACGTTCTCGATAGCGTAAAAGTTAGCCCATATAATATGACACAAGGCAGCGGCTTGGCTCTGCCCCTGGCATTGCTGAAGTCCATGGGCGACGGTAACCACTCACCATCAGGTGGGCCGTATGCTCGTCTGCCTACAAGGGCAANTAACAGTTCGAATCAACGTCTTACCCGTGCGAAATCAGAACTGTGCGCTTGGTGCGAGTTTTTAAACGTTCTCGATAGCGTAAAAGTTAGCCCATATAATATGACACAAGGCAGCGGCTTGGCTCTGCCCCTGGCATTGCTGAAGTCCATGGGCGACGGTAACCACTCACCATCAGGTGGGCCGTATGCTCGTCTGCCTACAAGGGCAAAAAAAAAACAAAAAAAATATATTTATGGAATGGGATCGTTTGCGTACGTTTGCCGCTAGGGGCGCTGTTCCAACTGCGTACAAAATTGAGTTAACTTTTACGCTATCGAGAGCGTTAAAAAACTCGCACTAAGCACACTGGTTGCTAATGAATAAATAGTTTGACCTCAATAAGGCAACATGTATTGATGTGCAGTTCGATTCTAGGACTTTAAGTAAGTTAAGGTAAGTAAGTTAAGGTTCTAAGTGAAACTAGGTAACTTATGAATTTCGCGTGAACACAAAGCCTTTCAGTTCCAGGAACATTACTTTACCAAGTAAAACAACTTAACTAAGTAAACAATGGTTACGTGACGTGAAATTAATTTGGGATTTGCTACCGTAACTTAACCAACGATTTGGTACAATACTTTTACTGGTGGCAGGACCTCTTGTGAGTCTGCGCGGGTAGGTACCACCACCCCGCCGATTTTTGTCGTGAAGCAGTAATGCGTTTCGGTTTGAAGGGCGGGGCAGCCGTTGTAACTATACTGAGACCTTAGAACGTATATCTCAAGGTGGGTGGCGCATTTACATTGAAGATGTCTATGGGCTCCACTAACCACTTAACACCAGGTGGGCTATGAACTCGTCCACAC
Organism: Bombyx mandarina; assembly: GCF_003987935.1. Next base: position 1,261,439 of record NW_021011542.1, read on the forward strand.
ATCTCAGCAATAAATAAAAAAAAGTAAAACAACTTAGCTAAGTAAACAATGGTTACGTGACGTGAAATTACTTTGCGATTTGTTACCGTAACTTAACCAATGGTTTGGTACAATATTTCTGCTATGAATGAAAATCTACCCGAATAATTCTTTAGTAAGGTGGTCCTTCATGTCAGGTTCAGGTGGCTTATTCACGGAGTTCAGAGGATCTAGCTGAATGCCGCAAAGCCGCCTCTGGTTGGCTATTCCGGTGTTTTGTAATGAAGTCGATAAATATATGTCGTGGATAACGACTTTAGTAATAGTAAGACATTGTTTTGATTTATATATTTATTTTATTAGGCTCAAAATACACATCACAAGCTAAAGATACATAAAAAACACAAATAAAAAGAAACAAAATCTGGCTTGCAACATAAGTTATGTGCGCACGACAAAACAAGACATATAGTGCTGAATTTGTATAACAATGTTCCTTACAATTATGACAAAACAACACAATAACAAAAACTAATCTAACGAATAATGTAAGGAAAAAAATTATTCACAATATAATACATTAAACAATTACATTAACCTACCTATTAATAAAGTGGAGGATGCCCTTGAACATTTTTCTAAACGTAACTAACCTACAAGTAAAAATATCTAACTCAGGTGACGACCTTGCCAGTTCGTTATAGGTACGACACATTATTATTATTTTAAATGATTAAATGTTGTTTTGATAAATATCACAAAAATGTAGGGTAGACGGCGTAACGCCAGAGTATAAAATGGCGGTACGTGGACAGTTTCGTCTCAGTCAGTCTGTCAGTCTGTCAGTCAAAACGAAACTGTCGGTTTACCCTGTCATTGTGAAAGTTATTTGTTGAGAGTTTCAATAGGTAATTATTATTCAAAAGGTTTCGTTGACTATTATTGCGATTATTGCAATAAACTGAGTTCTACATAATACGAATGATGACGGATATGCCACTCAGCCATCACCGGCGCCGTCATATAATTGACTTGTCAAATAAGTTGAAAAGAATCGGTTACTAAATAATTTATTATAATAATACGCTTCGATCAATAGTAGTATTATTGATCGAAGATAATACGTGAAGCAAAAACTTTGTATCCCTTTTTACGAAAATTGCGCGGACGGAGGAGTATGAAATTTTCCACACTTATAGAGAATATAGAGAAGAAGTGCACAATGCTAATATTTTTTTTAAATAGTGCATAAAAGATACATTAAATCAATAAAGAAAACATTACACACACTACATACCATGTATTTGACGCACACACGCATGCATACTATTTATCGTCAAACGTTTGTTCTTGACGTCTGTGGTCAAATTGAGAATAGATTAAATATTGTTTGTCTTTATTAATATTTTTTTATAGTGTAGCCTTGGCAAAATTTGTGATTATAGAAGTATAAAATACAATCATAATAGTGTACAAACTTACAATTCCAATTAATTATAGTCGAATTTCGACCACTGCGGGATCTCTAGTTTATTATAATTCTTGGATCTAATAGAGTTATTAAATAATGAGTTGTTATAATTCTTGGATCTATCTGCGGGTAGAGATTTGCCTTCCATCGTACCATTCTTATCGATACACTGGCGTTATAAGCTCCGCAATTACTCATTAAGAGCGCATTAAATTTTTATGTTGATATTTCGGGTAAGGCTTAGTTATCCTGGCCCCTGTATCACGGAATCCAAGCTTGTTATTTATGCTGATTGCTCCTTTTTATTGCCTTTGTACAGTTACGATTATCAAGTGAATTTGATTATTTTTAAGCTATTGCATAGATTTTATCGCGGGCCTTGAGCGCGGCGACCGAATCATGAAATTCCGTAACGAAAAAAACCTTACACCCCTCACTCCGCCTACCATGTAGCTCGCGTTCAACACATTCACAGGTTGCGCTTGTGTAGTGTTTGTGAGTAAGCGCGTGGCGTGACGTTACACTGCATTTTGTTTGTTTTATTGCATAGATGGGTGGACGAGCTCACGGCCCACCTGATGTTAAGTGGTTACTAGAGCCCAGATACATTTACAACTTTTTTTATTTGTTTTATTGCATTGATGGGTGAAGGAGCTCACGGCCCACCTGATGTTAAGTGGTTACTGGAACCCAGATACATTTACTCTATTGCTCAATTGATGTTAAGCGTTAACCACGTTGGCTGCACATTTAGATCAATTAAAAAAAAAGTCATTATTAGTTACAAAGCAGTTAACACTTTTGCCAAAATCTGATACGATAAACGAAATCTTTACCCGGGTAATTGACGCACTTGTTACATCTACGTACGTCACGGACTCAAATCGCTTGGATAACACAAACCGGCAGGCACGTGTTTATTCCTAAAACAAAACAAACTAAATAGATCGCCCACAGCGTCCAATTCCAGAGACGCTCGCTTCCAAACCACATTCCATTAATCTGTTATGCTGCTATCCAGAAATATCGTATGTAGCAAAGTTTTTTGTACTAACGAAATCAGCAGGTGAGGTCGCGGTACAGGCAGTAAATGAAGTGATGATAATGGACATCACACTTTAGAAAACTGCTACCGACCTTGACAACCTCACAGCTGCAATCGCAATGACTCTCTCAGTCGTTAAAACAGAACAAATGGCAATTTTGTGACATAAATAGGCTGGACTTTTAACATCTTCGACCACAAAGATCCCCATACCCCGCGGGAGCCCCTCAGGAGCCCTGTAAGAGGTTCAGCACCAGACACGAAAAATATATTAGTACCCATTAGTTATTACTGGTGGTAGGACCTCTTGTGAGTCCGCGTGGGTAGGTACCACCACCCGGCCTATTTCTGCCGTGAAGCTGTAATGCGTTTCGGTTTGAAGGGCGGCGCAACCGTTGTAACTATACTTGAGACCTTAGAACTTATATCTCAAGGTGGCGCATTTACGTTGTAGATGTCTATGGGCTCCAGTAACCATTTAACACTACGTCGGCTGTGAGCTTGTCCACGCATCTAAGCAATAAATAATAATAATTGATTTATTTCTCTTTTAAAAGTATAGTACAAATACAAATAGAAATTAACCTTATAATTTATTTAGTAAGCCTTTGAAAGAGCTGAAGTCTGTACTAGGTTCAAAGACCAGGTTCAGAACTAACAATACGCCACACGTAAAAATGTATTTTTTTTGTTACTGACATTGACGTGGCTAGGTTCACAAGCAACAGTCGGGTATTCGTGCGTCCTTGAGTGAAGGATAGAACTGATTTCAAGGTCCATTACTTAGGCGACTACTTAAATGTATTCTTTTGACTTAGATTATCTTGGATGGAGTATTTTTGTGCTTGTTTCAATTTAAATTCGAAAAGAGTGATTTTACTCTCTATTGAAACATGTGATTGGTGTGAGAGAGAGAATGACGGTTACACGGGGAACCCTACACAAGGGGGTCGCGGGTTCGAATCCCGCCAAGGGAAGGTATTTGTATGATAAATATAAATGCCTTTTCCAGGGCTAGGGATGTATCTTAAATATATGTATGTGTATAATAAAAATCTTACATTTATTTCCGTAACACAAGTTCTTTACGAACTTATCACGGGACCAGTCAACGTGGTGTGATTGTTAAAAAAAACTATAATCTCATTCTGAGAATACTGAGTCTTCTCTGTGATAGGCGACAGACGGTCTTGGATCCTGTGGGTCATGTGTAAGGTGGGGAGGATAAAATCACTCTATGTCAACGGTTTTCGCACCCTTCACCTGCTGTGGTTGAGTTCTGTCTCCTTCAAGGATCTGATGTGGATTGCTCAGAGGTAAAAGGTTTCAGTGAATGTGACTCTAATAATCAAAATTAATCTAAAATATTTATCACTATATTCTATACTAGCGACCCGCCCTCGCTTCGCTTCGGAAACATTAAAACACACATGAAACCAAAAATAATTAAAAAAAGTAGCCTATGTTCATCAGGGACAATGTCGGCTTCTAATGGAAAAAGAATTTTTCAAATCGGTCAAGTAGTTTCGGAGCCTATTCGAAACAAACAAACAAACAAATCTTTCCTCTTTATAATATTAGTATAGATTTTCGAGTTGCGGTGTTTGTTCAATTCCAGTCTGCGGCTTAAACTATTTAGATCTAGCCATTGGGTTGTTTCATTCATCTAGGACAAAACTATTCTGTGTAAACCTCCAATCTTTCTTTTCGTGGATGATAATTTGGAATCTTGCTTCGCTGTTGCATCTTAAATCAACAAAGAGGCTCCAATTATCAGTCATAACATTGTAAACTAAATCTGGGTTAACAATTCTAATAAGAACACAAAAACAAATCACTAACTTAGGCCCGACTTGAAGTGATTAAAATTCGACATACCAAATTCGCCTTTAAACGATCAAAGTTAAGTCTGAAATTCGCTTGCCCCATTTGTCGATGTGGGCCTATGTAGGCCCATAAAAACGAAGCGCTATATTTCTAATACAATAAGACGGCAAATCGTTAAGATAATCATGTGAAAATGTTTGCTGAAGTAAATTTGTGCTTTATCTTAAAAACGTAAGGTCGATGATTGGAGTTAAAACTTACTTAATTCTCCTAGTCGTAACAGTATTCGGGGTAGTTAACAAGTTATCTGAGTTTTGAGGTAACGGCGGTGTTATAATATAATCACGCACGTACTAACTCTAACTAACTTCTTTATTGGATAACGATCGTTTCTCTATGTTTAAAATAACCCTTATGAATAAATTTATTCCATCTACTGCCGTTATGAAAAAGTGACAACTCATTACCATAATATTAACATCTCTGGTATGGTGTTCAAATAAATGCATTTTCTTGCAATGTCCCGTTTCTGTTTATGAGCGTGTGACAAAATGAAAACTTCAAAATATTGTTACGACGGTAAGAGTAACGCCATCTATCGCCGAACTGTTGGACGAAAATCGAAAGATCTAGTAGCACCTAGAACGCCCGAGAAGTACAGCGCCATCTATTATCAGATAGCGGAAACACAATGCTAGAGATGTGTGGAATATTCTCGATAAGTCTAGGGATGTGGTGTTGGCTATAAAAGCGTTGCAGAGATGGCACGCAATCAGTTAGTAATCGGAACTACTCGAAGCAAAACGGCGAACGGATCACCTGAAGCGAAGCGGAAGAAGCAAATTGAGAATTTTAAAGTGTTTGTGAAGTGTTCTAAGTGTTGAATACAGTTTTTGGTTGTACTTTGGTGAAATTTTATTTATCCCAAACCCCAGAGTGTGACAATATATAATTCCTGGAGGTGGTATTCCAACAAGGATCGACACAAACCTTATTTGAACTACCGATATTAGCCTCATGATTTCGAACGAGCAGCGATGACATCGACAAGTCCTTTCCTCCTAGCTTCGTGTTCCTCAGCGCTGAGGGTCGTGACCTTTATGGTTCATTTTTGTTCGTTCTCCGTTCCTCCATTTTTACCTGCCCTATGCGCAGTGGATTGATGCTGGAGTCTAATGTCATCTTAATTCGATTGGACCAACCCATGGGACTAAGCTCCTTTGGCCTCTTTTGACAATCAACAAGACCGGGAATAGGCAAAAGCAAGCCTCTTGTTGATTCTTCTCAGTGGTGAAACTGCACATACGAAATATCAACTTTTAAAAATATTATTAACAATCTTTTCAAAGTTTCCCCTCAACAGTTTAAGTACAAAACCTCAATTTTGACATTTCTAAATATTCGAAAAAGGCCGTGATAGCTTCTAAAGGCCCAGAAACCACACCTTAAAACATATTTATTTGAATATCTAGTAACCTACATATTAACGTCGAAGGGGTAATAAAAGCACCGGCCTGCAATAAAAAAACATAACCCGCCAAAAATTTGTGGTCAGAGGGTCCTATCGCTCTACCCAGAACACAGATACATATCTCTTTGCAATTCTGACTTATCTCAGATCCATGGTGTGGTCCTCCTTATTTTGAAGCCTGCATTAAATCTACTTTTGTGTTTTAACCTCGCGTTTATTATTTTCGTTACATAAGCAAGCAGTGATGGACTTCGGGTTAAGACAGAACCGATATTTATGCGGTGAATAGTCTAACTCTACTACTGGGGCTTCGTTGTTTTTTTTTTTTATTGCCGTATACGCAGACGAGCATACGGCTCACCTGATGGTGAGTGGTTACCGTCACTCATGGACGTCAGCAATGCCAGGGGCAGAGCCAAGCCGCTGCCTACCGCTTAATACTCTCCACAAGCCTCGTTTGAAGAAGGACATGTCATAGCGCTCGAGAAACACCTTTGACTTTTGACTTTTTTTTAACCCAAGCTGATGGTCTTGAGAGACCATTTCAGCGTAACCTTAACTAGTAGGTGAGCTCACAGGGCTCAAACCTGAACCCTAGCAAGAGCAGTGCTTCGCAGAACCTACCACCGAATCGGAAACGCGACCCACTGAGAAGATCGGGCGAGAAACTCAGTAGGCTTTTCGCTAACAGGTCGTGAGCTCAACAGTGAACCCGGGAGCCAGTCATATTGACATTAGAAAACAAAAGGCCAGAACTCTCCCGCCCGCTATAAAATCGACTGAAAGAGAGAAACAATGAAAACAAAATCGTGTAAATATATCAAAACGTCACACAACACACGCGACCGACTGCGCGATCATTCGGATGTATAATCATATTCAGCGCAGTCCAATACACAGAGTCCACGTATATTATTATATATACACCAGAACACCTGAACTCGATTTATCTTGGTTAAACGATTACAAGGCCAGATTTGTTCGTAAAATTTCGTGTTCGCCGATTTTAATTGATGAATTGCATTTTGTTTTGACATTTTTCATATCCCAGGAGCCCAGTTGAGATGCAACAAAAACCAGAATTGTTGATATTGAGACAGATATAACGGTAGGCAGCGGCTTGGCTCTGCCGCTGGCATTGCTGACGTCCATGAGCGACGGTGACCACTTACCATCAGGTGGGCCGTATGCTCGTCTGCCTACAATGGCAATAAAAAAAAGATATTAGATGAATTTTAGGTAAATATTACTAGTGGGAACGGATGGTTGATAATAGTGGCTTTCGCTCGGAAATCTGGTTAATAACAAGATAAGCCGTTATTAATGTTTAATTTTTATAGTTTAATAAACAATATAAGCTTAGTATTAGGCGATTTATTTTTCTTATGTTCTTCTTATACTTCTGTTCTTCCTTCTAATTTTATTCATATCATTGAAACTGGTGGTCGGTAACAGCATGGAAGACCTCCAATAGCCATGACCAAACCAGATGTAAATGAGTTCATCTGGTCGATTACGAGGATAATAAAAACATAAATCACAAATGTTAAAGTGTGTTCATATTTGCAGACACGAGCAACGGATTGACGTAGCGATTAGACTTAGGCCCGTAATATCGATCATGGTTTAAACCAAAGATTAACAAAACTTAGTTAGTTCCATAGGTTAGTTCAAGTTTACTCAATAGATTAAACTTCTTTCGGAATATCAATACGAAAACAGCTTAGCCAAACTAAGATGATGTTTTGACGCGTGACAACATTTTGCGTTCCATCTATTCTTTTCAATCTTTAATCAGGTCTCGAGACGAAAGTATGTTAATGTAATTGACAAATTAATTGTTTTTTGAAAAAAATATTTAAATTTTGAACTGTTAAGGGAAATAAAGCTTTTTTTAACTCAGAAATCGAATTGTACCAAGGTTAGTGAGACAACTTGGAACGTTTGATGGTCACTGGAAAAGTAGAAGTAAAACGTCCTAGAGGCCGGAGCCCCAAACGTTGGTCCGACCAGATCTCCGAGCAAACCAGCGGACCACTTAGCGCTGCACTACACCAGGCAACTGACCGGAACCGATGGAGACTGGCAGTCGACAAGCTGAAACGGAGTCACGATCCTCAGCAATGAGGGAGCGATGGAGAAGAAGAAGTGAGGTAATAGGGAAATATATTGAAAAACTCACGTTGTAAATAAATAATCAAATGAAGGAGCAAACTTGGTCCAACCTAGCCAAAGAATTCCACAGTTTGTTCGTTTTTATTTACTTGAGCCTTGCACAATGTAGTAGTGGAAATAAGTTTGTAATTTTTTATCTCTGTTTACTAAAATTTACTTTACATTACATTTACTTTGACCCAAAACGACAGCTGTTGAATGGGGGCGGCCATTTTGAAAAGACCATTTTAAACCCAAGTCATGGCTTAATTGCTCCCTTGTGGCCGTTTAAACTTTGAGATAGTCTTAACTCCGAAGGTTTAACTATGATTTAAATTACGATTTGACTGTCAGTGATCGCTTAAACTTTCGATTTTAGTTTAAACTACAATCGATATTACGGGCCTTAATTGGCTCTATATAAGATAATACAATTATTTTAATTAATCCATACCGATGATCATGTTACACAGAATTTGTTTTTTTTTCTCTTCTCTTAAGCTGAATACTAGACTATCGAGTCGTCTTACTCTTAGCTATAGTTTTACTAAGTACATTGATCTAAGCTTATGTGAACGTAATAAAAACTATGTTTTGATGTACAAAGAACACACTTTACAGTATAACCCTAACAATGAAGAGTTCGACGTGCGAACTAACCCATAGACACAGACAGACAGTAATACAAATGAAAGATTATACTTTTTTTCCCTATCTGTTCGCTGGTAGCCTAAGAGGCTATTTCAGATACGCCCGGATGGGTGGGTGAGCTCACGGGTTTAACCTGAGAGAATTAGCTAACACAAGCAAGAGGAGGGCTTCGCAGAATCTACCACCAGATCAGAATCGCGACGCACTGAGAAGATCCGGTGAGGAAGTCAGTGGGGATGTCTTTTTTTTTAAATATTATTTTTTAAATATTCGTTTTTGCAATGAATATTATAACGTAACAATTACTGCAATATTGAAATGCCCGAAGTGATCGCGATACCAGTCGCGAAATTCGAAGAAAATATTTCACAGTAATTTATTTGAACTTTTAGTTAAGATTATTTGCTTAAAAACCTCACCTAAATCAAAGCTCAGCTCAGTGTTGCCGTACTGCTAGTGACAACGGTGAACACCTACCATCAGGCGAGCCAAGAAATCAAGCAATCAAATCGTCTACTTCTGCACCTAAAGTTTATTAAGACATTGCTATAAACACACAAAGTAATGGACAATATCATTGCACACGTTGATTGGTTAATAAATTTCTACGCCCCCCTGCGCCCGCCCCCACGTCGCCCACACACCTCAACACACAATATTTTGTTAATGAATCGTACGTGGCATGCTAAATACGTTTAAGAGAATCCTATTTTCAGAATCATTTGAGATTTATTCATGAAGGGGAAAAACTTAAATTGGCCCGGGAGCACACTTTTTCACTGGTGGTAGGACCTCTTGTGAGTCCGCGCGGGTAGGTACCACCACGCTGCCTATTTCTGCCGTGAAGCAGTAATGCGTTTCGGTTCGAAGGGCGGGGCAACCGTTGTAACTATACCGAAACCTTAGAACTTATATCTCAAGGTGGGTGGCGCATATACGTTGTAGATGTCTATGGGCTCCGGTAACTACTTAACACCAGGTGGGCTGTGAGCTCGTCCATCTATCTTAGCAATAAATCACTAGTCAGGATCAGTAATCACCGCTGACCAGTGAAACCTGGTCCCGCTCCGATACAACTATCGCTAAACGTTAAAGATCATTAATATTAAAAATATCACAATGACATGTTAAACCTTTAAAACATACTCCTGTAAAATTATTATAGTAAGTTTTGAGATTATACAGTTTTAATGCGAGAAGACGATATATACTATACTATACTAAAAAAAAAATTGTATATGAACTTTTCATATTTCCTCCTCAGTTCTAGAATCCTTACCTTCTTTAACTCCGTTCTCTAATCTATCCGAACTGGTGGTAGAAGCTCACACTGGCTCACTCACACCAGATTGCCGGACCTTCAATAGCTAATTAGCCCTATATCGACTGCAGGGTCATCTGCTCATTTACGAGCATTTAAAAAAAATATTAAAAGTACATATTATCCTACCAAAACGACAGGGATACGCCAAGATAAACGCTTAAAGGGGTGGGGTGGGAGAAATGGAAGGGTTGGCGACCTATCCTGAGGACTAACGACTTTGCAGGACGTCGTGCCAAGACATGCCCGACTTCTATGAGTACATAAATTTACAGCAGATGTAAGCAAGAGCTCTTTTTTCCTTCTAATTCAAAGTTATTTTTCTAAATGTCCTATTCTTTAGAGTTGTCTTGGTCACAGATGTCTGAAAAAAACTTTAATTAAATTGTTATCAATTACGTCACTGACTCGTGAAATCCGCACAAAGCATTGTGTGATAAACATTTTATTTAATCCTGTTTTTTACGTTTTAATCTCGACTTCTTTCATCGCAATTATCTACATCACGAACACTCTGCAAACGACCAGTATTTTCAATTTTGCATTTCATACAAAGGATAAAAACATAGTAACATTCCCGTCATGATAATCACCTTATCGTTGCCGCCGCTGACTACTCCCCGAATCCTGATCACGCAGGAGCCAGTCACCGTCGACGCTCTAGACACGTCCGTACGGATCCATCAGATCCAATAACCTTTGCATTAGACGCCTTCAGCTCTAGGAGCAGGCTTAGGGACCCCGGTAACCGTACTCGTCGAACTCGATAAAGAGTTCGCCGTGCAACCTAACCCATGAATCAGCTCGCTGAGTTTCTCGCCGGATCTTCTCAGCGGGTCGCGATTCCGATCCGGTAGTAAATTCATTCGCGAAGCAGCTGCTCTTGAGCTGTTAGGTCTCCTTCGGAGGCGCTCGAGTAGCTGTTAGCAAATCCCACCCCTCCTGGCTGAGCCTTTGCTCGCCCACCTGTCCTGGTGAAACTGGAAAGGCCTCCGGGCCACCAGTAATCCTTCAATCATAAAAAAAAAGTAACATTCAACAAATTTTTTAACTAACTTCTATACACCTTTATTTAAAAAAATCCTACGCTCTAAGCAGTTCGTAATCTGTAGAGACTGACGCGTTATTATTCTGTGCCAAATGAAATACGCCTAGACCACCAAAAACTTCAATACTACACCAGACTTTTAAGAAACAGTTAATTAAATTTGAAATTGGCTTCGCGATATTATTAATGAAGAAATCTTACAGATAAATCCAGCGCTGAGCTTCTCGATATCAAACGATGGACGATTCGTTTTACTAGGCTACAACAATAATAATATTATATGGTACAGTTAGCAAAATAACCATATTGTTTAATTAAAACAATATATTCTGACCAAGGATTAGCAGAACTATTTAAAATTCAGGCGACTACGTAATATCAAACAGGGACTATGATTCCAGTACCAGTACCAAACATTGAAAATTTTTACTGGTGTTAGGACCTCTTGTGAGTCCGCACGGGTAGATACCACCACCCCGTCTATTTCTGCCGTGAAGCAGCAATGCGTTTCTGTTTGAAGGGTGGGGTAGCCATTGTAACTATACTGAGACCTTAGAACTTATATCTCAAGGTGGATGACGCAATTACGTTGTAGATGTCTTTGGGCTCCAGTGACCACTTAACACTAGGTGGGCTATGAGCTCGGCCACCCATCTGCACGGACCAAGACTTCACTTAGCCCCGTCTTACAATATGTAATATGGCCAGATACTACAGAATTTCAAAGCTAAAAAGCTATATAAGCACAGTCGAGCAAGCAAGAAAAGTTTTCTTAACCAAAACGCTTGCTTTGACTTATATACGTTTATCGATCAAGCCGTGCTTTAAGCTCAGTTTACTTACACTTATTATCCGCATCACCGAGCTTTTGATACAATATCTTGTTGAGAATTTTATTACACTATATTTCGAAGTAATACGCTCCTTTGAACTTCATAATATTGTAAAAGACTTGTAGTAAATTTGAATCTCATCTTCAATATTACTTTGCATGATCTGATTTTAATGTAATATTCTTTTGCTAAAAAGGTTTCTCTTGGTCAGAACATGAACATTTTTTACAAGAAAACTTACTCAAAAAGTGTTTTTTTATTTATTGCTTTGGTGGATGGACGAACTCACAGCCCACCTGGTGTTAAGTGGTTACTGGAGCCCATAGATATCTACAATGTAAATGCGCCACCCACCTTGAGATATAAGTTCTAAGATCTCAGTATAGTTACAACGGCTGCCCCACCCTTCAAACCGAAACGCTGCTTCATGGCAGAAATAGGCAGAGTGGTGGTACCTACCCGCGTGGACTCACAAGAGGTCCTACCACCAGTTTTAAATCATAATTACCGAACAATAAGCAATCATTTGTTATAATTTCGATCCACCACCAGTCTGTCTGTCCCAGCGTGGCTGGCTGGATGTGTAAGTCAACTTTTGTTACAATCAAACTGAAACTTTGACCAGTCGCAAGATGAAGAAGACTTGAAGATAATTGTGCTGTGAGTCGTCTCTCTATCTACAGCTATAAAAAAATCATTTCTCAAACTCCTGTCGTCACAACATTTTCTCAAACTCCTTTTAATTTAGTGACGGATGACATAATGTCGTCATCCGCTGCAAACATCACAAAAGTGAACGTCTCTTCGCTGATGTGTCGATTCAGTCTAATCTCACGTGTAAGGGTTTTATAGCTTCGGAATAGGGTTCGACAATAAGCGGCAGCGAGAGCGAGAGAGGTGATTACGTTTTAAAAAACTATACGTAAGCTTCACCGTAGATACTTCAACGTCAATGCTGTCATTATCTTCAATGGCCATGGTAGGTACCACTATCCTGACCATTTATGTCGCAAAATACACATGTTTATTGTTGTATTGAGGAATGATACATCAAATATTCAATACAAGTACTACTTATGGGCTCCGGGGTGTGCAACCTTAGGGAGGTAGGGCTTGAGCAGCTCATCTATTTACGAGTATATACCTCAACATAACTATGTTGGTATACTAAAAAATGTCTTAAACCACCAACCCTAATGTATATTTAAAAGTTTTCTTGTCAAAATCGTAATCATCAGATGAAAACGTCCGTTTAATTCGTATGGATAGGCATAGGGGCACAGCCGTAGCATAGCCGCTACCTACGGTAATACTCTCACTCACAATATTTTTAACGGGTAGCACGATCGAGCGAGTCATTAAGTAATCGAGTTCCAATGATAAGACCAAAAAATGGACTAGCAAGAAGGTAAACAGATTTTTCTAATCCTAAACCCGTCCACAATCTTCAGTCTACACGAGATAATGTTGCTTGCAGCACCGCAAAATATCGGGAACTCTGATAACCGTGGTAAGAACCCGTTATATAATAGTGCGTGTGATGTGTAATAGACATGATGAAATAGCACAAGGGCGTAAGGACGAAAGTCCTGGATAAAGGTGGTCACGACCTTCATTCATGAGGAGCACGTCTGAAGTGAATGAAGCAGTAATTTAGACAGCCGCCAAAGTTAAAAACAGTTCGTGGTAATGCCCTTGTGTGGGGGATTTTTCATGATCATCATCATGTTTTCAAATAATGCTTTATAAATTCTTAGTGATGACCATGGGGTTAGTGTTTATGGTTTAATTATTTAGAAATCAATCACCGCGTAATTAAGAAATCACTCATTATAATTGAGGCCGTCAGCGCAAAAGTGGCCTTAGCTTATCGTAGTTAGTAGTAATATAATACTATTATAACTCTTTATTTAACACCACATGCACAGAGTAAGTATATAAAACAATTAATAGACGGTGACATAAATTGGCGGTCTTATCGCTGAAAGCGATATCTTCCAGGCAACCTTGCAGGGAGAGGATTAGGCAAACTAGCATGGACGGTGCTATATCTTAATAAACTTACATAAAAATATATACTTATATACACATGTGAAAAATAAATACAATATAAGATAGACTTACATACGATTAAATACAAATAAATACTAAAAATATGCAGTTATATCGTAGGAGCCACGAATAAATAATTATTATTTACTAGAGGTCCCGCAGTAGTCGAAATTTGACTATAATTAATTGGAATTGTAAGTTTGTACACTAATATAATAGTACTTCTATAATCACAAATTTCGCCAAGACTACACTATAAAAAATATTAACAAAGACAAACAATATTCTATTCTCAATTTGACAACAGACGTCACGAATAAAAGTTTGACAATAAATAGTATGCATGCGTGCGTGCGTCAAATACATGGTATGTAGTGTGTGTAATGTTATCTTTATTGATTTAATGTATCTTTTATGCATTATTTTAAAAAAATATTAGCATTGTGCACTTCTTCTCTATATTCTCTATAAGTGTGGAAAAGTTCATACTCCTCCGTCCGCGCAATTTTCTTAAAAAGGTATACAAAGTTTTTGCTTCACGTATTAATATATAGATTCGTAGCGTAGAAGCCATATTATTGTGAAAGGTAGTGCGAGTTAGTATGGAGATAACGAGGTTCGAATTTACCTTTACAATACTTCGTAGGCAAAAATATACGCGCTAAAATGATGTTAACGAAGGCATCTGTTATCTATGGACGAAACTAGGGATAGGCCGATTTTGCATCAAAATTTATTATGTTTTAAATAAATTGCAATAGATAAGCACGAATATGACTTGTGGGTTAAGGCCACTTTTGCCTGACTGCCTCAATTCATTAGTTAAGGCACCCTTCAAAAAATCAAAAAATAAGCCCAACAAAAACGTTAATGTCAAATCCGCCATTTCTTCTACACTCAACTTCAACCTTATAACCTACAAACTAGGGTGCCGCTCCGACCTTCTACGCCTAGTTTGGGTGCGATGATAAAATAACCGCCCTTCCGCCCGCCCTCGACCAGTCCGTGCCTCCGACCTCAACATTCACTGTTACTATTCCATTTACAGTTATATTTTATGAGGTCGATTTTTATCTTAGACCTTGGTTTTCCTACATGCCTGAATAAATATGGATTGGAAGATCTGTTCTACTGTGTGGGTTGAGTTATGTTAAATTATTTTGATTTGACTTTTTGTTAATAAATTTTAATGGAATAAAAAATATTAACTGTATTTATAACCTTAGGTTAAGATTTTTTAATGAAAAACAAACGTGCTCACGATCCACCTGTCGTTAAGTGGTTGACGAAACCTTGAGATGCGAGGTGGAATTCTCAATTGTAAATTAGAACTGTTGTCTCACTGGTGGGCCTGCGCCCCAAAAATAGATACAAATAAACTTTAAAAGTATGGTAATAAATAAGATATAATCATTTTATCACTTGCAAGAAAGTCATTAACTTTAAACAGAGGGTTGCCATTTTAACATGGACGTGTGAGTGTAAAATAATTAAAATTAAATTGGTACATACCTACCTGGTGACGATCGGACACAGAACTATCAAACGATTGCGAGAACTTTCTCTAACAAGCCAGACGCAAATTAACTAGGAATTTACTAACTTTTTTCATAGATGATGTTGAGATATTTTTCCCTTTTTCTTTTCTGAACATTTCTCGTTGAGTAGGATCAACTAGATCGATACTGATTTAATTTATTAGAGCTTTTTTGGTTTTATAGTCACTCGAATTAGATTGTGCAAGGCGTTACTACTGATATCAGTCTAATGCATGTGCTTCTAACTGCAAAAATGCGAGAGGAAACTAGAAAAATGTTAATAAAAATTTAAATGATACCGGATTCTTGTTTCATTAAAATCCATTCCGAAGTCCGAAAACTTAGAACTGAAGTCTAAAGACTGGTGGTCCACATGGTGACGATTAAGCTATACCTGAGATCAAATCCTCTGACAAGAGATAGTTTCTCTAATAAATACGTACTTAGCATGTGTTCACGAACGACTTCTACTTTGGAGTCGTCGTGGCCTAAAGGATAAGACGTCCGGTGGATTCGTATCTTTTTTTTGTTTTTTTTTTTTTTTTTTNAATTTGAATGCCGTTCGCGAGGTTACGGGCATTCGTGAAATTGATATTTTTGGCCTTAAGGGCCAGGGAAACTCGTTCCCAAGCTGCCTTCTCTTGAAGGATTACCGGGGGAGGGGTCTGGGCTTTATTTTGTGCCACCGGACGCGGGATTCGTATCTATCGATGGAACGGTGTTCGAATCCTGCAGGCGGGTACCAATGTTTCTAATGAAATATGTACTTAGCAAATGTTCACGATTGACTTCCACGGTGAAGGAATAACATCGTGTAATAAAAATAAAACCCGCAAAATTATAATTTGCATAATTACTGGTGGTAGGACCTCTTGTGAATCCGCACAGGTAGGTGCCACCACTCTGCCTATTTCTGCCGTGAAGCAGTAATGCGTTTCGGTTTGAAGGGCGCGGCAGCCGTTGTAACTATACTGAGACCAGTAACCACTTAACATCAGGTGGACTGTGAGCTCGTCCACCCATGTAACCAATAAAAAAAAATATAAAAAAATGTAGTTCAAAATTTAAGATTTTTCGGAATCAGAGGCGCACGGTGAATTGTGTGCCCGCGCGGGTAGGTACCACTGTCCTGTTTACTTCGACCGCAAAGCAGTGATGATGCATTGGTTTGAATATTGGGAATTTCGTTCAAACTTCGCTTTCAACGATTCCATGTCACACTATAGGTAACAACGTTGACTTGAAACATTTATGCATACCAGCAATCAGTTAATATTTAAAGAAGTTTTTAATCATTTTCTTACACATTTCTGATACAAGTTTCTATTATTTTATTTTAATAGGTATATTTGAAGAAATCTTGAAATCAACAGATGGCTTATTAAATAAACATGAGCTTTCAGAAAGTTCCAAGTTCCCGAACAAATTAGATTAAATCCTGGCGTTAATTAGAAGCTCTCGCTTGTAAGTCGATAGATTCGAAAGTTTACAAAGATTTGATGTTTTTTTTGTGAAATTCGAAGCGTATTTTGACTATGATATTTCGAAGAATACTTTTTGATGTGGACATAATAAGTAGCTACCACAGTTCATAGATATCACAACGTGCTCACCTTTGAATTTGAATAACATTAAATAAGAGGCTATCCTGACATGTATGATGATGGATGATTATAGATGACATGTGTAGGATGCTGCATATCAACTTATGCCTCCTCACGGCTATCTCTCGTAAGATATGCTCGAGAATAGTTTTTGTAAATTATTGATTAGATGAAAGGACAAGCTCATTGCCCACCTGGTGTTAAGTGGTCACCGGAGCCCATAGACATCTGCAACGTAAATACCGCCACCTTTCCTGAGATATGAGTTCTAAGCTACCACACCCTTCAAACCGAAACGCATTATTGCTTCACGGTAGAAATAGGCAGGGTGGTGGTACCTACCCATGCGAACTCAGATGTTCTACCACCAGTAATTACACAAATTATAATTTTGCGGGTTTGATTTTTACTACACGATGTTATTCCTTCACCGTGGCAGTCAATCGTGAACATTTATTAAGTACGTATTTCACTAGAAACATTGGTAGCCGCCTGCGGGATTCGAACACCGGTGCATCGCTACATACCTACGAGAGCACCGGACGTCTTAACCTTTAGGCCACGACGACTTCAAACATGGACATGTATAATATTGATTTGACAAAAAGTAACATACGAACCGGCCTGTAATATTTCAGGAGAGCAAGCAACATAAAACTGTCTCCTTGTAATGTGCTCACGACATATCGTCTACGCCATGTCTAAACTAACAACGGGGGTGTTATTTGTGAAGAGAACGGTAAGGATATATACATAGTGAGTAATGTTTCTTCGTGCAGGGCTATTCGGAAGGTTTTTCCTTTTTAACCGTTTCTTATTCCACTCTCTCTCTCTCTCTGCCTATTATCACGTACATCGGTCACATCGCTCGTTTACTGCTGGTAAGACCTCTTGTGAGTCCGTACGGGTAGGTACCACCACCCTGCCTATTTCTGCCGTGAAGCAATAATGCGTTTCGGTTTGAAGGGTGGGGCAGGCGTGGTAACTATTACTGAAACCTTAGAACTTATATCTCAAGGTGGGTGGCGGCATTTACGTTGTAGATGTCTATGGGCTCCAGTAACGACTTAATACCACCCTTCTAGACAATAAAAAAAAATCGTAGAGGCCCCGATAACTTAGAGAAGTTGTTGGTTAGGTTGACGGGAGAAGATCACGCGGACGCTCACCTACCCGCTAGTCTGATCTGGTAAAGACGCTCACCGGCATGCCAATAACCGAGGTTATAAAGACCGCTGAGGACAGGAAGATGTCAGGAAGTGTAGTGCATCGAGTGGTCAATGTTTTAAATTAGACACGACCTTTCTGCTCACATCTTGGTAGCTGACGCAACAATTTCATCAGCAATGAGGGACTGTATCGACGCAATCTGCTTGTGTACCAAAGCTAGAGTCCCGGGACAGGTATTTTTATTGACATAGCATACACGTGTCTAAAAAGTGCTCACGACCGACCCGCAATGGGAACGAATAGCATCGTGGAAATTCTCATGCGGCTGCTAATATAAAGACGTAAAATTTCATTCCAATTTTTTTTATTTATTGCTTATACGTGTGGACGAGCTCACAGCCCACCTGGTGTTAAGTGGTCACTGGAGCCCATAGACATCTACTACGTAAATGCGCCACACACCTTGAGATATAAGTTCTAAGGTCTCAGTATAGTTACAACGGCTGCCCCGCCCTTCAAACCGAAACGCATTACTGCTTCACGGCAGAAATTCATTTATTTTTTTGAAAAACTAAAAATACATTTGTATATTATATTAAATTAAATCTAGGTAGATAAACATGGTTTACGTACACTCACTTGTAGTGGAGTTCATAGACATTGTGAATGCCGGTACAACAGGTGTGCCCACGGAATAGATAGATAATATCTATTCCGTGGGTGTGCCAGACCTTTTTTTTTTTTTTTTTATTGCCTTTGTAGGCAGACGGGCATACGGCCCACCTGATGGTGAGTGGTTACCGCCGCCCATGGACTTCAGCAATGCCAGGGGCAGAGCCAAGCCGCTGCCTACCGCTTAATACTCTCCACAAGCCTCGTTTGAAGAAGGACATGTCATAGCGCTCGGGAAACACCGTGGAGGGGAGCTCATTCCATAGCCGGATGGTACGTGGCAAAAAAGATCTCTGGAAACGCACTGTGGATGATCGCAGTGGCTCCAGGTAGTATGGATGAACTCTACTCCGGTGGCGGGCGGTGCGATGGTAAAAACGAGATGCTGGTATCATCTCGAACAATTCCTCAGAGCACTCCCCATGGAACATACGGTACAAAATACAGAGGGAACCGAAGTCCCTCCGCAGACCCAGAGGCTCCAAACATAACTGCTTCGGCGTAGCTATGGGACGGATAGGGCTATGTACACATCCTATTAGTAAACTAAAGCACCGGTCACCGTCCTCGTCGTTAGCAATTTCTCTCAAGTCGAGCCCGTGAACTCACCTACCCGTCCAGTCGTAGCTGGAATAGCATCGGAAAAAAAAACATAAGCTCACCAGTGTAAGCACACCTTTACATGTTGGTCTTTTTGCAGGAACAAGAGACATGTATATAATATAAAGTTACATTAGACACAGACGCCTCGAGCCATACATTACGGCTCTCTGTACTGCGATATACATACGTATATGAACAATGCTCAGTCTCCAAGATATTTCGAGAAAAGTAAGCGCGCATAGCCTGTAGTACCTCACGTACGTTTTTTATGTAGCCAGATTTCCTAAAGAGCTCTAAGAGCGGCAAACATTAATAACATTGTCAATAAAACGTTCCACATTCAACGGCGCCAAGCTAGGAATTTCTCCTATATTTTGGGTGCAAGAGACACATTCGCAACTGACGGTGGGACTATAAACTCACGACCAAGATGCGATACGACCGACGGTCAGATATTTGTGAACGAGAATATTGGACTTTTTGATAAAACCAACTCGCCAAGATCAGTATTAGTATTATCGTTATTTTAATTATAAATCGCTATCATTGAGTATAATTATAATGCCAATCCATCTCTTGAATGAAAGCCAACTATCACCTGTTTGAATTTGTGGCCATTGTGAATATGAAAATAATAATCGAGTCAATCAAACTGCCCGGGTACCAGGCAAATGACACTATCTTCAGAGTTTGTGTTATTTCCATGTACAGATAGATGTCACCATGACCATCGTCATCATAACGTAACTACTAAAGATAATATTCCTTAGTGTCCTTATCACTTTGTTTTAAAAGAGGGCACACAGAATTTTAATCTGATAAAGTCGCTTTGTCTCCGCAGCTATTTCTGGAAGGGCGGAAACACTGATGGGGACGATAAAGTCTGGTCTATTATTGTATTCGACCTGTTTCCTCTGAAACTGGGTCGCACTTGACGGACCCAGCTCCATTTAGACCTGGTTATATACTTATACCTTAATTGATCGTTAATACATCTAGATATATTTGCAGGAGTATTCCATGAGAAATATTACTGGTTATGGAGCAAATTGTGAGCTCACGAGTAGCATCACCCCGCCTGCTGCACCCCGCACGGAATAGGAGTCAGGGGCTCTAGTTTAAGGGGTAAACCAGCGATTTGAATTGAAATTCCGGCCCCTGTGTTTCAAAATGAGTGATATTGGCGGCATTTTTTTTATTGCTTAGATGGGTGGACGAGCTCACAGACCACCTGGTGTTAAGTGGTTACTGGAGCCCATAGACATCTACGACGTAAATGCCCCACCCATCTTAAGGTCTCAAGTACAGTTACAACGGCTGCCGCACCCTTCAAACCGAAGCGAATAACTGCTTCACGGCAGAAATAAGCAGGGGGGTGGTACCTATCCGCGCGGACTCACAAGAGGTCCTACCACCAGTAATTACGCAAATTATAGTAGCACAAAAGGTACGTCAAGATCGGCTGGTGTAAGCGTATAATTGCAGTTGACCATGAACGACTATAAGCACCATTAGACTGGCCATTTTCTCGATGGACTTCAAAGCAATAAAACCGAGCATCTTATCTCGAATAATTCAATAAATATTATAATAAGTATTCGAGTGTTTAAAGGCGTCATAAGTCTGGATATAGAAAAGCAACGTATTGATTCAATAAGGTTATATTTACACGCCATTCTTACAGCAGATGCTCCCCTAATATCGGAACTTGCAAATAACATTCTCGGACTACAGGAAAGTGAACGGTTTCATATTTGGGATAGTTTTACAGGATTTTTCTATGCTTCGTAACAATTGAAACGAAGCTTATAAATAAACAACAAAAGCTTCTAACATTTTAAGATTCCGTAAAAAGTATTATAAATTTGTTCGTAAAAATTAGTTTTTCAACTGATAACTGTAAATAACATTTTAACTAATTTAAACTACTGTGTGAGTCCAACGTGCCCTTCCCCTCCTTATAAATGGGTTGAACTCATAAATGGGCTTATAATACTGTTACGCCGGTAAGAGTAACGCCATCTATCGCCGAATAGCCGAAACGAATATCAAAGGATCTAGTGACGCTTAGAACTCTCAAGAAGTGCAACGCCATCTATTGCCAGATAGCGGAAACACACATCGAAAATATCCGACTTGAATTGAATTAAGAATTTTAAAGTGTTCTGTGAGTGTCCTGAGTGCTAATACAGTTTTAATTTGTACTTTGGTGGAGCTTTTTATTTATCCGGAACCCTAGCGCGTAACAATATGTTCTATCAGCGGTAAATAAACAAATTCATATTTCAGGGTTTGGGTATTACTCGATGTCAAAGCCAACCTTCAGCACTCGCCCGACGATGTCAGCTGACTTGGACAGTAAAACGCATCGCAGGAATAAGAGCTTCGTCCACAAAACAATAATACAACAGACACTATGGACCTTAAAATGTCAATAGATAGTACAAGATCTTTTCTATACTTAATATTATAAAGAGGAAAGATTTGTTTGTTTGTTTGTATTGAATAGGCTCCGAAACTACTGAACCGATTTGAAAAATTCTTTCTTTCACTGTTTCGAAGCTACACTATTTTTTTTTTTTTTTTTTTTTTTTTATATATGATTGAAAGTTTACTGGTGGCCCGAAGGCCTTTCCAGTTTCACCAGGACAGGTGGGCGAGCAAAGGCTCAGCCAAGAGGGGTGGGATTTGCTAACAACTGCCCGAGCGCCTCCGAAGGAGACCTAACAACTCAAGAGCAATTGTTTCGCGAATGAATCTACTACCGGATCGGAATCGCGACCCGCTGAGAAGATCNCAAAGAAAAAGCACAACAAAACAGAAATTACGAAAAGAAACAAAACAAATAAATACTTGCAGGAAACCACTTTGTCGGCAGATGTACCACGAACACAGAAACAACAAAAGGAAACAAAACAAATAAAAACTTCCAGAAAGAGCACTTAGTCGGCAGATGTACCACAAACACAGGCCGCGCGAACAATGGCCGGGCTAACAAAAGCCGAGCGAACAAAGACCGGGCGATCGAGTGGACGATGAGCACGTCCGCACGTGACGGGTGCCTCTATCGGAATGCTACACTATTCCCGAGTGATATAGGCTATAATCTTTTAAAAACAAATCTAGGGATCCTTAATAAAACTCCAATAATGTAAACCAAGGTGTAAAAAAAAATTACCTAAAATATTCTTTACATCGCGTGCCCTACGAAAACTATTGATGATAGAATAAAATAATGTACTACGACTTTGTAGAACACACTATTATTTACAAAAAGTGTCGCGACAGCATACGTCACCTAGTGTTATTTTAAAAAAATTAATAAAACAACGTCAAATACCGTTGCAATTTTTGTTAAAAACCCAGTCGGAGCCGGAGTGGGCCGCTTGTAATATATAAATATTGGGCCCCGGATGGCTGTGCTGTTGCATACGATTGTTGATTCGTAAACCCATCCAGAATCCAAGATGGGCGTCAAAAATTAAGGAACGTCAAATATGTACATTTTAGTGTTGACTCTTCACTATTTTAATTGAATAAACGCTTTGAAGTTGTCCTGGCCTTTTTTTTTTGCTTAGATGGATAGACGAGCTCACAGCCCACCTGGTGTTAAGTGGTTACTGGAGCCCATAGATATCTACAACGTAAATGCGCCACCCACCTCGAGATATAAGTTCTAAGGTCTCAGTATGGTTACAACGGCTACGCCACCCTTCGAACCGAAACGCATTACTGCTTCACGGCGGAAATAGGCGGGGTGGTGGTACCTACCCGTGCGGACTCACATAAGGTCCCACCACCAGTGATTACGCAAATTACAACTTTGCGAGTTCGATTTTTATTACACGATGTTATTCCTTCACCGTGGAAGTCAATCGTGAACATTTGTTGAGTACGTATTTCATTAGAAAAATTGGTACCGCCTGGGTTTCAAACACCGGTGCATCGCTCAACACGAATGCACCGGACATCTTATCCTTTAGAAGTGATTTAGAGCCAAAAAGTGTATGTATGATCACCACGCGCGACCGCTTTTCGCCTGCAATGACAAACGCAATTTATATCAGTGTTACATACCCGGTCTTAAATAAAATTACCATTTATAAGAGTAAAAAAACGATTAATCTTTATAAAAATAACAAAATCATTTTTACCGCCGACAATAAAAATAACAAAACTAATTATAACTCGCGTCACTAGATACATTATTATGCGCCCTCATGGCTGAGCCCGTGTTCACGCACCTGTTCTAGTGAAATTGAAAAGGCCTCCGGGCCACTATTAATCCCTCCCTCATTAAAAAAAAATCATTATTTTGCGTTCGACAATACTCTTATCGTATTGCTGTAGTCCACGGGAACGCTATTACTTTTATCAGTGTTATACATAGTTTCGGCACATCTGTGTTTCATATCACGGTGCCTACTTATAAAATGCTTTGCCTGTGATGTCATTCTTGATATTAAACACAAAGCAAACTATGCGGATTTTATTGACCAAATGTACGTCTTTCTCAGTACTTAAAATAGGATTTTAAAATGCGATATGTAAGACTGGCAGCTTGTGAGCAGTGTTAATAACATTGTCAATTAAACGCTCGACAGTTAGCGACGCCTAGCAGGGATTTTCTCCTATATTTTAGGGACGAATCCTATAGTCGTACAAATGTAGGCGATAAATCGTGCTACTTTTGAAAATAATCTACTAAGTCTGGCCATAAATACTGTTACAATTAAAAATAAACAAAATATTACATTTGAGTTTTTTTATATGATTGCTCATTGAGTTTTCTCATTTTGGCGTCAATACATTGTACAATATTTTGCGATATTAAAATGGAGTGGGGTGATAAAGAGAACCGAATAGCTGTGATTGCATTACATAAAGTAGGTATTGAGCCAAATGCAATTTTTAAAACTCTCCATACGCTATTAATAGGTGCAATAAGACCTCCTCTGTTTGTGACAGAAAAAGATCTGGCCGTCCACGTAGTGTTCGTACGAAAAAGGTGGTCAAATCAGTAAGGGAAAGAATTCGAGGAAATCCTGTCCGAAAGCAAAAGATTTTATCTCGGGAAATGAAGATAGCACCTAGAACCATGTCGCGTATTTTAAAAGATGACTTAGGACTTGCAGCCTATAAGAGACATACTGGTCATTTCTTAACTGATAATTTAAAAGAGAATAGGGTGGTAAAGTCGTCGTGGCCTAACGGATAAGACGTCCGGTGCATTCGTGTTGAGCGATGCACCGATGTTCGAATCTCAGGCGGGTACCAATTTTTCTAATGAAATACGTACTCGACAAATGTTCACGATTGACTTCCACGGTGAAGGAATAACATCTATACTAATATTATAAAGAGGAAAGATTTGTTTGTTTGTTTGTTTCGAATAGGCTCCGAAACTACTGGACCGATTTGAAAAATTCTTTTTCCATTAGAAGCCGACATTGTCCCTGATGAACATAGGCTACTTTTTTTAAATTTTTTATTATTTTTTATTTTTTTATTTCATGTGTGTTTTAATGTTTCCGAAGCGAAGCGAGGGCGGGTCGCTAGTCGTGTAATAAAAATGAAACCCGCAAAATTATAATTTGCGTAATTACTGGTGGTAGGACCTCTTGTGAGTCCGCGCGAGTGGGTACCACCGCCCCGCCTATTTCTGCCGTGAAGCAGTAATGCGTTTCGGTTTGTAGGGTGGGGCAGCCGTTGTAACTATACTGAGACCTTAGAACTTATATCTCAAGGTGGGTGGCGCATTTACGTTGTGGATGTCTATGGGCTCCAGTAACCACTTAACACCAGGTGGGCTGTGAGCTCGTCCACCCATATAAGCAGAAAAAAAAAAACGAAGCAGCTACTGTAACTTACTGAAGCGGTATGCAAAGGGAGGTCATAGAAAATTTTTGTTTACGGATGAGAATTTTTTTAAAATTGAGAAACATTTTAACAAAAAAAAATAACCGTATTTATGCTCAAAGCTCTAAGGAAGCTTCTCAATTAGTCGACAGAGTGCAACGTGCGCACTATCCGACTTTAGTGATGGTTTGGTGGGGTATTAGCCATGAAGGAGTGACTGAGCTATACTTTTGTGAAAAAGGTATCAAAACATCGGCACAAGCGTATCAAGATACCATTCTTGAGAAGGTAGTGAAGCCCCTTAATAAACCATGTTCAATAATCAAGAATGGTTCTTCCAGCAAGACTCGGCGCCAGGTCATAAAGCTCGGTCTACGTAGTCTTGGCTGGAAACGAACGTTTCAGACTTCATCAGAGCTGAAGACTGGCAGTCGTCTAGTCCTGATATTAATCCGCTGGATTATGATTTATGGTCAGTTTTAGAGAGTACGGCTTGCTCTAAGCGCTATGATAATTTGGAGTCCCTAAAACAATCCGCAGTGAAAAATTTTCCCATCGAAAGAGTGCGTGCTTTTATTGATAACTGGCCTCAACGTTTAAAGGACTGTATTGCAGCCAATGGAGACCACTTCGAATAAGCTTTTTATATTTTAAATTGTTTTATATTTATGTATTAAACTAACACACTGTAAAAGTAATAAATGTTATTTGCAATAGAATTTTTTTATTCCTTTGTCAAAAAATTTATGGCAAAACTAGGTAGTGTCTTTGATTCCCGTTGCCATTAACGTCAAATATACTGGGAGCTCAGCTGTTTTAATGATTTCAAAGGTACTATCGGTAGGTACTATTCGGTACTACTCAAGGTAGTATTCAGTTACATTGGTAGTATTCATTACTTACATCGGTAGTATTTAAAGGTACTAAAGGTACTATCGGTTGACGTGTTTGCTATCCGCTTGTATTATGTGAAGATGAAGAATCTATACAGTTTCTTGGTTACCACAATCGAATTATTGTAGATTTTTCAAGCAATTCTGATTAGGGCAGACGGTCAGCCTGTCAGGACGATCCTGATCTCTTAACGCTAGGGCATCTATGAAATCTTCCCACACATTGTGCAATAGAATAAAATCTAAAACCAGCATCGTCCCAATGCCGATATAAAAGCATCATATATCTGTTCCGAATTTGGCTACAAAAATGTCTATATAATGTACATGACTATTGTTTTATTTTCAGGTTGGTGTACTACCTATCAGTGGTGCCATCCGCCGGTCCCGACCTCCCAAGCTTGCCGACATACAGAGGTACATACCACTATATATCAGAAGTTAAAAACGTAATAGAACATCCACGTCATTAGTTAAGGAAAGTCTGACTTACATAATAGAAATACTAGGAACAAACACAAGCTTAATGTACTAATGAGGAGGTTACATAAGATACGAAATCCATTCGGGTGTTTGTCTGTACAACAAAATCCCACAAGATGTTCAGAACCAGCATATACATAGGTTTAAGAAAACTATTAAAGAACATCTGTGCAATAAAGCTTACTATAAAGTCAATGATTATCTAGAAGATTGCACAAAGTGGGAATGAGTTGCTCGCTCCGGGCATTTCCATATTGCACTAATTATTACGTTAAAATACCTCTTGTAAAAATGAATATTAAAAAATAATAATCTAATATTAATAAATAAATAAAAGACACGCCCGCTGAGTTTCTTGCTAGTTCTTCTCAGAACGAAGGCTAGTTTTTGTGAATTGGCGGTAGTTCTTTTTGACATTCAACAAGTGTGTACTTTCATTTATGTTGAATAAAATTTTTTGATTGATTGATTGAATATCACGGATTTAATGGGAACTAGCTGTAGTGACCAGCATTTACTGAAAGAAAAACGATTAGAAGTGATATTTTTATGTTCATATTTGAAAATCTAAATTTTAATGGGAATGTTTATAGTACTAACAATAAATTACAAATAATAGAGCCAAAAAAGATGAAGTAAAAGAAAAAGAAGAAACAGAAAACTCCTCCCCTATGGCACGTTGCGCCTTCACTCGGGAAAAATTAGCCTGAAGTAAAGTGCGTAACTCAAGACCAATAGCGATAAAGAAATACTATTGAAGCTCTCTGTTACACGTGGAGCTTAGCAAACAAACAAAAAACAATGATGTGGTACAATGCAAATATGGAGATATAGCCCAAAGATGTTCGACGCCAGGCAGGCGGCCTGCTATGGCCAAACTTATACCAAATCTTTTATTTATTTATTTTTATTGCTTAAATGGGTGGACGAGCTCACAGCCCACCTGGTGTTAAGTGGTCACTGGAGCCCATAGAGATCTACAACGTAGATGCCGCCACCCATCTCGAGACATGAGTTGTAAGGTCTCACTTTTAACAGTACAACAGCTGCCTCATCCTTCAAACCGAAACGCGTTACTGCTTCACGGCAGAAATAGGCGGGGTGGTTGTGCCTACTCGTGCGGACTCACAAAACGTCCTACCACAAGTAAGTACGCAAATTATAATTTTTGCGGGTTTGATTTTTATTACACGATGCTACTCCTTCACCATGGAAGACAATCGTGAACATTTGCTAAGTACGTATTTCATTGAAAAACTTGGTATCCGCCTGCGGGATTCGAACACCGATGCATCGTTACATACGAATGCAGCGGACATCTTATCCTTTAGGCCACGACGACTTCAAAAAGGTAGTAAAAGCCCTAAATTATACTCCAAAGGCAGACTTAGTTGCGGCAAAGGTAACTTGCACAGATGTCTGAACGAGATCACAGTCCACCTAGTCTTCGGTGCTAGGAAAAACCGTGTAGTATTTACGAAAATTATAGAGGCTTCTAAAAACTTTCAATCGATCTGTAAAATTTCGAATATCTAACAACAGTCCCTGAAACAAATAGCTGTGATTCCGAGCTACATTTCAAAGTGGCGTAATAACTGATGTTATAGTATCAAGAGACACGGAAAATATAAATTTCTTAGCATATTGATATAGCGTTAGGCATCCCTAAATTATGGCCAATATTTATCGCAATTTTTACGGTAAATAATGAGGAAAATTGTATGCTACATAGTATGGAAGACAGCTGAATTTGCGCTTACATGTACAAGATCAAAAAGCAATGCACTGGATGTACACGAAATATCATCTTTAATATCTATATATTAATACGCGAAGGAAAAACTTTGTATCCCTTTTTACGAAGATTGCGGGGACGGAGGAGTATGAAATTTCCCACACTTATAGAGAATATAGTGAAGAAGTGCAGAATGTTATTTTTTTTTTTTATTATGCCCAAAAATATATTAAATCAGTAAAAAAACATTACACACACTACCATGTATTTGACGCACACATGCATATATACTTTTTATTTATTGTCAAACTTTTGTTCTTGACGTCAGAGGGGTTGGTCAAATTGAGAATAGATTAAATATTATTTATCTTTATTAATATTTTTCTATAGTGTAATCTTGGCGAAATTTGTGATTATACAAGTAATAGTAGTTGAAAATAGAATCATAATAATGTAAAAACTTACAATTTCAATTAATTATAGTCGAATTTCGACTACTGCGGGACCACTAGTCTTAATTAATACGTGAAGCAAAAACTTTGTACCCCTTTTTACGAAAATTGCGCGGACGGAGGAGAATGAAATTCGCACCCACTTATAGAGAATATAGAGAAGAAGTGCAGAATGCTAATATTTTTTTAATTATCCATAAAAAATACATTAAATCAATAAAAAAAAACATTACCATATATTTGACACACACACACGCATTTATACTTTTTGGTCATTGTTAAAGTCTGTGATCAAATCGAGAATGGATTAATATTATTTGTCTGTGGTATGGCCGTGGCGAAACTTTGATTGTAGAACAATGATTATAATAGAAATTATGTTTATAGTAATGTGACAACAGAACCATAATAATGTTCAAATTTATAATTTAAATTAATTATGTTCGATTGCCGACCAACATGCTACGGCTAGTATTAATAAAATTATAAACACAATATGTAGCTCTACTATTTTTTTAGTTTTTAAAGCAACTCCTTTGCCTGGCAGCTCACGAGACACTTAGCGTGGCAAATAAGGGCTTAGTTCGGGCGACATTTCCATGTTTGACATTGAATGTGACATTTCGTTTTCTTTCCTGGCTGCCTAGTTTTGAACTCGAAATTCGATAACAGTAACGCAACACTAAAAGACAAAAGAGCTTTCAATGACGCTCTTGCTTTCTAAGCTTCCTTCGTTGAAAGCTCTTATTAAGGCTACTGGTTACACAAGCGACAATAAGTTATTCTTTTTTAGTGTGACTCGTCTAGTTTTAAGTCATCGAAATTCATAGTTATGACACCATGAATGCCTCCAATTACCTTGAAGCATGTGGTTGATTTTATATATGTGTAAGCTTTGTGTTGACTTTGACAGAAACATTAGCATTTGGGTATGTATCAGTTCAGCATTCAACCATGAGAGGGAGCCACAAGTGGGACAAAGAAAGAAACTTGCTTTTTCTCGATCGGAATAAAAATGTATAATTAAAATATTTAATTAATTAAAACTCTTTGTGAACTTGCTTTATTATAAAAGTGAAAAGGACGATTAAATTTGAATACAAGAATAGTAGTAAAGCATGAACATTTAATTGTCGACTCTCTGTTTTTGGTTAGTAGTTATTTCATTAAGAAGTTGATATTTGTTAAGTGTTAAGACTAATTGGGAAGCTTCCTTAGAGCTTTGAGCATAAATACGGTCATTTTGTTTGTTAAAATGTTGCTCAGTTGTAAAAAATTTCTCATCCGTAAACAAAAATTTTCTATGACCTCCCTTTGCGTACCGCTTCAGTAGTTGTTTCGATTTTACCACCCTATTCTCTTTTAAATTATCAGTTAAGAAATGACCAGTACGTCTCTTATAGGCTGCAAGTCCTAAGTCATCTTTTAAAATACGTGACATGGTTCTAGGTGTTATCTTCATCTCCCGAGATAAAATCTTTTGCTTTCGGACAGGATTTCTTCGAATTCTTTCCCTTACTGTTTTGACCACCTTTTTCGTACGAATACTACGTGAACGGCCAGATCTTTTTCTGTTACAAACAGACGAGGTCTCATTGCACCTATCAATAGCCCGGTATACAAATATTTTACTAATACCAAGCGTATGGATAGTTTTAAAAATTGCATTTGGCTCCATACCTACTTTGTGTAATGCAATCACAGCGATTCGGTTCTCTTTATCACCCCAATCCATTTTAATATCGCAAAATATTGTACAATGTATTGGCGCCAAAATGAGAAAACTCAATGAGCAATCATATAAAAATGACAGGTTCCAAATTCAAATGTAATATTTTGTTTATTTTTAATTGTAACAGTATTTATGGCCAGACTATGTATGTAGTGGATGTACATGTATGACATGCAACGGATGTCCCACCCATCAAACCAATACGCAAGATTACTTCGCAGCATAAGCGAATAGGGCGGTGGTACCCATTTGTTTAAGTCAGTCGGAGATCACAATATGCTGGTATAATATTCAAAGAACGCTATTGCCTCTACTCCGGTGCTGGAACTAGGGTTTTTCAAATTAATATTCGGCTATTGGATTCCCTAACTGTTAACTAAATTGTCTGAAAATTTAATTCAGGAAAAAGTGAACATACATAATATATTTAAAAAAGTAGAATTTTTCAGCTCATGTGTATTTATTTGATAGCTGTTACCCGTGGCTTCGTCCACGCGGTCAAGGAAAAGTTGTAGCGTAGTTTCCCGGTGGTATGAGATGTTTTTTCGAGATAAAAAGTAGCCTATGTCACTTTCCTGACTTTTACCTTTGTAAATTCGTTCCTTCGTTTTGACGCGAATGAATGACAACACACAAATAAACAAACAAACACACAGGCATTTATTACATTACAAGGATATGGATTTGTGACCGTAATTCTACAATACTGTCTGTATGTTGGCACGGATACGTTTCATCTTCCTATTTCTATTTTATTGTACTACTAGCTTTTGTCCGCGACTCCGTCCGCATGGAATAGTTACTTTGGCATAAAGCTAAATTTAACCCCCACTTCATTTACGTAGAAAATTAAAATATTTTTGAATTATAGAATGTTAAGGAGCTATTTAAACCCCTATTTTGAAACATTCTTTATTGGTGCTCCACTTGTATTGGCCTTACCGTGATGTTATATATAAAGCCTATAGCCTTCCTCAGTAAATGAGCTATCTAACACTGAAAGAATTTTTGAAATCGGACCAGTAGTTCCTGAGATTAGCGCGTTCAAACAAACAAACTCTTCAGCTTTATAATATTAGTATAGATATACGCAAATTTGTCACCGCTGCTATAAGTTTACTGGAACTTATAGATACAGCATCAGAAATTCCACATTGAATAAAAAACCAAACTACGAGAAAGGAAAATAAATTAGCCAGGGAAAGGAAAATAAATTAGCCAGGGAAAGGAAAATTAATTTAGACTGGACGCGTGTGAATGGCGCCTTAAGTCCGCAAGGAGCGGAAGTGATATTGTAAGTGCACACCCACCCTACTGTAATGCATTCCAGGAAATCCCAAGCAAGACTACACACTACAGAATTAACGCGAGACCAGCAAACTTAGCCGATGTCACAGTATCATCTAACTTTCGATAGGTTCACTCAGGCCCGTCTGAATATAGTCAGGGCGTCGGGGATCGGAAATTCAAGATAGATGTTATGCTTCAGGAAATGTTGAAATATGTAGACTTTAGTGTTGAATCTTCGCCTTTTTGAATTATTATACAGGGGCTTAAATTACTAAAACAATCAGGGATTACAATCGACGCTTGAAAGGCAAACGTGACTAAGCGACAACTGCTTTGTACATAAATGATAGGCAATAACCATATTCGATGCGTAAAAAAAATATATTTCTAGGTCTTTGGGAAGGCTTAGACGACGGAGGAAAGATCTTCCACCGAGCGGGTGTATATATGCTCGGTAGACCGACGGTCCGAATGTTGTTGTTCGGAACTTGTATATATGCGCTTTATCTTGAAAATGTCGTAAGCGAGATTCAGGCATCTGTCAATTATCTTGCGTTGTATGATGGCTACCCGCCACAGGTCTATTAAAATCATTTCAATCCTACACCTACTAGCTAGATTCTATTACAGCTAGATTCGTTAAAATATTTTTTTTCAGGTATTTCAACTTTAAATTAGTCTACTGTAAAGTTAACGCATTGTCGCTTAGTCACGTTTGCCTTTCAAGCGTCGACATAAATAATTAGTGATTTAGACATTGGGTTTGTGAATTACCATCATGCGCGACCGCTGTCAATAAGATAATACAATGCTTTGACGTTCGGCGGCCAAACGACAAACTCTCCAACGTCAAATCCAACTCCAACTCCAACATCAACTCCATTCGATGTTACCAGCTCTTAATTAAAATAATCATTTAGTCGAACACAAAGCAATTAATCATTATCAAAATAGCGATAATAAAATTAACTAAATAAATGATAGCTCTCAAAATTACATTGATTATGATTATTTAAAAATGTCACGCGCCGTTAAAATAGGCGTTATTTAAAGACATTACTGAAATCATATCTCTAGGTAAACGGCGGATTCCATGCTTATTTCTATGGGCTCACGTATTTTCTTAATACCGCGTGGGTTGTGAATTCCTTTGCCCGTCGACGTAACGTAAAAGGATAGCTTATGAGTGTAAATAAAGGAATAAGATGCTTTAGCTGTAACGGCTATCAGATATCTGGCAATCTCTCAGGTTAACCATCCGGTGAGAAGATTAAGTAAAAAATAATAGATTAAAAAAAACTAAAAAAATGCGCTTTTAAAGAAATTCCTACTAAAATATAGAAAACAAAATTTAATAAATTTCAATTAAAAATAGTGTAAGAAAAATTATTTTATTGTAAAACAAGCGTGGTGTGCATGGTATTATAAATATTTTATAAACAGATATGAGTAGAAGGGTTATTTTGATAATATCCTGAAAAGCACCCCACGCTTTTTTACAATAAAATCATTTTTTCTTACACTATATTAAATCAAATTTATTTAAAAAAAATCTATTTTTAAGTTGGATTTTCTATAAAAGCGTATTTTTTTTGTTTTTTTAAACTATATTATGGTCCTTAATAAGTATGCCAAATTTCGAGTTAATCCGACGTTTTGAAGGGGGTCAAAATCATGTTCAAAGATTCCGTTACCTACTAACATACATACGTCTGAAGCTAATAAAAGCTTATTAAAAAACTTGAGTTAGTTCAACTCTTGATATAAAACTAGTTAATTTTTAATGCATATTTAAGTTTTCTATAATTCAAATTTCATTTAAAACATGCATATTGTATTGTATTGTACTTAATGTGGCTACGGGAATGGTGTTACAGTGAACTCTGCAGCCGTGACCTCAAAGCGATGACAGCATCAACAGTAGGAAGCGGCTTTGCGCTGCCCCTAGCCTTTCTAAAGTTCATGGGTGACAGTAACCACTCACCATCAGATGGGTTGTATGCTCGTGTGCCTACAAGGGCCATAAAAAAAGCATGGTTATAGCTAGTACAAACAAATTTAAACATATTATATTAATTTTTTCATACATAATGCTTCGTCAATTCATTTCCTTTTAAAAGCATAATTTATAACTTTACCTACTACTGTATCTGACGCTGTGTAGTGCACTATAGAGCCGTGACGTCAGACAATGGCCGCGGGCGGGAACAAAATTAAAACATTTTTGCTTTATTATTTCAGTGACGTGGTATAACGTCGCTTTTCTTGATTGGCTTCAGGATATACATAATTTGTTGGAGTTTAATAAAAGTAATAAGACTTTTATATTAAGTTTTTATCCGTCTTCTGTGTATTAATTCTTCTAATACGGAAGAATTTAGACTTTAATGCTTACAAAATTACGACATAGTTTTTAAAGTCTGACCGAAAAACATAAAATAATATTAAACAGCTTCCATTGTTCAGGCCAGTGCCTTCAATTATTTTAGAGTAAAGTCAAAGATGCTAGCCTTCTAAGGCGACCATTCTAACCGGCGCCATCTAGGCGGGCTTCGGATAGCCTGCCGACCGAGAGAACTGGTGGTCGTGGCGCCGACGACCGCCAGTCCGGCGTCCCGAGGGGGAGGGTGATGGGAGAGATGTGCTCCGCACTAAACGCTTCACTTTCCCCCCTTTGCCTTGTCATGAGTTCTGTCTCATGCGAGGTTTGGACGTTGGTGGTTGAGAGACAGGAGGTTTTAGTCGGTTCGACTCCGACATGCCCCGCTCTCCATCCCCAGTAAAGGCCGGAAGTCCGGCGATTTCCTCCTGACAAAAAAAAAAGCCTTCTAAGGCGCTAAGTATCACAGCTTAATAAGTTAATGTATTTCGCTATCATTCATGCATTCACTACCCGCTCTTCAAGCACGCTGTACATCTCCATTTAAATATATAAGAATAGTATCAAGTGCTGGAGTTTAATTACCACGAGAAACTCCCTTATGTACCACAAGCCGGTACATCCATCACCAAAGACTAAACATAAGAGCACAACTACAACCACGATCTCAAACTAATTCATAACCATTTTTTCTATCTACTTCGTAAAAGGAGGAAAATTCTTCAAATTCTCATACATATTTCCAGTACTAAAATTTTTCTCTATATCCTTTTTGTTGATAGTGAAATAATATGATCGAAGAAGCGACGTTCAACTATTCTACATTAATAATAACGTTATAAATAATTTACATAGAAAATTTACTACAGGAATTAGCTTAAGTGGCTGGCTGTAGTACAAACACGTATTCAAGTATGGTCCAAAAAAACATTATTAGCGTTGTATTAACTCTGTTTTTAGTAGGTCTTTTATTATTTGAAGTGTTTTCAGTTATGTTCAGCGCCGGGACCCGACGGCGTTCCTGGTCGAGTTCTCATCCTAGCTCTGAAGGAGCTAGAGCCCCAGCTGAGGGGGCTCTTCGCGGCATGTCTCGAGCAGGGTCAGTTTCCCAGTGTATGGAAGGAGGGGAAGCTGGTCCTACTCAGGAAGGAAGGGCGCCCCGCGGACTCGCCGTCCGCGTATCGGCCCATAGTGCTGCTCGATGAGGTGGGCAAACTTTTTGAGCGCATTATCGCAGATCGCCTCATCAGCCACTTGTGCAGGGAGGGGCCGGACCTGGATGACAACCAATTTGGTTTTCGTCGGGGGCGCTCCACTGTAGACGCCATCATATGCGTGAGGGCCCTGGCGGAGGAGACGGTGTCCCGGGGTGGGGTGGTACTGGCGGTGTCTTTAGACATCTCCAACGCTTTCAACACCCTACCCTGGAGTTGTATTCGGGAGGCTCTAAAATACCATCGCGTGCCTCCCTACCTCCGCCGCACGGTAGGGGCTTATCTGGAGGGTAGATGCGTCACTTATCGGGGACGTGACGGTGCCGGTCGGCACCTCATGTCGTGCGGTGTTCCACAGGGATCGGTCTTGGGACCGCTCCTGTGGAACATCGGCTACGACTGGGTGCTAAGTGGCGAGCTCCCATCGGGCGCCGATTTGACGTGTTATGCGGACGACACGCTAGTCACTNCGTTGATAGCCGCGGCTGCGGTGTCACTGGTGGTGAACCGCATCCGGCGCCTGGGCCTGGAGGTGGCCCTAAACAAGTCGGAGGCTATGGTGTTTCATGGCCCCCGACGTGCGCCGGCGCCGGGATCACACATCGTGGTAAGTGGGACCCGAATAGCTGTCGAGTCCACCATGAAGTATCTGGGATTGGTGCTCGACAGCCGATGGGAATTCGGGCCCCACTTCCGGCGGCTGGTGCCCAAGCTGATGGGTGCAGCGGGCGCGCTTTCAACGTTGCTTCCCAATTTGGGGGGCCCGAGCGCCGCCTGTAGGCGGTTGTACGTGGGAATCGTGCGGTCCATGGCCTTGTATGGGGCCCCTGTGTGGGCGATGGACATGGCGGCCAGCACTCTCGCCATTCTGCGTAAGCCGCAGAGAGTGATGGCCGTCAGAGTCGTTCGCGGGTACCGCTCGATTTCCTACGAGGCGGCTTGCGTCCTGGCCGGATCCCCGCCTTGGGACCTGGAGGCGAAAGTACTCGCGTCATTATATCGATGGCGCGAGGAAGAGCGGGCACGGGGCTCGAGGCTGGTGCAGCGGCAGATCACGCTGCGCCACGACGTCAGGCCTTGGTGGCGGAATGGCGGCAAAGGTTTCTGCGCCCTACCGCCGGCCTCGCAACCGTCGAGGCGATCCGGCCAGTACTCGGCGACTGGCTCAGAAGAAGGCACGGCTCCCTGTCGTTTAGGGTGACACAGGTGCTGTCGGGGCACGGTTGCTTCGGCAAGTACCTGTGCCGCATAGACAGGGAGCCGTACGCTCGGTGCCACCACTGCGTCCACTGCGGGGAGGACACGGCACAACACACGCTCGCCGAGTGTGTAGCTTGGGAGGAGCAGCGCCGTGTCCTCACAAATGAAGTAGGAAGCGATCTGTCGCTGCCGGCCGTAGTGCGGAGGATGGTCGGCAGCGCAGAGTCGTGGGACGCCGTGGTGTCCTTCTGCGAGGACGTGATGTCGCAGAAGGAAACTGCGGAACGGGAAAGGGAGATCTCGACTCCCTTCCCCGGCCGCAGAAGGCGCACCGGGCGCAGGAGAAGGGAGGACAACGCCCTTATCCGCCCCCCATGAATGGGTCCAGGGGCGAGGGACTTGGGAAAGCCCTCGCCCCCTATTCGATGGACCTGAGACGGAGACGCGTGCGGGTGTCGGTGCGTGCCTCTGAGGCGATGCACGGAGTAGGTGAACGCCTCACCACCCCTTGCAGGAGACGAGGCCTGGACAGACGAGGCCAGCACTGGTGTGGGGCTGCGGAAGAATTTGGATTCCCGCGTCCCTGCGCGCACGTGTGAGTGGACACCGGGGTGGTTTTAGCCGGTAGAAGTCCGGCACGCCCCTCCGCCTTTCCCCAGGCAGAGGTAGTTCATGAGGATTTCGCCCCGAAAAAAAAAAAACAAAATGTGTGCAATTCACACATGGTAGAAGTGAAACCATCCAAAATTAAAATACAATTATCCTAAACGTCTTAAGTATATGTAAAATTTTGTCATTAGTAAATAATTGTAAGGTAGCGCCCTCTGTGAATTGATATTTTAATTTCACGTATAATCCTAAATTAAAATTCACTACAAGAGCTTTCATACACACGTTAGTATTAAAAAAAAATGCACCCTTAGCGGCAAACGTTTCAACTCCATACAAATTTGAGGTAACTTTTACGCTATCGAGAACGTTAAAAAATTCGCACTAAGCACACTGCATAAATTAAAATACACGTGCGTCCGAACTAAGCTGTACACGATTGTGAGATTTCAAAATCGCTATATCTTATAACTTGTTGCTGCATGTAAATTTTTAATCATTTCGGTAGCGTGGCGTACCACCTGCGGCTATATACACAACGTACGACCTAACTATACTATTGTATGATACGTCTATGTAGAGAATTGTGTGGAACGGCGGTATTCCTTAGGTCATTGTGAAATCTGAGTATAGTTTCATTACTCTGAGGGGATTTTTGATATTCCCACAATACGGGATATGGTTGTTTCCGTAGCTCAGTCCATTCGAACACTATTGTGGTAGGCTTTCGGTCGAACGCCCCCCCCCCTTCCCTGTCCCCCATAAAGGTCACAGGGTGACCTGAGAGGGTCGAGGGTGTTCGGCACGCTACAAGCAATAGCACGCCGCCAAGGAGTAATATCGTAAGAGCAACCAGTTGGCGTTGTATCGCGTCCCGACCTGGCAGGCTGGTTCTGACCCAGCAGGGTATCCCGGGACACTAGCAGCACTACTTGGACGGCCTGACGGGCTATCGTACCAAGACAGCCCACGTTCTAGAGCCTTCGCCTCGAAGCCTCCGTCAGCCTGGCGTCCTTGGGGTGAGCTAGTTTCTGTTTTGGCCGTTGTAACAGCTTACCTTGAGGGGATTGGACGCTTGGGTGAGAGTGCAGGCAGTCGTTTAGTGTTTAGGGCCAAATACCATCCTTGGACCCGCGGTCCGCTCCCAACATCTGCAGACCGTCCGGTCCCAAATACGCCGCGCGCCCCCTAGGTTCAAATACCTAAGTTCGAGTTTCAGCTTCTAGCCCATAAAAAAACTCTCTGTGGGCCGGATCCATACCCCACAGCACCACAATTTGTTGGCTGGGGCTAGATGCTGGGCTGGACTGGGGCTAGACAAAGAAAATCGTTGAAAAGAAAAAAAACATCCTATAACCATGTGTTTAGTAGACATGCATGCTATCGTCGTGGCCTAAAGGATAAGATGTCCGTTGCATTCGTATCTAGCGATACAACGGTGTTCGAATCCCGCAGGCGGGTACCAATTTTTCTAATGAAATACGTTCTTGACAAATGCTCACGACTGAGTTCCACGGTGAAGGAATAACATCTATACTAATATTATAAAGAGGAAAGATTTGTTTGTTTCGAATAGGCTCCGAAACTACTGGACCGATTTGAAAAATTATTTTTCCATTAGAAGCCGACATTGTCCCTGATGAACATAGGCTACTTTTAAAAAAAAAAAAATTTTTTTTTTGTTTCATGTTTGTTTTAATGTTTCCGAAGCGAAGCGAGGGCGGGTCGCTAGTCGTATAATAAAAATCAAACCCGCAAAATTATACTTTGCGTAGTTATTGATAGTAGGACATTTTGTGAGTCCACACGGGTAGGTACCACCATCCTGCACCTTTCTGAGGTGAAGCAGTAATGCGTTTCGGTTTGAAGGGTGGGGCAGCCATTGTAACTATACTAAAACCTTAGAACTTATATCTCATAGTGGGTGGCGCATTTACGTTGTAATTGCCCATGGGCCC
The DNA here is from genome assembly GCF_003987935.1 of Bombyx mandarina. The sequence goes on from NW_021011542.1 coordinate 1,300,683, forward strand.
CAGTAAACACTTAACACCAGGTGGGCTGTGAGCTCGTCGACCCATCTAACCGTTAAAAACAAAAAATAACACGGCAATCACCATGTGAATGCGTAGCTTGCTGCAACAATGATAAAACTCTTTCTAAACACAAAGCTAAACCTCAAGATAATTGAGGTTTCGTTGATGTAAATGAGCAGATTTTCGACCTCTACAATATCTAATATAAATTGTAAAATGTCGATAACGAGAATGATTGTTATGTAAATTTATACAGAAACTCGAAAATATTTTCAAAAAAAACTACTGTTTTCCCGAGAGTTCAATATTAGCATGTGAGTTGCAGACGCGCGTTTTTAAGCTGATAGATACGATAAATAAATATTTCGATTCGCCAAAAGATGTCGGTAATTTTAATACTTTCCAAAGCAAGTTACCATATTTTCCACTAAACGGGGAGGCGTCATCGTCACTCATGGATTTTAGCAATAACTCATATGGCTTGTCAGAAATACCTATATACCTAGTCAGGTCATAAATTCTGTCACATGTTTAATGTAAAATAATTGAAACAAGTTTATTCATTATGTAACCATTCATATACCAAAATGAAATTAACAAAACATAGATTCTTATGACACTAAAGTTTATTCAAAATGACCTCCGTGATTTTGAATACAGGCCTTCAATCTGCGCGGCCAGTCGTCTATCGCAGCACGAACGAGGTCCATGTCAATATCGGCGGCTGCCTTAATCAAGGATGTCTTGAGTGACTCCAAATTGGGATGAGGCTTTGAGCACGCCTTTTCCTCCAAGTGTTGCCATATCTTGTAATCTAACGGATTCAAATCTGGACTGGAGGAGGGCCAGTCTTCGTGCCGGATGAAGTCGATTTCACGCGCCGCCAGCCAGTCTTGTGTGCTCTTCGCTCTATGAGCTGGCGCCGAATCTTGTTGGAATACCCAGTGCCTGTTATTGAACATGGTATGAGAAACAGGTTCCACAAGGTTCGTCAGGACTGTATTTTGATACACAACTGCATTCGTTTTTACACCTTTCTCACAAAAATGTACCTCTGTTAAGCCCCAATAAGAAACTCCCAACCATACCATGAGCGAGGATGGAAAATGACCTCGTTGGACACGCGGAATACGGTTGCTCGCTTCTTCACTACTGTGTGCGTACACCTTATCATTTTGTTTGTTGTAGCTCTCTTCTACGGTAAAAATTTTTTCATCCGAAAAAAGAATTTCCCGATATTTTTTTCCCGCGTACCGCTTCAACAAAGCGCGGCATCTCTTCAGTCTCAGGTCCATTAGACGAGCATTCAAACGATGTCCTGTTTTTCTTCGATATGCCCGAAGCCCTAAGTCTTCATTTAACACCCTTTTCACCGTGGTTCTGCTTAACCCCATCTGAAGGGCCAACAGTTTCTGCTTACGTTTGGGATTTCTTTGAATTCGCGCCTTCACAGCTTTTATCACTGCTGGAGTCCTAACAGACCGAGGGCGACCACTTCTTGACCTGTCATCTACACTAGAGTCTTCATTGTATCGTTTGATGGTACGATAAACGAATCTTTTGGTTATATTCAAATTTTTCAGTATGTTAAAAATTTGAATTGGCGCGTAACCGCAACGATGCAACGCAATAACTGCAACACGGTCTTCTTTAAGCGTCCACTCCATATTTAAAAATGAGTAAAATTCTAAATGTATACTATTTTTATTTTCATGAACAATTCTCAATTCGAATTCAATAAACTTTTTTGTGGCCAGCATTCTAAAAGAAAAGTTTTTACTGTGTGACAATACTTATGACCTGACTAGTTATAGGTATAACAAAATATAAGATTAGCTACTTAGAGGTTTATGTTTGATTTTTTACATTATGATTTTAGAGTTCATCAACTCATTTAGAGCAATAAAATAAGAATAAAATAGAGTCCGTTTATCTGTGAAGACCATCAGTATTACCGAATTCGCACGACCTTCTGTCACTGTCCTTTGCTTAAAAAAATTAATGTGTATAAAATTGACGTTTGCTAGTGCACTCTTATTTTGAAATAAGTGCGTACACGTGAATCAATTGCGGAATGGTCTAAACGACATTCACTAGTATTAAATCCGCAGAAAAGCATTTATATATTACTAGGCACAAAAGAACAGGTAGCAAAGATGAAGATATTTAATACTGTGGTAAAAATGAGTGGTGGAGTGCTGCCTAGAGAAGATTGTGTAAGAGACCTGGGCCTCATGATGGACGAGAACTTGAGATATGAGGATCATATCAAGCAAAAATCAGCTAAATGTTTTGGGTCCTTGAAAACATTATATAAAATCAAACGAGTTTTAAATATGGATGTAAAACTCCATCTGTGCAATAGCCTAGTTTTGTCTCAACTAGGTTACTGTGAATTAGTGTATGGTCCTTGTATTTTGAAAAAGACCGAAAAAAAAATTCAAAGAGTGCAGAATGCGTGTATGCGATATTGCTACTCTATACCTCGAAGAAACCGTATAACCCCCCTACTTAATTAGATATGGTATTCTTAATATGGCTAGATCGACAAATTTGAAATACGCTTTTTCCCTCCATAATCTATTTAAGTGCAAAACACCGTTTTATTTATACCCGAAACTGTCATGGAAAAAACAGATACTCAACCTTAGAGAACGTGTTAACTTACTCAGACGGCCTAAATCTATAAATAAAGCTACAGGCGGTGGTTTCTCCTCCGCCGCATCCAAAATCTGGAATGACCTGCCTCCGCCTTTGAGAAGTAGACTCTCACAAGGATTAAACCCCTTCAAATATTTTTATAGGGAATTTCTACTTAAGCAACAAAGTGCGGAGGCAGGGATTTTGTAGATTATGCCACATGGTAAAATTTAGGTATTATTAGATTATTTTTTATAGATTACTTTATATTATTTTAGTTTTAGTAGTTTAGTGTATTATTTTATAGATAAGATTAGTTTATAGATTAAAATTACAGACAGCGGCAGAATAGCGATAGTTTCAGCTATCACAAAGCTTAGCCGCGGCCTTTTTATCTCCACTGTCATTTTAATTAATATATTGTAATATTGTTTAGATAGAATTAGAAATCTATGTCATATAAATTGAAAAGTTATTTGTATTGTGGAGTAAATAAATGTAATTATTATTTTTTTTTTTATTTTTTTTTTTTTCTTTCTCAGCTTGCGCTGGTAGTACTTTAGTGACATTTACGGAGTAATCGCTCAAGTAAATGTCACGGTTTTTTGGGGTTGGCTAATTAAGTGTGTTCTACTATTATATTATTATTATTATTTTTAAACCTATGCATTAAAAACATCAGCAATACACAAGTTAAAAAAAACTGAAAGAAAAATCCGTGACTNTTTTTATTTATTTTTTTTCTTTCTCAGCTTGCGCTGGTAGTACTTTAGTGACATTTACGGAGTAATCGCTCAAGTAAATGTCACGGTTTTTTGGGGTTGGCTAATTAAGTGTGTTCTACTATTATATTATTATTATTATTTTTAAACCTATGCATTAAAAACATCAGCAATACACAAGTTAAAAAAAACTGAAAGAAAAATCCGTGACTATGATAGATATCTTATTATTTTTATTCCGAAATTATCGCTAGAGTCCTTGGATGTCATGATCATAGGAAGTTAGATGGTGCATAACTTAATTATAAAAAAATTATAAGAATTACGCAGCGTCAAAAACGCCGCATCATAAACGCAGCATTCGAAACGCTCGTATGTACGACCCTCCCCTAGAGAACAACCCTGCTATAAAGTTTTAAAGCTATGCTTAAAACAATCATTTTTCATATATCACTACATACTTTTTTTTTTTTTTTCAAATAAAAAAGTTTAGATTGCCAAGTAACTGTCATATAAAGTAATGACTTCTAATATATTTAGATTGTTTGGCAGAAATAATATCAGCATTCCTCATAAGTAAGAATATTTATTTTATTACCTAAAACCATGTTTTTTTTTAATTGCCTAGATGTGTGGACGAGCTTACAGCCCACCTGGTGTTAAGTGGTTACTGGAACCCATAGACATCTACAACGTAAATGCGCCACACACCTTGAGATATAAGTTCTAAGGTCTCAGTATAGTTACAACGGCTGCCCCGCCCTTCAAACCGAACGCATTACTGCTTCACGGCAGAAATAGGCGGAGCGGTGGTACCTACCCGTGCGGACTCACAAGAGGTCCTACCACCAGTAATTACGCAAATTATAATTTTGCGGGTCTGATTTTTATTACACGATGTAACGAATTTTCACGCAAAACGTACCTACACAATAAACATAACGATTTTAATATTCATTTATCACGGCAAACAAATACGGCGCCGCGAAACCGCGATCCTAAATGTGCTAACTTAATAACAAGCGATCCGTAAACACAATATTATTCAAATGCAAATACGAAAACGTGTTAGTACAATATGTGAAGATCAAACAAACGTGATCATAAGACAAAGTAGTATACATACATTACGTTATTCAAATAGACTTCTTTTTCTCCACCTTATCCCACTAGGTGGGGTCGGCACAGCTATTTTTTCTCTTCCATTCTCTTCTATCAGCCGTCATCTCAACACTCACACCTCTCTCTCTCATATCGTCATTCACACACTCCATCCATGTCTTCTTCGGTCGACCTCTTACCCCTCTACCTTGCACTACCATTTCCATACATCTCCTTCAATATTATTCAATAACATTGAATCCTCCTTCAATGTTATTCAAATACACGTTCGTTTTAAAGCAAACTGATAGCTATGCTGACGGCTCACTTGGCGTAAAGTGGTTAGCGTGGCCGTATTCTGCTCCCCGGAGGGACCTCGATCCCCTCTGTATTTCGTACCGTATGTTCTATGGAGAGTGCTCTGAAGAATTGTTCGAGATGATACCATCATATCGCTTTTACCATCACACCGCCCGCCACCGCGGTAGAGTTCATCCATACTAGCTGGAGACACTGCGGTCATCCACAGTGCGTTTCCAGAGATTTCTTTTGCCACGTACCATTCGGCTTTGGAACGAGCTCCCCTGCAGATTGTTTCCCGAGCGCTATGATATGTCCTTCTTCAAACAAGGCTTGTGGAGAGTATTAAGCGATAGCGGCTTGGCATTTCTGAAGTCCATGGGTGACGGTAACTACCATCCGTATGCCCGTCTGCTTATAAGGCGTATAAGGGCAATGAATAAAAAATTGTAACAAAGACCTAGATGAGCGCCTTCTTTTCTTGAACCCAATTTTGTATCTATCTGTTAGGGTGAAGCTGAAATAGCCTCTCAAGACTATCAGCATAGGTAGGAAAAAAAAGGGATGCGAAATCCTCCTGACAGTTTTTTTTTCCTACCTATTCTAATAAAATCGAGAGCTTAGTCTAGATTCACCGAGCTAGTAGGTGAGCTCACGGGACTCAATCCGGGAGTGTTGCTAACACTGGCCCTAGCAAGAGCAGTGCTTCGCAGAATCTACCACCGGATCGGGAACATGATCCACTGAAAAGATTCGACGAGAAACTCAGTGGGCTGAATATATGGATTAATTTACTCGTCGAGCCCTTAGTCGCAAGCGACGGGTTCAACAAGGACGGTGACTTCTGCTTGTGGTACCTAAAAGCAACGTTAATGGATCGGGAGAATCCGTAATGACGTGTTCCTGACCGTGCCAAACAATTACACCACTAACAGTTAAATGTCTCTTCAAGCCTTGCCTAAAAACATCATGGCCTTCAATGCTCGTCCGATATGCTAAAAATCACGCCTTCATATAATAATAGCTTCTTCATAGCAACCCGCGAACTGTTCAAACACGATCACATTAATGGTAATAATACATATTTACCCACATTATTTTCAGAGTTATTTTGAATGACATACACTGTTTTCGTATAGTTTTACTTAAATTATACAGTATTTCAGTGGGTATAGCCAAGTCCTTACCTACCACTAAAAGCTTTTAAAGTCAAAAATCGAGAAAGAAAAAGAAGAACATGTTATGGCGAAAGAAATTATTTCTAGACCCTAGTGGTACTTGACCAAATTGATGGCAGTTGTGGAACAGAACATGAAATTATTTGATATCGAATCTAGTTCTCTTCATAGTCGGTTGCTCTTGGCAGAGCAGTTGTGATCATGCGGGATTGTTTATTAAAGCCTTGATAGATGTTCTCCATAGTTTGCAAACTGAGGCTTGGCGCACGCACTCGTTAAGGGAGGGTTTTGGTAAGGTCTTTGGTTTGATCACTTTCTAATTCTAAGCAGATTTAAATTTTATTTCCCTAATCTACTGTCTTCTGTCTTAATAAAGTAATAAAGGCATCAATCAATCTGCGCACTGCTTTGTGTTTTTTTTAATGGATTTTATGACCTGGTTACTAAGACCTGGTGACCTGGTGACCTGGTAATATTCTTATTTTTATGAAAAATGATAAAATGGAGTGAAATGAAATGAAATGAAGATGATTAATTTGAGACTATAATCAACTGGGATAAAATGAAATGAAAGGAGATGAGATGATATGGGATGAAATATAATCTCAGTAAAATGGTGGTCATTTACTGAGATTTTTTCAGTGGACTTTTTGGAGTAACCCGAGAAGTTACGTTCAGCAGCTTTGTTTCATTTTCCCACATTTGTGCACTTTCACAGATATTAAACAGTTAATAAACCACCGCTATTACACATTTAAACCTGAAGAAACACGAAATTGACAAAATAAAACAAATCACACAACTTCACTCCTCGCGTTCCCGCCAAAAAGTCCTGTTTTGTGTGATTTCTTATGCAACCAAGAAAAGTGCTGATGATGGTCAAGTAACTGTGGTTTCCTAAACAATACATGTAAAGCCATTTCGAATAAATTAGTCTTCAAATGCATTGTATTAGATTCGATTCATTCACATGTGAGATGTGATGCCACTGATTGACAAACAGTAGGACAAAGAAGATACAACTCTTTTGATATCCGAAATTAGAATCGAAAATTATGAAAACGTTGTCTAATTTTTTATATAGGTACAACTTTGATCAATGTGTTTACGGTCCCGCTGTTGTAAAGCACCAGATTTCGTAGATATCATAAAGCTAATCCTATTGAGGTTCGCGGGGATCCGCTGGATGCAGGCAGCGCAGGACCGGTCTTTGTGGCGAGGCTTGGGGGAGGCCTATGTTCAGCAGTGGACGTCCATGGGCTGATAAAATAAATAAAAAAATCCTACCACTCACCTTAAGATCATAATGTCAAAGGTTGTGCCAACATTCAACATTCATTCATTCAACAACATTTTGAAGTCGTCGTGGCCTAAAGGAAGTCGTCGTGGCCTATAGGATAAGACGTCCGGTGCATTCGTATCTAGCAATGCAACGGTGTTCAAACCCGCAGGCGGGTACCAATTTTTCTAATGAAATATGTACTTAACAAATGTTCACGATTGACTTGAACAATGAAGGAATAACATCGTGTAATAAAAATCAAACCCGTAAAAATTATAATTTGCGTAATTACTCTTGTGAGTCCACACGGGTAGGTACCACCGCCCTGCCTATTTCTGCCGTGAAGCAGTAATGCGTTTCGGTTTGAAGGGTGGGACAAGCCGTTGTAACTATACAGACCTTAGAATTTATATCTCAAGGTGGGTGGCGCATTTACGTCATAGATGTCTATGAGCTCCAGTAACCACTTAACATCAGGTGGGCTGTAAGCTCATCCAATCAACAGAGCAAAAAAAAAATTTCATTCATCCGGGAAGGCATAACTGCTTCGATGCCAAATCGACAAGACGGTACCTACCCGAAGGGGTCAGAGTCCTTCCAAGCCCTTCCAACATCAGAGCATACGCCTCGGACTGAGAAAAATTCCTCCTTTTTTAAATAGGCCAACAAATTCTAACCCTGAAGCGTGTAAATCGATTACAATATGTTTAGACGTTGAGCTGACAGCGTGTGGGCAGAAACTGAAGATAAATTGCGGTCGATAAGTGATGGCCCACAAACGTGTTAACTGGTCTGTTGTTAGGTCAAGATGCGATCAAGATTACAATATTATGTTCTGTAAACAAATTACTTTTGTGTAACACTGAAAAATAATAAATAATAGTTTAAGAAAACTAACAAAATACGCTTTTATAGAAAATCCAACTAAAAAATTAATTTTAATGGGGTGCTTTTTCAGGATATTATCAAAATAATCCTTCTACTTATATCTGTTCATAAAATAATTATAACTACTGATTTGACTGATAAATTATTTTATTGTAAAAAAAGCGTGGGGACCATGCACCCCACGCTTTTTTTACAATAAAATAATTTTTACTTACACTAATTTTTTAATTGAAATTTATTAAAATTTATTTTCTATTTTTTAGTTGGATTTTCTATCTAACCGTATTTTGTTAGTTTTTTTAAACTATTATTATTTGTTTTTCATTTTTTAGTTGAATTTCAATTTTTTGACCTTTTTTCAATGTTTTTTTTTAAATACTGTATTGCCATCGGTCCTTAATAAGTATATCAAACTTCGAGTCAATCCGACGTTTTGAAGGGGGTCAAAATCATGCTCAAAGATTCCGTTACATACTATATAACATACGTCTGAAGCTAATAAAAGCGTATTAAAATACGCTTATGTCTTTCTTCTAATTAGTTGATATTTCTTGCGCGGATATCTTCCGACCGTCGTCTCTATAAAAGTCAGTGGACTAATAAAAATGATTCATGTTGGAAATTATGGATTGGTTAATTGTGAATAAAAAAAATACGATAATTTTACATTTAATCAATCATATATCATATGCCATCTTTATTGAAAAGGATTAATTACGTTTTAGGAAAAGTTCTGGCGCCCGAGAGAGTTGTCACTAACTAATGACATTAAGGTTAACAATATTTATTTTATAATGAGGCCTGTGCTTCTTTTCCCACGCATGGAATTTGTTTTTGTAGGCACGACCGTATTACTCGAGAAACTCTAATAACAAAACGCTGAATTATGACTGCAATCCACTTCGAAGCCATTAGAGCCAAATGTTGAAGTGACAAAATCATAAAAGAAGCTAATCTTAAAAACCACTATTCAATTTTGTACATAGAATTCAACAATTCCTATCCGAAATTATGCTGGCGTTTTCTTGTAGCTCATTAAAAATGGCGGCTGTGTTAATTGCGACAAATAAAAATTAAAAAAGCACACACGGCGAGAATAAAGGTTAATTAAAATTACCTCTACAAATTATTCTAAGAGCCTTGACAGGCAATCGCAGACGGGACTGGTGATGTCACCATCAAATTATTTCTGAACGCTCGTCTAGACAGACTTCAGACTCAGAAAGATTATCTAAAACAAAACGAAAATTAAACAAAACAGCTAAACAAGCAAATAGAAGCGTCGCTTTAAACAACAAGCCGGAAAAGTTAAGCTATCCGCTGATTTACCCTATAGCATTTTTACTGGTGGTAGGACCTCTTGTGAGTCTGCTCAGATGGGTGGACGAGCTCATAGTCCACCTGGTGTTAAGTGGTTACTAGAGCCCACCCACAACGTAAATGGCGCCACCCACCTTGAGATATGTGTTCTAAGATCTCAGTATAGTTACAACGGCTGCCTCACCCTTCAAACCCAAACTATTCACGGCAGAAATATGCAGGGTACCTACCCGTGCGGACTCACAAGAGGTCCTACCACCAGTAAAATTGAATTAAATATATTGAATTAATCGAAATTTTACTGCTTATTATTTTATGTATAATAGGTAAAAAATACACACAGGCATAGTTGAGATGTTTCGTTCAGAAAAATTACTCTATTTTTTGTTTTTGCTTCTAGTCTCATATAACACGGTTTCACACAACATGGGACTTTGTAGGAACGTATCTACCGCGTTATAGGAGGGTTAGCTGAATCTTATATTATTATAACATACATCACTACATAGTATAAAACAAAGTCGCTTTCTCTGTCCCTATATATGCTTAAATCTTTAAAACTACGCAATGGATTTTGACGCGGTTTTTTTTAATAGATAAAATGATTGAAGAGGAAGGTTTGTATGTATAATAACACCCATTAAATAGTGGAGAAATCAATAATAAATTACAGTTTCCGAAGCGAAGCGAGGGCGGGTTGCTAGTATTATTATATACATACTATGTAAGTTATTACATAGTTCCCTCAATTATGAAATCGTATTACCAACGACGGTAAAATCGTTATTATTCTAAATCGCTAAACTCCTGCTTGGATGAAAAGCTTTGGGGTTTTTACATCTATTCACATTGAACGAAGATCATTACCCAAGTCATATTAACTGTCCGCTCAACGCGAAGCTTTATGTTGCGTTCAAACGAAAGCTTTGTCAAAAAGTATTAACATTAAAGAACTATTAGTTTGAATACGAATGAATTTCCCACAGAAGCGGACTTATTGCAATTTCTTTCGAAGCAATTTATACTGTCAAATACAGTTACCACGCGACAGCTACGCTTTAGCTGCAGCGTACCAAGATTTTAATTTGGTTCACTAGTCGAGCTTTTTTTTCTTGTTTGATTGCGTTCGAACGACGAGCTTAATTACAATCCCCGGGTACTGTAGATACGCTGTCAATGACATGCTTATGAGCAAGCTATTAATAATATTTTATCTATACTATATAATACTATAAAGAGGAAAGATTTGTTTGTTTGTTTGTATTAAATAGGCTCCGAAACTACTGAACTGATTTGAAAAACTCTTTCACTGTTTGGAAGCTACACTATTCTTGAGTGACATAGGCTATAATCTTTTTGGAAAAAAATTGGGAATCCCTACTAAAACTCCAATAATGTAACCCAAGGTGTAAAAAAATTACCTAAAATATTCTTTACATCGCGTGCCCTGCGAAAACTATTGATGATAGAATAAAATAATGTACTACGACTTTGTAGAACACATTATTATTTACAAAAAGTGTCGCGACAGTATATGTCGAACTATTATAGTTATGCCGCAATAAGTGTTCTTTTATTTAAAAAAATAAAACAACGTCGTTGAAATATTTGTTAAAGACCTGAGCGGAGCCGGAGCAGTGTGCTAGTTCGTAAATAAATCTTGTTTTGAAATTTATTATAGTTGTATTTGGGATTCTTGGAAAGTTTTCTTTAATATAACTATTACAGACGACGATGTTACCATCAACGAAAGACAAGTGATGGACAGCAAATTTAATAAATGGACGTTTTCCATATAGTTTTCGAATATATTGCTGGTGACCTGAGCGACGGTTATCACTCACCGTCGGGTAGATCATATGCTCGTCTGCTTATAAAGGCAAAATAAAAAGAAGAGGTCGACCGAAGAAGATATGGATGGAGTGTGTGAATGCCGATATGAGAGAGAGAGTAGTGAGTGTTGAACAGACGGCTGATAGAAGAGAATGGAATAGAAAAACTCGCTGTACCGACCCCACCTAGTGGGAGATGAAGAAGAAGATATCCATGTCTGAATGCACATGCACAGTAATGCATTTGAAAGGCCTGTCGTTACTTTTAGAATAAATTAGAGTCTTAAATCTCGTGCCTTGAGTGAATGCACTGAGAGTCCAGTGGTCATTTAAAACAAGATGCCCTGTAATTCGGGTATTTATCATCATCAGCTCACGCTAGTCCATTGCAAGTCTCTAGCACGTCCACATAGCTCCGTTTTTCAGCACTCCTTGTCCGTTTGAGCTCATCTCTTCTGATTAACATATTTTACTATAGTTAATACAAGTATTAACTTACTTAAGTACTCTTCTTCAACCCGTGTCGACCCAATGCTGAGTGTAGATCTCTTCGAATGCACCCCATTTTCTTCGGTCTCTTGCCTTCCGCATCCAGTCCCTATCAGCCACTTTGACCAGGACCTCGGTCCACCTCGTTGGCTGTCCGCCCACGTTACGACGTTCAGTACGAGGTCTCCACTCCTGTACTTTTGTGCGCCATCGATTGTCAGTGTGACGTCATATGTGGCCGACCCACTTCCACTTTCTCCAAGCAATCGCTTTGGCTGTGTCATTCAAACCAGTTCTTCTGCGAATTTCGGTATAACTAGTAGTACCAAGATGAGACTAGTCCGAACGTTGGTTTTCTCGATTTTCCTCTATGGTGCAGAGTCGTGGACGATTCGAACAATAGAGCGGAAAAAAATAGAAGCGTTCGAAATGTGGTGTTGGCGAAGAATGCTCCGCATACCGTGGACCGCCAAGAGAACAAACAAATCTGTCCTCGAGCAACTTCGTATAGAAACGAGACTGTCGACGATTTGCTGCCAGAAGGTTCTTGGTTGATTGTGGTGGGCAAGGTGGAAGGGAAAAGACCCGCCGGCCAGCCAGCAAACCGTTTGTCGGATCAGATAACTGCGCTCACTGGACTCTCTGTTACGAACGCCCCGAGAGAAGCCGAAAACCGAAGCAAATGGAAGCTGAGGGTACAGAGAGCCACGAAGGGCTTTCAAGGACACGACCTTCAGCAATGAAGTATTCGACTAAGAAGAAGAAGTAGTAAGAAAAGCTAGCCAAATAAATACCAGTCCCCACGCAAGGAAAATTAAACTATAGCCGTATCTTAGATTAATTAATGATCACAAGTTCGAACACTTTGTACAACAAACAAAAGGAACAACATAAATAAAGTATCGCAATAATAAGAACGGTTTATAATCGTTAAGGCCGTCTGTCAGTCACACGCGGCACATTTGTTCCGTTCGTGGGAATGTATCGAGATGATCATTTGGTGTCAATCCTCGATCTTAACTTGTAATGGTACTGCTGTTATACTAGCTAACACATATTTGTATATTATTTCTCAAATTTAAATTTAAACATGTAACAACTACAAAATTTAAATACAAAAGTAAAAGATTTATCGCTAAATAACAATGTCTGTTACAGTTAAGTAAACTATAAAAGTGTTTATAATCGAAAACAATATTAAAGTTTTTTTTTATCGAAATCTGATCCGATTCATAAGTCGTTGTGGCCTAAAGGATAAGACGTCCGGTGCATTCGTATGTAGCGATGCACCGGTGTTCGATTCGCGCAGGCGGGTACCAATTTTTCTAATGAAATACGTCCTCAACAAATGTTCACGGTTGACTTTCACGGTGAAGGAATAACATCGTGTAATAAAAATCAAACCCGCAAAATTATAACTTGCGTAATCACTGGTGGTAGGACCTCTTGGGAGTCCGCACGGGTAGGTACCACCACCCCGCCTATTTCCACCGTGAAGCAGTAATGCGTTTCGGTTCGAAGGGTGGGGTAGCCGTTGTAAGTATACTGAGATCTTAGAACTTATATCTCGAGGTCGGTGGCGCATTTACGTTGTAGATGTCTATGGGCTCCAGTAACCACTTAACACCAGGTGGGCTGTGAGCTCGTCTATCCATCTAAGCAATAAAAAAAAAAAAAAAAGACATCGACTCGAACCGAGCAGAGGGGTAAGGTGTGGTGTTTCAGACGAAGGGCATCTCCTCCCGCTATCACCACGCCCTATCCCCATCGCTCTAGGCTGGTTCTGGCCCAGCGGGGTATCCCAGAAAAGTTAAACTAACAGTAAAGTTCCACTTTCTCCTGTCTATGCACATTCGCAATTTTTTTCTTTCAAAATGTGCATAACTCTAAAAGTGAAAATGTATTGCATAAAACGAACATACATTTTTAGAGGTATTTGTGTTGTGTTTCTTTACGTAGTAGCTATTAACGAGCAATTAATATCTATAGATTAACATGATTTGAACTATACATAATGACTGTTCTGTTGTTTGATACTTTTTAATTTACGAATGTTTTTTTAATAAATTAAACAATTATAAATCAATAAATTTAAAGCAAGACGTTATCGAAAACAAACATTAATCAACAAACAGCTTGGAAACCGTCTTGTTGAAGTGAAACTTCTTTAGAATCGTTGTGATTTCAAACTCAATGAAACGAAAAAATAAGTCCATAGAGACAAAAACACATAAATGTATAGGATTCGGCCGGCGAGAGAATGAGATAGAACACATTAGACGTTCTCGGTCTCCTCTTTGTGCGACTCTTCGTAGCATCCCCACTATTGTCTACTAAACATTGTCCATATATGCTCCTGTGTAGTAGGATAGTCAGTATATCTATATCTTATTTATAAATTTCACTTCTACCGTGTGTGTCTTGCACACATACACACTTTTTTTTAATAAAGATTATCTCGAATATTCTTAATACATTCTAAAAGCAAAGGAATCCAGTCGCCCGGAAAATTTATGGGAGAGGCTTTGTGTACCAATTGACGACTTGCCGACTCGCGCTATTCTGTATTATTTGATCGCCTTTGATGAGACAACACCACAACAGTACCGTAAGCAATATGCGGCGCGCGCACTACACTCCGAGACCGGGCAAAGCAACTGGTTTCTTTCATAGAATATTTACACTCAGATAGACAATATTATTTGCGTATTAAAAATTTTCTTTTAAAATGAAAATTCTATTTTGAAGTTTTTTATTTTTTTTATTGCTTAAATGGGTGGACGAGCTCACAGCCCACTTGGTGTTAAGGGGTTACTAGATCCCATAGACATCTTCGACGTGGATGCGCCATCCATCTTGAGATATAAGTTCTAAGGTCACAGTATAATTATAAAAACGGTTTTTTTATTTTTTTTTACTAACAATCACGCCACGTTAATTGGTCCCATGCTAAGTTCGTAAAGAACTTGTGTTACAGGTACCAGATAACGGAAATAAATTTAAGTTTTTTTTTTTATTATACACATACATTATAATAATATTTAATATACATCCATAGCCCTGGAAAAGTCATTTTATATTTATCATACAAATATCTTCCCTTAGCGGGATTCGAACCCGCGACCCCCTTGTGTAGTGATCATGTCACTTACCACTACAGCAGGCGGCTGTTAGGACAGGACAGGATAATGACCGAAAATGACAGAATAGTACGTATTTACAACGCACGAGTCCATAGTTCATATTAGCAATACAGCTAGGAATGGAAAATTAGATAAAATATAATGAGTGAATACTACAGACCATGTTCTAAAAGTCATAGCTACAAGATTCCATGGTGACACAGCTATTACTTCAGATTCACTTCTGACTATTTCCTAACAACACAAATTAATTAATAGTAACTTAATTCAAAGCTTTCAAAATCAGTATATTAGTATCGATACACGAACAAATTACTTCTACTTTCAATCTTTTTCGTTATTATTTAAAATAATAAGTATGCAGTGTGTCGTAATCGCTTCAGTTTTTTAATATTTTGAAGTCAAATTATTATTATCACTTTGAGATCGTGAAAGCGCAGAGTGTTGTATAATTGAGTACATAGGTACCTTTTTTTCCCCTACCTATGCTGATAGCCTTGAGAGGCTATTTCAGCTTTGCCCTAACGTGTAGGAGCTCACGGGGCTCAAACCGGAGTGCTCTCGACCTCTACGAGGACGGTGACCGATGCTTGTGGTGCCTAAAAGCACCGTTAATGGATCAGGAGGATCCGCAATGACGTGCTTTGGGCGACGTCGACGGTTTGCCATTCAGTCTACAGAATCGGATATGTAGTTTCCAGCGGCCACGACAAGAGGGTTCTCATGTCGTGCCGCCTTCTCGAAGTGGCGCAGCGATGCCGACTGTATATACTTACTGACAGAGTCGAGCTCCAGGTCATCATGGAGATTCACGTTCCTCCTCCTCTCCTCCTTTGAAACGGGACTGCTTCATCCCAATTGTAGAGTAATCTCTCTCTTTAAGGCTCCGTCTACACTAAAACAACTTAATCTATGCGCCGTCCGGCCTCACCGCATCCGAAGTGAACTCAACACAAACGCATGGCGTCCTGAGACGAATGGACGTCTCAATTTTCCTTTTATTTACTTTTACGTTAAAAAACAAACTTTTAGAACTACGTATTAAAGGAATATTTAAAAAAATTAACTAAATTAATAAACTCACTGGGATTAAAGCAAAAGGCGATTGTGTTCGATGATTAAATAAATAAAAAATACGCTAGGATTTTAAATCAAAAACATATCAATTCGCTTTTTAAATTATTAAACAAAGTTTTGTATTAAATTTTAATCGTAAATCAAAGTTTATTGCTTAAATTCATTTTATTCAATATCTTATAGGAACAGTGATGTGTTAATGATAATGAACGGACGTGTTGTGGAAACTGACGCGGAAAAGGCGGGAAAGAGTGACAGGTTTGTGATTTTTTTTTCTTTTCTTTTCATAATGCAAAAGATTTTTGCTAAAGGGTCGATCTTTGCCCATTATTACGTTTGTATATTTTAATTAAGCACGCCTCAATTTTGTTTTATAGATAACATCATTTAAAATATAAAATATAAATTTTTATTATCTGACATCTTTTTCACATGAAATTTAAATAAAATAATTAAAACCTTTTTGGTTTCAAAGTGTTGTTTTAGTACAATAAGTTTTATTAATTTTTATTTTATGCAAACAGTTTTAATTATGTAACATAATGACTTATCATGCTTATTAGCACCGGTAGAGAGACTAGCTCAAAACTCTCATGATGCTAAGCGGTTACCTGACCAGTAACGGTATAAAATAAACGGATCATTAGCGGGAAGGGAGCTCTTAAGGGATTAAACTCTCAGATACATTGGGTATCAACTGGTTTAGGACATAATGGAGATTATAACGGTTCTCTGACCCTTCCTATAACAATTTAGATAAAGACAATAAAGAATTGTAAAAATATCGCGATTAAAAGATAAAAAACAGTCGGCATATTTTAATGATAGGTTATTCTTTAAATACACAGCGTTTTAAAACTTCATTGTTGTAAATGAATTTGTTTTAACAATAAATAATAATTAAAAAAAAAAAACAAAAAAAAACGCTTTTGTAGAAAATCCAACCAAAAAAATAGATAATAAATCTTAATAAATTTAAATTAAAAACAGTGTAAGAAAAAATGATTTAATTGTAAAAAAAGCGTAGGGTGCTTGGTATCAGTAGTTATAAATATTTTATGAACAGATATGAGTAGAAGGGCTATTTTGATAATATCCTGAAAGTTTTTTTAAACTATTATTTATTTTTCATTTTTTAGTGGAATTTCAATATTTTCAATTTTTTTTTCATTTTTTTTTAAATATTGATATGTCATCGGTTCTTAATAAGTATACCAAATTTCGAGTTAATCCGACATTTTGAAGGGGTTCAAAATCATGTTCAAAGATTCCGTTACAAACATACATACGTCTGAAACTAATAAAAGCGTATTAAAAATTGCATGTTCTATGGGATGACATCGCTAATTCGACGCGCTTTTGTTCGATGACATTCCAATATTGAAAGTATATACTTCCACTTGCCAATATATTCTCTTAGAGTATTTCAAGTGAATAATGCCGATAGGTACCTGTTGACATCCCCATGGCTATGGTATCCAAGCCGTACAGTTTAGACCCGTTTGCCTTGTTTGAATAAAAATTAAATAAACAAAAAGCTTACATCTGCGTTTGCTATGCTCGTTTTCTATTCGGTAATAATAAAAAAACCAAATAAACTAATTCATTTTGAACAAGTCTATTCTCGTTTTTATTGCTGTATAGTTGTAAAAACACTCGACCCGTTTTATGAACATTCAGCTGTTATCTTGATTCAGAGCAATAGAATCACGAGTACTCCTAACATTGAAAATATAGGATGGAACGTCTGCTTCTAGGTTCGTAGCGGCATTGCCAACCTATACTGATATTAGTAATTAACAACGCACAAACAAAAAGGCGGTTAACGATTTCATTATGATCAGTGTTGCCAGTGGTAAAAATTGAACTAAATTAATGGATTATAAAATTTTTACTTATTTGTCGAAAATTGCGCTGATAGACTCCATAATCTATGTACAATGTCAGATTACTGTTTAAGAGAAAACACAATTAAAAATATTGATGAAATACCAAATACTAAATTTTTAATGGTGGTAGGACGTCTTGTGAGTCCACACCGGCTACCACCACCCTGCCTATTTATGCCGCGAAGCAATAATGCGTTTCGGTTTGAAGGGCGGGGCAGCTATTGCACTGTTAAAACTGAGATCTTAGAACTCTTGTCTCAAGGTGGGCGGTGGCATTTACGTTGTAGCAATCTATGAGCTCCGATAACCACTTAACACCAGGTGGGCCGTGAGCTCTTCCACCCACCTAAGCAATAAAACTAAAAATAAAAAATTGGGCTAGTGTTTGATGCGAAATCAAATAACGGATAACGGGTTAGTGACCTCGTCTTTCAGATTAGCTTCCAGAAGCGAAGAGAAGTTACGCTTAAGCTCAGGCGCGGATGTAGTTTTACTTTACATTATTACATCTTCACGGTCGCAAGCTCAGAAATATCGTAGCGATAATTTCAAAGTTCCATAATTTACGGGTTTTCTTCGTTACGATACATAGTCGCGAATGTTACATAGCCATGTACTTATTTAGAAAAAATTATTATTAAGCGCTTCTTAACGTCGGTTTTTTTTTCCTACTTATGCTGATAGCCTTGAGAGGCTATTTCAGCTTCGCCCTAACGTGTCTAGGTGAGCTCAAGGGGCTCAAACCGGAGTGATGCTAACACTGACCCTAGCAAGAGCAGTGCTTCGCAGAATCTACCATCGGATACATGCATCGGAAACGCGACCCACTAAGAAGATCCGACGAGAAACTCAGTGGGCTGTGTCTATGGGTTAATTCGCTCATCGAGCCCTTCGTCGCAAGCGGCGGGTTCGACAAGGACGGTGACCGGATTAACGTCAGTGATATTCAATGTGGTCTATGGACTACGGCTAACACGAGTTGGGAGACGAATCTAATCATGGGTCTAAGATGCGTAGTGCTAGTAATCTATCCTAGACGAGCTGCGTTTTGGCAGAAACACGCAGAAAAATCAACCGGCAATCCGCCACGTAATACTCTGTCTTGGAACTGTGTAGAGAGAGAGAGAGAGAGAGAGAGAGAGAGAGAGAGAGAGAGAGAGAGAGAGAGAGAGAGTATTCTTTATTGTACACCAAAAAACAAATAAACAGTGCGATACATTAAACACAAAAAAGTGCAATTGGCGGTTTTATCACTAAGAGCGATCTCATCCGGACAACCATCAGGTGGACAAGAATCATTTGGAAACGAACTACGCGCGGTGTACCATTCCAGTGAAATACATATGCATATATGTACACATACATACATACATATATCATGTAGCTTTGTTTAAAGCCTTGTATTAAATCTTCGAGGATTCAATTATCAATCAACATTTCAAGCCATGTTTTTTTTCCACCGACTCGAAATATAAAACTAGTTTTAACAAGACGTCCTTATTATGTATGCAAAACATATTTTTTAATTGTCCTACGCGACTTTGAGTTGGCTTTTATTACATTTTATATTACATTCGGGCGACCGGATAACAATAATAAAACAATGTAACATGCAGTAAACTGAGCGAGTTGATAATTAAATTCAAGAGATTGCATAATCACTATTTTCTTTAAATATTAATTGGTTATATTTGAAACCACTAAATACTAAATACTTAAGATTAATTGTAATGTTTGTTAACAATCACATCCTATATCATGTATGGCCAATCGACGTGTATAATCTATGGTTGTATTGTGATTTATTTTGGCCTCGGACTTTTTGGCGGGAGCGCGAGGAGTGAAGTTGTGTGATTTGTTTTATTTTGTCTATTTAGTGTTTCTTCGGGTTAAATGTGTAATAATGGTGGTTTATTAACCGTTTAATATCTGTGAAAGTGCACAAATGTGGGAAAATGAAACAAAGCTGCTGGACGTAACTTCTCGGGTTCCTCCAAAAAGTCCACTGAAAAAATCTCAGTAAATGACCACCATTTTACTGCGATTATATTTCATCCCATATCATTTCATTTCATTAAATTTCATTCCAGTTGATTAATGTCTCAAATTAATCATCTTCATTTCATTTCACTCCATATTATCATTTTTCATAAAATTAAGAATTTAAAGTAAAATAAGACATGACTTAAAGGTCTTAGTTACCAGGTCATAAAATCTCTTAAAAAAAATATATATATTTTGGCCCGGACTTTTTGGCGGGAGCGCGAGGAGTGAAGTTGTGTGATTTGTTTTATTTTGTCTATTTAGTGTTTCTTCAGGTTTAAATGTTTAATAACGGTGGTTTATTATCTGTTTAATATCTGTGAAAGTGCACAAATGTGGGAAAATGAAACAAAGCCTCTGGACGTAACTTCTCGAGATCCTCCAAAAAGTCCACTGAAAAAATTCTCAGTAAATGACCACCGTTTTACTAAGATTATGTTTCATCCCCATATCATGTCATTTCATCCCAATAGATTAATATCTCAAATTAATCATCTTCATTTCATTTCGTTTCACTCCATATTATCATTTTTCATAAAAATAAGAATATAAACTAAAAATAAGACATGACTTAAAGGTCTCAGTAACCAGGTCATAAAACAATTTAAAAAAAATATATTATCTTGGCCCCAAATGACGTCATACATAATGGAGTCACTTTTAACATACTTTTGTCATGTGATACGACAAGTCTGAAGAGTAAGATCTATACAATAGAGTGTATTTATTTATTGCTACCTATATCTGGCGCGAACAAGACTCGTGTTGTGGTTTGAAGAGTGGTTAGTATAGCTACTATTATGTTTGATTGTGACTTACATCTCATGTTTCATGATGACTGCATTGACGCTGTGTTTACAGATAATGAGCAAAAAAAATTAATTAAACATTATATCTCTTCAGAAAAAATACGGTATCTGAAATCAATTCTTGTATCAAATTAAAAACTACACATTTATTTGTATGAATTTTTGATGTTTCGACTCTATGTTTGTAGAGCCGCATGCCGACTGTGCCACGTCACAATACGAACACACAATAACAACGTTGACATAAATATATATTTTCCGTTTATTTGCATAAAATACATCCATTTGTGAGAGAATTCAACATTCGGAAACCTTGAAATATATGAAATACTATACAAACCGACTTCAAGTGTTGAAGGTGAAATTCATAGATTTTTCGGAACCACGTTCTTTTTTTTATTAATATTTGAAAGATATATATTTTCCGGTGTATATTACAATATTTATTTTTAAATTAAAAACATAATTAGACAACTGACGCTTTTTTTTCTATCAGATTCCCTTTGTCAAGTTATCACCGGAGCACACAAGTATGTCGCTTCGTCATATCTCAACATAACTGCTACCATCGTTAAGACATGAAACTTAAAGAGTCTGCTGTCAGAAATTCGTGTTAGGTACACCTAAGATTTAATAGCAGACAGGATTTATCTATATATTAATACGTGAAGCAAAAACTTTGTACCCCTTTTTACGAAAATTGCGCGGACGGAGGAGTATGAAATTTCTCACACTTATAGAGAATATAGAGAAGGAGTGCACAATGCATTTTTTTTTAATAATGCATAAAAGATAGTTTAAATCAATAAAGAAAACATTACACACACTACCATGTATTTGAGACAAAACATACATAAAAATATACTCTTTGTTTACTGTCAATTGGGAAACTTTTGTTATTGTTTAAAGTCTGTGGACGAATTGAAAAAAGATTAATACTGTTTGTCTTTAATATTATTGATCTATAGTGCAGTTTTGGTGAATACTGTGATTATATTATCGAAATTATAATGGTGTTTGACAATAGAACCATAATAATGTTTAAACTTATAATTTCAATTATTTATAGTCGAGTCTCGACTACTGCAGCGCCACTAGTTAATATCAATACGCAGAGCTTTTTTTGGAAGCACACGTCATTGTTGATCCAAAAGCCATTACCATCAGGACGCGTGGGCGAGCCGGAATCCCTTCCGGGAGGGGTCAAGTTTGCTAACAGCCACCCAAACACGTCCAAGGAATACCTAACAATTCGAAAAGCTAGCCGCGTTATGTTTTCCAAAATACAATAAGTAGCTTAGCCACTCTGAGTAAGCAAATTATCTTATCCCTGTGCAACTTACCCTGCAAAAACATCATCGTAGCAGACGATGTTTCATTTTCTGGTACAAAAAAAAACAAAATGGCGTAACAAATGAAAATACTTCACAAGTTCTTTCCTGCCGACAGCCCTTTGATCTTCAAATAAACATCGTCAGCCCTTTGCCTACGAATACGCGGAAAGACAAACAATACCCGCCCTTTGGACTGGTGTGACTGAAGGGCGCGGGTAGACTCTGATACTATACTACTTATACATATTAGCTTATAATTAAAATATTTAGTATTTTAGTATAGTATAGTATTATATATTTTATTGCTTAGATTGGCTTTGATGAGCTCATAGCCCATCTGATGTTAAGTGGCTACCGGAGCCCATAGATATCTACAACGTAAATGCGCCACCCACCTTGAGATATAAGTTCTAAGGTCTCAGTATAGCTACAACGGCTGCCCCCCCCTTCAAACCGAAACGCGTTACTGCTTCACGGCAGAAATAGGCAGGGTGGTGGTACCTACCCGTGCGGACTCACAAAGCGTCCTACCACCAATACAAAACGCAGATGATAAGCGGACGATATAAGGAAACGTTGCTTTTAAATCTATACCTTGAGCAATGACCTGAAGTTTCACTTACATTGAACGATAGATAGCCGAGCTTTCTAACACATTCAGAGTATTTTGCGATAAAAAAAAGACAAATAGTCGAATCCTGATACTTCTTTGGAGATCTCTACCTAAGCTTCATGGCAAAAAAAAAACATATTTCTGTGTAATGTGTATGACATTGCTGGCATTGCTTGAAGTCCATGGGCGACGGTAACCACTCACCATCAGGTGGGCCGTATGATCGTCTGCCTACAAGGGCAATAAAAAAAAAAAAAAAATTCGACTCAATATTTATAAATTTGGGTAACTTGTTCTTAACCCCTATTCCGCCTTTCTATTGCTATAAATACAATAGTTGGAACAACCCACTCAAAACGCCGTCACTGAGGTCCGTAAATATAACATTGTGTAGGCTCACCAACGTAGGACTTCATCCGTCTATATTCACAAAAAAAAACAGCGCTAACCCCCGAAATTCACATGTATTAGACAAATCCTCTTAAGACATCCGGATTACGTGTGACCTTGTAAATGGATCCCCGTACCTTAATCGGCTTCGCGTCTATATTGACTAATGTACGATATATTTCTATTAGTTTTTTGTCACTTTATAAAATCGTAATTATTCCAAATTGTCCTTAAGGAAACGCGCAAAACAAACCTTTAGACAACTGGGTCCGTCTAGTGGCTACCGAAGCACGTCGAGATCTCATCTTTTTTGAATTCGGAGAGATTTCTAGTAGCCCAAAGGACTACTGCGGGTCACGTGTAAAGCAGACCACCTTGAAACACAGGCAAGCTGGTGCCTGATGAATTACTGCTTATATTTTTATTAAGCGACTATCTAACTTCACTCGCGTGGACTACACTTGAGATCGCGTGGGCAATGGGAGTGGGAAGAAAAGCATCTTATATTGTTTCCTAGAGCTCAAACTATTTTCGTATCAAATTTCTTCAATATCGGTTCAGATTTTGGATATAGAAATAAACAGCCAGTGCTACTTTCGGATTTATAATTTAGAAAGGATGTTCTAAATGAACATAGTTATTTATAAAATGTTGTACCTGCTTAAGGATTCGCAATATCGGTACAGTCGCATCGTTCGATGGAAATACGTTCTCCTGGCTGAGCCTTTGCTCGCCCACCTGTCCTGGTGAGACTGACCGGTTAATCCTTCAATCATAAAAAAAGCAAACACGTCCGGTATTTTACTACTCATCGCTTGAAGATGGCTACAGGTACACTATGCTTAAATAGACGGGCTGATTATTTATATTGTAGTTTAACTACGTACTGTTATGGGGTTCCCCTCCGAGATCGTTTTAAAAAAGGAATTGTATTTAATTAAAATAAACTTTATTGATATATAATTATACTAGCTTTTGCCCGCGACTTCGTCCGCGTGGAATAGTTCACAAATAATGCTATACTTTAGAACAAATTTGGTCAGCATAGCAGCAAAACGTTATAGTGAGCCAACCTTAACATATAAATATATGCTGACGCGGACTTTTTTTTGGATCTTTTAAAGGAGAACAATTCTGTCATACATTATTTTAGCGAAACTTTAATCTGCATCACACGCAGCGGAAGCTCTCAAAAGGGAAAAAAACTCCGATTTTGAAACATTCTTTATTGGTGCTCCGCTTGTATTGATCTTAGCGTGATGTTAGATAGCCTTCCTCAATAAATGGGATATCTAACACTGAAAGAATTTTTCAAATCGGCCCAGTAGTTTCTGAGATTAGCGCGTTCAAACAAACAAACTCTTCAGCTTTATAATATTAGTATAGATTAAAAAGAGGAGGCTTTAAGCAACCGATCGACGTGAGAGCTGTGAATAGACTGGCTGAAACGCGGGCTATTTGTGACTTTACTGATGAAACTGCTGACAAGGCATAGATATCGAAATGTATGACCTAGGGCTGTGTCATTGANCCAGTAGTTTCTGAGATTAGCGCGTTCAAACAAACAAACTCTTCAGCTTTATAATATTAGTATAGATTAAAAAGAGGAGGCTTTAAGCAACCGATCGACGTGAGAGCTGTGAATAGACTGGCTGAAACGCGGGCTATTTGTGACTTTACTGATGAAACTGCTGACAAGGCATAGATATCGAAATGTATGACCTAGGGCTGTGTCATTGACGATCGCCGGCCCGGCGTCCCGAGGGGGAGGGAGGGTGATGGGAGAGATGTGCACCGCACTAAACGCTTCACTTTCCCCCCTTTGCCTCTTCATGAGTTCTGTCTCATGCGAGGTTTGGACGTTGCTTGTTGAGCGACAGGAGGTTTTAGTCAGTTCGACTCTGACATGCCCCGCCCTCCATCCCCAGTGGAGGGCGGAAGTCCGGCGATATCCTCCTGACCAAAAAAAAAAAAGTGGCTGTGACATCCACTTAGGGTTCAGTACACGGTTATAACAGTACGTATGCATATAGATTGTAACGAAATTGGCGCAGGAACCAGATCAGCATCCAATTTTAAACGTACAAAGCTAATAGAAGTGTCTTGACTATTTTGTGACGTCACAAGCGGACAGAATGTGATTGCTTATCAGTGCATTTACAGAAGTATTAGGTCACGCTACTCAAAGTTAGAGCTACGGCTGGTTAGAATTGAGGCCGTCAGCGCAAAAGTGGCCCAAGCTTACCATAGCTATTATGGAGCAATGAGGCTTAAGTTTTCACGAATTTGAATTTGAGTACGCAAAAAAACAATACGCGCAAAAAATAATGTTTACAAAGCCATCGGTTATATATGGGTGAAACTAAGGATCTAAAATCACTACATAGTATAAAACAAAGTCGCTTTCTCTGTTCCTATATCTGTCTGTCCCTATGTATGCTTAAATCTTTAAAACTACGCAACGGATTTTGATGCGGTCTTTTTTAATAGATAGAGTGATTGAAGAGGAAGGTTTATATGTATAATAACATCCATTAAATAGTGGAGAAATCAATAATAAATTACAGTTTCCGAAGCGAAGCGAGGGCGGGTCGCTAGTTAATTATGTAATAAATAAATTGCAATATACATATTTATAAGCCTGATTATGAAAAATTGTGGGTTAGGCCACTTTAACGCTGACGGCCTCAATTTGTCTTGAACTTCCCGTTACAACAGTCAAATACTCAATCGTATTTCGACCGTAAATAAACGTATAAGCCATACAGCTAGGGGCGGATTAGCTGTAGGGAAGGTCAAGGTTCTTGTTACCTGCTCTGTACCTACTTGAAATTGAACTTTAAGAAGACTAACATAAACGGTACAATGATACTCTTTTGTTTCTTAGAGAATTCCAGTGATCTCAAAGTATTTACAGTTAATATCCCGTGAATTGCACCCTCGTTTGCCATACCAAAACAAGTGCAATTAGCTTACATAACTTAAACATACACTTAAATTACACGCACATAATATTATGTACTAGCATCATTCACGATTAGGGTTGCCCACCACGCCGTTCGTAATAATATTAGAAATTGTATTAATCTATATATTAATATGTGAAGCAAAAACTTTGTACCCTCTTTTACAAAGATTGCGCGGACGGGGTAGTATGAAATTTCCCCCACTTATAGAGTATATAGAGAAGGAGTGCAACATGCTTATACTTTTTTTAATTATACACAAAAAATACATTAAATCAATAAAAAACAATACACGCATGGTATTTGACACAATACACATATGTATATATAAATATATAATAAATAAACTATTTGTTTATTTAAAAAAAAAATACTATTATTTATAGAGAATATTGAGAAATCTTATAGAGAATATAGAGAAGGAGTGCAACATGCTAATATTTTTTTTAATTATATGTACACAGAATATACATTAAATCAACAAATAAAACATTACAAACACTACTTGACACAGACAAATGCATTTATATACTCTTTTGTTTATTGTTAAAGTATGTGGTCTAATTGAGAATAAATTAATATTTTTTGTCTTTAATATTGTTTGTCTATAGCGTAGCCTTGGCGAGTATAGTTTTTGACAATAAACCATAATAATTTTCAAACTTATAATTTAAATTAATTATGGTCGAATTTTGACCACTGGGCCACATGTAGAAATATCTACACCGATATTTGAGGTATTTAAGGCTAAAATTGCTTTTAGAATTTTGACAACCCGGAATTGTCACACAATTTCGAAAAAGGCATTTTAAAGTCGTCATGGCTTGATGGATAAGACGCCCGGTACACTCATATCGAGCGATGCTATGGTGTCGGTGTTCGAATTCCACAGGCAGGTACCGATTTTTTTTAAACATACTTAACAGATATTCAAGAATGACGAAGGAATAACATCGTATAATAGAAAATAAACCTGTGAAAATTATAATTTGCGTAATTACTGGTGGTAAAACCTCAAACAAACAGTAATTGGAACGAAGTTCCTTACGGCAGGCTTGGAGGGGATAGGGATTTTGCTGCGCGACCGAACTGAAAAAAATGTGATAGTAAAACCGTAAGAAAAAATCCGTGGAAAAAATTGCGTGGAATAAAACCGTTAAATGAGACGTGCGCAGGCGCGACAGTCGTATACACAAGCGAGTAGTGTATAATACCTTTCTCTTTCTCCCTCTTTCTTTTCTTTCTCTCATCCCTTCTCTCTCTATTTTGTAATTATTTCTATTTCTATGTAATTTTATGTTGTCAAACAAAAATAAAGAGACATATTTTGTTATTTTAATTGATAATTTGAATTACGATTTTATTTTTATTTTACGTAATTTATTATTTCCTAAAATACTGAATTTCCTAAATACTTTCCTGTACTTAATTAAAAACTAATCAGCAAAATTTAAGAGAAAAATCAAGAAAACCAACATAAAATTGAGCACGATTTTTTTTTTGCAAATTGTGTCGATTCTACATTAGCCGAAGGAAATTCGTTTCTACCTGGTGTCCCACGACACCACATTTAATTTTATATAAATTTTAGAAGATTAGACTCATGTAGATAGATTGATATATGTATTTGCTATGGAATGAGCTCTCCTCCGCGGTGTTTCCCGACCGCTATCACATGTCCTTCTTCAAACGAGGCTTGTCGAGAGTATTAAACGGTAGGCAGCGGCTTGACTCTGCCCCTGGCATTTCTGAAGTCCATGGGCGACGGTAACCACTCACCATTAGGTGGGCGGTATGCTCGTCTGCCTACAAGGGAAATAAAAACAAAAAAAAAATTGAATAGGGACTATACGAAATATTACAATTCATCAAAACGGGTCAATCTTCTTTATAAGCAAAATGAACGATCCAAAACACTATTATATAATTTTCCGACATTTCCTGAATTAATCAATAAAATGGCGACCCTGTTTACGACATGTGTGCAAATGAATAAACGATGAGTACAACTAATTACACACATATATGTTAATTTATTTCTACGATCAACACAAACGGGAATGCGTTACGTCATGTTTAAACTACGGCTCTATTATTTTAGATCATTTAAGACGAAGTCGCGAAAAGTAGAGATAGATTTTGATTGAGTAGAGATGATGAATTTGGATCGCTTGAAATCTCTACATGTATGCTTGCTCTCTGCATTGGTTTTGTGTGGTATATTCAATGTGCGTTCTAAGGTACTGGTATAATATCCATTCACGATAAGTTTTTACCATTGCACCGCCCGCCACCGGAGTAGAGTTCATCCATACTACCTGGAGCCACTGCGGTCATCCACAGTGCGTTTCCAGAGATCTTTTTTGCCACGTACCATCCGGCTGTGGAATGAGCTCCCCTCCACGGTGTTTCTCGAGCGCTATGACATGTCCTTCTTCAAACGAGGCTTGTGGAGAGTATTAAGCGGTAGGCAGCAGCTTGGCTCTGCCCCTGGCATTGCTGAAGTCCATGGGCGACGGTAACCACTCACCATCAGGTGGGCCGTACGCTCGTTTGCCTACAAAGGCAATAAAAAAAATGTTCAAAACACCATCACATTTAACCTCTGAAATATTTTCACTGTTTACAAAATCAGGTGCTTTTTTTCCCCCTACCTATGATGATAGCCTTGAGAGGCTATTTCAGATTCTCCTTG
Source organism: Bombyx mandarina (assembly GCF_003987935.1). The sequence goes on from NW_021011542.1 coordinate 1,329,394, forward strand.
ACGTGTGGGTGAGCTCACGGGGCTCAAACCGGGAGTGTTGCTAATACTGGCTCTAGCAAGAGCAGTGCGAACAGAATCTAGCACCGGATCGGAAACGCGACCCACTGAGAAGATCCGGCGAGAAACTCAGTGGGCTGTTTCTATGGGTTAATTCTCTCGTCGAGCCTTTCGTCACAAGCGACAGATTCGACGAGGGCGGTGACCGGTGCTGGTGGCACTGTTAATGGAAACGTGCTACATTGAAGCTGGATATAGTGAATAGTGATACTTGGATTAGTGCTTAAATTTAAAGATAATTAATAACTGGTACATTGACTTGCAATGATGCGGGGAACCAGTTATACGCGTTGTGTTGAGTGAGTTTGTATAGGTACCTAGCATTTATACTTCGTATAAGAAAATTACAGATTATATTACGCTAGTGATTTATTCCTGCCTTTTTTTGATTTATTCTAATTTCTTTATTAGCTTTGTTGGCAAACAAGCACTCGGTCCACCTGACAATGAGTGGCTATGTAACGAATTAGGCATGGGTCGAACGATCGGCCCTGACGTCATTCTGCAATCCATGAATTTCAGTTTTATTTTTGTCTATTTTTGTGTATTTGAAATAAAGTTTTCTTTGTACGAGGAGCACTGCTGCTCGAGATACAGGTTTTATCAGCTAGTTCAAGCACAGATGCAAATTATGATTGTGTTTTTACTTCTATGTTAACAATAAATAAATAAATAAAATAAATAAAAAATAAATTCTGGGTAACATCTCCAGTTGTATATCTATTGCAAGGTTCCATAACGAGGGACTTTTTGTTTTTCTTTTGCTGTTGGTTTTACTTTATCCGTTTTGATTGACATATTTTTATGCATTATATTATTATTAATATTTATACAAAAAAAAAGTTTTTCAAATACCAAAAAGATACAAATAAAAAACTGGTTTTCTTCGTTTCTCTTTATATGTAATGTCAAAATACTTTTTTACCAACTTAAGCTGGTAAGCCCTGAGAGGCTATGCCTGCGTAACCGATCGCGTAGATGACCCCACGGGGCACTAACCTGAGGACGTTGCTAACACTAGCCCTAGCAAGAGTAGTGCTTCGCAGGGTCTATCAGCGGGCCGGAAACGCGACAACGCGCCGAAGATCCGGCGAGCAACTCAGTGGGCTGTGTCTGTGGATTAGCTTACTCGCCGAAACCTTCGTTGCAAGCGACGAGCTCACGAGAATGTCAAAATGCATTATCGATTTGCATATATCAGAATAAGATATCATAAAATGATTAATCTAAAAAATTCTAAAGATCGACACACCAATTAAAGAGGAAAGGAGTACGTGAATCCAAATAAAACGTCGCCATAAACACGTCATTACGGATCCTCCCGATCCATTAACGGTGCTTTTAGATACCACAAGCATCGGTCACCGTCCTCGCTGAACCCGTCGCTTGCGACGAAGGACTCGGCGAGTAAATTAACCCATAGACACAGCCCATTGAGTTTCTCGGCGGATCTTCTCAGTGGATGGCGTTTCCGATCCGGTGGTAGATTCTGCGAGGCACTGTTTTTGCTTTAGCTACACTCCAGTTTGAGCCCCGTGAGCTCACCTAAACGTCAAGGAAAAGTTGAAACAGCCTCTCAAAGCTATCAGCATAGGTAGGAAAAAAAATACAGATCTCGTATACAGAGCCCTAGTCGTAAAAACATATGATCGTATACTTCGTTTGCGACCGTGACGGAGCGATAACACCGTGAAGATGCGATACAAAACTCTATTGTTTCATTTTCCAACCTTTTCTAGATTTGCAAACAAAGTTTGTAGAGATTGAGCTGTATGTCACACAATACATCGCCCGAAGGTGATCTGTAGAAGTCACCTTGAGTATTGACACGGACGATACAAATGATATACACAGTGTTTGGCTTCGTATATTGAAGAGTCCACTGCGATTGATGCCACAATGGCAGGCAGTGGTAAGTGGACCGTACGCGACGCCAGAGATACAGCTCTTCACTGTCTACCTTGAGACGTAAAAACGGCTTTCAGTATTAGCTTTGTGCAAACTTAGTTCTGAGGAACTGTTCGAGATGATACTGTCATCTCGTTTTTACTATCGCACCGCCCGCCACCGGAGTAGAGTTCATCCATACTACCTGGAGCCACTGCGGTCATCCAAAGTGCGTTTCCAGGGGTCTTTTTTGCCACGTACCATCCGGCTATGGAATGAGCTCCTCTCCACGGTGTTTCCCGAGCGCTATGACATGTCCTTATTCAAACGAGGCTTGTGGAGAGTATTAAGCTGTAGGCAGCGCGGCTTGGCTCTGCCCCTGGCATTGCTGAAGTCCATGGGCGACAGTAACCACTGACCATCAGGTGGGCCGTGCGCTCGTCTGCCTACAAAGGCAATGGTAAAAAAAAGAATACAAAGCAAGGATGAATTCTTTAAGTTACACAGCATTTAGTAATAACAGTCTCTAGATTCTTCATTAAAAACAATATTAATGTAAATAAAATATCTCACGACTGTTAATTCATTTTATAATAAAAATAAAAGTAACAGAATATTTTGTAGAGGTGGGAAGAATAGTTTCACAATTACAATTTATTTAATTTAGATAAATGAATAGCATTAATCTGATAATTGTAATAACGGTTATCCGACGTGAATTCGTGAACTTCATAGCGTTAAAGCCGTCATCAAACACGTCAGTATTGGCTCAGACACATTGACACAAACGTCCATATAAACAGTGTGCTCTGTATAAGAAAATTAAAGATAATATTTATACCTATTGCGACATTTATAAAGGTCAAAAGAAACATAAATTATAAGTCAGTATCTCTTCACTGTAATTTTAGCAACGTTAAACTCTGTAATTAAAATTAAAAATAACACATCTTATACCTTTAAACGAGCAATTCTTGTATATATATAATCTGAATCTCGGAAACGGCTCCAACGATTTTCATAAAATTTAGTATACAGGGGATTTCGGGGGCGATAAATCGATCTAGCTACGATTTATTTTCAGAAAATGTTGTTTTATTCGTGTTTTCAATAATCAACTGTTCCCGACATCTATTGGCGAATAATAATACTATTTTTCTTAATTGAGGGCAACTAACCGCTTTAAAGACACAACAAGATGGCGTTATTAAAAAAAAAACCGAACAAAGCTCGGTCATCATCTAGTAGTTTTTTAAATATACATGTAACAATTTCCGGAAATTAAGAGCCAATATCTTTATTTTATTTTATTTCTCTAGATCAATCGCCCTCGGTCCGCTTAATGCGAAGACACACTAAAGTCCCTACCACAAGGCGATTAAGTTTTTTTCATTGCTTAGATGGGTGGACGAGCTCACAGCCCACCTGGTGTTAAGTGTTTACTGGAGCCCATAGACATCTACAACGTAAATGCGCCTACCACCTTGAGATATAAGTTCTAAGGTCTCAAGTATAGTTACAACGGCTGCACCACCCTTCAAACTGAAACCCATTACTGCTTCACGGCAGAAATAGGCGGGGTGGTGGTACCTACCCGTGCGGACTCACAAAAGGTCCTACCACCAGTAAGTCGAAATCCTAATTCGCACCATTCAATACATTAAGACAAGAATGGTTTTTTTTATGATTGATGGATTATTGGTGGCCCGGAGGCCTTTCCAGTTTTTACCACGACAAGTGAGCGAGCAAAGGCTCAGCCAGGAAGGGTGGGATCAGCTAACAGCTACCCAAGCGCCTCCGAAGAAGACCTAACTCAAGGGCAGCTGCTTCGCGAATGAATCTACTACCGGATCGGAATCGCGACCCGTTGAGAAGATCCGGTGAGAAACTCAGCGGGCTGATGCATGGGTTAGGTTGCACGTCGAACTTTTTGCCGAGTTCGATGAGTACGGTTACCGGAGTCCCTAAGTCTGCGCCTAGTGTTAGAGCCGAAGGCGTCTAATGCCAAAGTTATTGGATCTGATGGATCCGTAAGGACGTGTCTAGGTAACAAGAATGGTACAGACGGTTGTACTTATCCTTGCTATCTAACAATACCTATTAAAACACGTGTGTTGATTGGTGAAGCACTTCATATTATTACAAATTGAGTTCCATATGTTACATACAGCCAGTGTGAAGATATCCAGACTTGGGTATAAAACTAATTAATGTTCATACATCCTTCTTTGACAGAAATATTTAACTTAGTATGTGGCTTCTGTCAAATAACGTTATTAAAAAAGGGGAATATTTTGGCGCTACCGAAAGAAAGGACATAAACTTACTATTTATTTATTCTAAACACATGAATCACTTACATAGTTATATTCTGGTATCTGTACAAAAGATATCGTTTTTTTTTGTTACTTAAATAGGCGATCATCCTGATAAGGAAAGCGTAGGAAGTGTCATTGAACTATGGATATGTTAAATAAATTTATATTTTCCATATGAACAGTACTATCTCGCATGACACCACTAGCCCTGGTAACCGCGTTGATTCAAAAACTGCTGATCCTGAAATGTCTTACCGGCAAGCAATCCGGAATTTAAATTCTGTTTTCACCTACTGCAATGAAAGAGATGTTATCTTTCCCTCAAAGTCCTAAGGCCACAATCTATACTAATATTATAAAGCTGAAGAGTTTGTTTGTTTGAACGCGCTTATCTCAGGAACTATTGGTCCGATTTGAAAAATTCTTTCAGTGTTAGATAGCCTATTTATTGAGAAAGGCTATATGCTACATAACATCACGCTAAGACCAATACAAGTGGAGCACCACTAAATAATGTTTTAAAATAGGGGTTTAAATAGCTCCTTATTCACTACATAGTATAAAACAAAGTCGCTTTCTCTGTCCCTATATTCCTATGTATGCTTAAATCTTTAAAACTACGCAACGGATTTTGATGCGGTTTTTTTTAATAGATAGAGTGATTGAAGAGGAAGGTTAATTTGTATAATAGCATCCATTAAATAGTGGAAAAATCAATAATAAATGACAGTTTCCGAAGCGAAGCGAGGGCGGGTCGCTATATTCTATAATTCAAAAATATTTTCACTTTCTACGTAAATGTAGTGGGGGGTAAAATTTTGCGTTAGCCAAAGTAACTATTTCAAGCTGACGGAGTCGCGGGCAAAAGCGAGTCTAATTAGAAAAACGCAAGGACCAAACGATTGCGAACAAATATCTCCTCGGCTGCCTCTTAATCGATTCTTTTGTTCAGTTGCTATTGAACGTGCTCCGGTGTTACCAGAAAAAATATTTTGTAAATTGTCACTTCTTCATTTACAAAGAGGGATACCAAGTATATTGAGACAAGTACACTGTAAATTAGTTAATTAATATTCTCCAGTTAATGATACATTAGATTTCATTTTATTAGATAGTAACTTACATATGTGTGTGAGCGTGTGTGCGTACGGTTGTGTGTGTGTGTGTGTGTGAGCGTATGTGTGTATGTATATACATGTATATACACACACAAGGTATTTAGGCATCTGTTCAGTTGTTAAATTTATTCTGTATGCACTTGTTTTGAATTGCAATCTAGATTGTTATGTTAAATAAAAATAATAAAAAAAGGACCTCAAGTCGCAGTTATGTCTTCTATAGACTCCGGAAACCACTTAAAACGCCAGTCATCTATGTGCTTAGTGCAAGTTTTTAACGTTCTCGATAGCGTAAACGTTAACTCAAATTTTTATGGAGTTGGAACGTTTACAAATTTGAGTTAACTTTTACGCTATCGAGAACGTTAAGAAACTCCAACTAAGCACACAGATGTCTCAAAGTAATGGAATTTTGCTTTTAAAAAAAAAATAGATAGACCTTCGCAGCTGTGAGCGTGTGGTCTACTCTCAACCAAAACTCTAAGACAATTCTCAATTTGCCTGAGGCAAATGCACAACCACCGAATTCTGCTCCAAGACATATCAATTTTCACGACCTAATAAATTTGAAGAAACGCCACGTAAGATCCACAAGTAAATCAGGAACATGGAATAACAAAAGATGACGATACGGCAATTTTTGTTCTAGCAAAAGTGGATTGGTAGTTATTGATTATACTTTAATGAATAGAGAACGCGCGCCTGTTTTCTTTAATGTGGCTATTGAAGCTCATTTTTTTTATTGCTTAGATGGGTGGACGAGCTCACCGCCCACCTGTGTTAAGTGGTTACTGGAGCCCGTAAACATCTACAACGTAAATACGCCACCCATCTTGAGACATAAGTTCTAAGGTCTCAAGTATAGTTACAACGGCTGCCCTACCCTTCAAACCGAAACGCATTACTGCTTCACGGCAGAAATAGGCAGGGTGGTGGTACCTACCCGTGCGGACTCACAAGAGGTCCTACCACCAGTATACATATACAACGAAAGTACAACTTGCCAATTATTAAAAAACTTTCGCAGCTATTTACACCACATGCATTATTATTTGAAGGGCTTTCACACATTCTCAATTCATTAGTTAGAACAAGTAGGGTAGAGCTACCGGTAGAGTCTCTTCGTGATTAGGTTAAGACCTCGTTAAATAGCGTATGTTATATAAAAGCCACTTTTCACAATGTAAAATCGATATCCCCTATATATCTATGTATTCACTACAATCCATTACTCAATGCAAAGACTTGTTGCGACGCAAAAGGCATTGGATAAGACGGCAGGACCAACCCATGCTCATCACAGCACGTGCATGTACTGACTGACTCGGTAGTGCAATAGTAAGCAGCCCTGACCTTTGAGCCGAGGGTCGTGAGTTCGATTCCCACATCGGGCAAACATTATGTGATGAAAATGTTTGTTTGCTCTTGGTCTAAATGTTTATCTACCTATATACTATAATATTATAAAGAGGAAAGATTTGTTTGTATGTTTGTATTGAATAGGCTCCGAAACTACTGAGCCGATTTGAAACATTCTTTCACTGTTTGGAAGCTACACTATTCCCGAGTGACATAGGCTATAATCTTTTTTGAAAAAAATTAGGGATCCTTACTAAAACTCCAATAATGTAACCCAAGGTGTAAAAAAATTACCTAAAATATTCTTTAGATCGCGTGCCCTGCGAAAACTATTGATGATAGAATAAAATAATGTACTACGACTTTGTAGAACACATTATTATTTACAAAAATTGTCGGTACAGCATATATCTAACTATGATAGTTATGCCGCAATAAGTAAATATACTTAAAAAAATAAAACAACGTCAAATATCGTTGAAATTTTTGATAAAGACCCGAGCGGAGCCGGAGCGGACCACTAGTTATCTATACATTTAAACATGTATAAGTATGTATGTCAATCTCTGATACACATAACAAAAGGAATCCAAATTTGAGATTGGATGACCGTGCGTGATTTATTCCCACTTATTATTATTATGTACCAGTGCTCATGGTAGAAATATTTCTGCGATTGTAACGCAGCACTGTGCAATAACACTGTCAAAATGCAGCAATTAAACAGTTTGAATCGCTGTTATTCAGTTTTAACCGGTAACAGCCTTAGCGATGATGGGTCTTGGATGAACAAATATGTCCACCAGTGCGCACATACGAAGATAGTATTTTATTCCCGTAAATGAAGTCACAATGCGTGTCACAACTACGAATGTGGATCAATAAACTGAATATAATGTTTATAAATGTTCCCATGTGCCTTACTTTCAAAACATATCATTCATGTTACGCTAGTGCACCATACAAAGTATCGAAGTTTATAGAATGGAAGGACATAGGCCATTTTCGGCACAGCTACTCGTGCTCTCAAGGACATTAATGGAATATCTATACAAAAAAAACATTTCATTTTTACATACTTATTATAAAATTTAAGGGTATTTTAATGGTGGGATAGTTAAAATCATAAATAAAAAGAAATTAGCATGACTAAGCTACATTGATAACATTGAAGGAGTTGCCATAGGTAAAATATATTTATATTTGAAACAATTCACATTAAATCTTCTTAAAAAAATACATTATATTGCAAAAAACTAGCAAAATATATTAACATATTTAATTAATGGATTTTAAAATTAATATTACAAAAATCTATTTTTATACTTTTAAATCCGTAGAATAAATTATTACATGGATGAATAATTATTGATCTTTAGCAAAAAAAACCTACGCTTGTTTAATGTTTATGGACGTTTTACATTTTGATCACTCGTTTTCGCACTCGTGCGCATCGTGGATATTATTAAGTGTTTCCTTGCGATATACCTTCTTATTATATTTTGTGGTGCATAAAATTAAGTCTTGGCGTTCATTGTATTAGATCTGTGTCATAAAGTATAGTTATATAAATAATATTCAAGCTGATGATGATGTTAAAGTGTCAGTGTATTGACAGCAAAATCATATGATATAACCTAAAATTCTTATCTTATTTTTTGAATATCTCTGTATCCCCATTCACAATATTGATTTTAATTTGTTTATAATAGAAGAATAGAATATAATAGAAGTCTGATATTTAAACTTAATTTCATTTCTGTCCTTGAACTTCGTTTAGTGGGCCGTGTAATGTATGGAGAGTGGCCCACGTCTTTTGGTATTCCTATTTTTATAATTAAATGCCTCGTCCATTATATGTATTTTTATAATGAACGTCAACAAGATTCGTTCTGTATTATTCATGGCGGGAACACGTTTCACGAATTCTTCTAAACTTCTGTACTCCTGGTACGTGACGTGGATTTTATATCATAACGATAAATGATATAAACAAAAGTGAAAAATATAGTTTATTTATTTAAACAGCTTAAGAAATTCGAAATAAGAGAAAAAGAAAGAGTTAGAGAGAAAAAATATTCTTTGTTATACACAAAAAAAATGCGAAAAATTACATACAAAAAAAAAAAACAATTGGCGGTCTTATCGCTAAGAGCGTTCTCTTCCAGACAAATATCAGGTGGACAAAAATTAGAACAAAACAGGACAGAAATACAGTTTTTGTATCCAAATATTAAGAATCGGGATTAAAACATTTCACTTTCTTCTTCTGTCACCGTCAATTTTCATTCCTTTTTCTCGGTCTCCTCTTTTTCAGCTTCTTCCATAAGTTAAATCGTTCCAGCTTCACGTGCTGGTGGACTTTGCTCGCAACAATGCTCAATAACAAAAAAAATTAGAAAGCATTAAATGAATAATTATATGATATTACTAGCGACCCGCCCTCGCTTCGCCTCGGAAACATTAAATTTTATTATAGATAGCTGAGTCCTGCGATGTTACCCGCGGTTATTGTCGTACCATGGGTGATACCGGAGGGCGAAGCTAGTTTAAAAAAGGAGCCTAAATTACGCCTTATATCATCAGCTACCTATCACTGAAAGTCTCGTCAAAATCGGTTCAACCGTTCCAGAGATTAGCCGGAACAAACAGACAGCAGACAAAAATTGTAAAAAATGTTCTTTTGGTGTGTGTACCGTATTTATATTCATATACATGTAGTAAAAAGCGGTTATTTCAATATTACAAACAGACACTCCAATTTTATTTATATGTATAGATACTTAGGCGGCACTGAAAATTTCTGGAATTAACGAAGTGACACAACATTACTATTTAAAAATGTATTTATTGCTTTTCGAAGTATTCTCCGCGAAATTTGACACATTTTTCTATACGATGGAACCAATCATTGAAGCAACCATTCCATTCGGAAGTTGGGGTCTCCAAAATGGCCGTTTTGTAGGCGTCCACAGCTTCTTCAGGTGATGAAAATCTCTGTCCACGTAATTTATTCTTTATTTTAGGGAAAGTATAGAAATCATTAGGGCTTAGGTCGGGGCTGTACGGCGGATGGTCTAATAATTCTATGTTTTCTTGNCGCCCCGCCTATTTCTGCCGTGAAGCAGTAATGCGTTTCGGTTTGAAGGGTGGGGCAGCCGTTGTGACTATACTGAGACCTTAGAACTATATCTCAAGGTGTGTGGCGCATTTACGTTGTAGATGTCTATGGGCTCCAGTAACCACTTAACATCAGGTGGGCTGTGAGCTCGTCCACACAGATAAGCAATAAAAAAAAAAATAAAAAAAATGTATCAGAAGACACGCGAGTATGATCATAGCCCGTTTTTTATACTTTTTATCAATCATGATTTTATTATATTTTAATTGTATCATGATTGCTTTCCTCTATACCGAAGGAAAAAGGTTCGAAAATACTTTTGGCAGTAGCAATATGCATTGCCCATACGAGTACATAAATAAGCAAATATAAAATAATTTCGTTTAATTATGTACTATAATTACTTACTAATTATATACTATAATAATTTAGTATACTTGTGGTAGGGGACCTCTTGTGAGTCCGCGCGGGTAGGTACCACCACCCTGCCTATTTCCGGGTTTTTGCGGGTTTGATTTTTATTACACGATGTTATTCCTTAACCGTGGAAGTCAATCGTGAACATTTGTTAAGTACGTATTTCATTAGAAAAATCGGTACCTGCGTGTGTGATTCGAACACCGTTACATCGCTAGATACGACTTCTTATCCTTTAGGCTACGACGACTTCAAAATGTACCGATATCGGTATAAATATTTGTAGGCAGCGGCTTGGCTCTGCCCCTGGCATTGCTGAAGTCCATGGGCGACGGTAATCACTCACCATCGGGTGGGCCGCAGGCTCGTCTGCCTACAAGGGCAATAATTTTTTATATATATTTTCAATGCACAAAAAAAGAAAAATAGTAATAAAACATTAGACGAATCTAAATATATAATTACCATTGATTATGGGTTTGATCACCGAGCGCTAACCGGTGTGTTTATTCATCATAGTCTGATGCTGAAGTCTTGAACCCTAAAATGATCAATTAGAATCACATAGCAGTGTTTACATGAACGCAGCATACAACGTCTTAACCTTGCCGACTAAACACTATTTATGTGCAATAACTATAGTATTTTTATCTAAATAGCGTGTACTATGTACTTTACCAAGATGTACAATCACTCTCGGAAATTATTTGTCGAAGTTAAAGGTATAATATCGGTTATGCTTGATGTAAAATTATCAAATTGTAATAATAGATTCTACTGAATTGTAGACATCTATATATTAATACGTGAAGCAAAAACTTTGTATACCTTTTTACGAAAATTGCACGGACGGAGGAGTATGAAATTTTCCACACTTATAGAGAATATAGAGAAGAAGTGCACAATGCTAATATTTTTTTAAATAATGCATTAAAGATACATTATATCGATAAAGAAAACATTACACACACTACATACCATGTATTTGACGCACACACGCATGCATACTATTTATTGTCAAACTTTTGTTCTTGACGTCTGTTGTCAAATTGAGAATAGATTAAATATTGTTTGTCTTTATTAATATTTTTTATAGTGTAGTCTTGGCGAAATTTGTGATTATAGAAGTATAAATACAATCATAATAGTGTACAAACTTACAATTCCAATTACCTAATTATAGTCGAATTTCGACTACTACGGGACCTCTAGTTCAATAAAATTTAGGATAAGATACGTTTTAAGTGTCTTAAAATTATAGTCCAGAGGTAGAAACATCAAGAAAAATACTCATGAATCCATTTACAAGTGACCTTAGCAATAATCTTATAGAACCTTATGATCTCATCATAACCCTATGTTTATGTTATTCATGGTACACAAATGGTATAGATATTTATATTTAGAAAACACTGCTGTTCATACTTTCATTTCTTTGTCACATTTACCCTTAAGAAAACATGGCTCGCAACCACTCTAGGCCGAAGCCACAAGCAAAATTTGAGCCCGATATAAGGAACTTCGCTAAAAACATTGTGTTTAGCCGACATGACTCCGCCAAACGCCAACATCCGTCGGCTGCATAAACAAAGCATTTGATTGGCGATCTTTAACCTACACAAACGGTAAATGCTTTGTAACTTCCTGTTACTGCTACCGATATTTGGCCGTCTCTATTTGAACGCCCTACGATATTACAATCTCGAGGGAGTGGCTGAAAGTTAGGGGTGCCGCTGGTCATTATTTAGCTACCCGGTAACTGCAGCTATTGCGACTTTTTATTTTTATTGCTTAAACGGGTTGACGAGCTCATAGCCCACCTGGTGCTAAGTTACTGAAGCCCATAGACAACCACAACGCAAATGCGCCACCCGCCCTGAGATATAAGTTCTAAGGTCTCAAGTATAGTTACAACGGCTGCCCCGCCCTTCAAACCGAAACGCATTACTGCTTCACGGCAGAAATAGGCAGGGTGGTGGTACCTACCCGCGCGCACCAGTAAAGAAGTCCTACCATCAGTAAAGAGGTCCTACCACCAGTAAGAGGTCCTACCACCAGTAAATCTCTTCGCAATCTACTCCGCTTAGAAGAATCTACGGAGTTTTCCCTAACTTAGTAAGATCTATTCAACGTCGAGTGAAAGACCGGTAATCTTTTATTCAACTTTGAACTGGTCCATAGGTTTCGGATTAAATGTCTGGAGCATATGATTTGAGTACTAGCAGAGGGCTTACCCCTTAAGCGAATCGGTCTCTTTGGCACACTTAGCAGCCACAAGGGCTTAGTAAGTTTATATTATTTTGTATATCTTCTTCTTCGTCACTAAGCTCTTGGCGGAGTTGTGGCCACTGCTCCTTTCAGGCTGCGCGTCCTGTGCTTACGTGTAGAGTGCAATCATTCGCTGCCTTCACTTGTAAAGTCCACCAGCTATGTACATATATCACGATGTCTCAAAGAAGAATCTCAATCTGGGTTTTATTCTATAAGTTGTTTCTGTTAATTCAAAAAAATTGTGGTTACACTTTTAAAATTGAAATATCGAGATCCATAAAAAAAAATATATAAAAAAACTTGAGAGGTGTCAAGGGACACCCGGATGGAACGAAGTTCCTTTCGATTAATTAGTGAAGGAATTGTAATAAACTTTAATTTTTTTTAAGTTATAATAATATATTTTTATTATTAACAAATACAATGTTATATAAACTTAATCAGTAATATTTTATAATTAAAAAAAATTGTACATATACATAAATATGATTGTATAAGAGAGAGAGAGAGACAGAGAGAGAGACAGACAGACAGACAGAGAAACATGCGACGCCGCACAGCTTACAATAGCTTACTATAGCAAAAAGTGTCGTGACAACTTTTCGTAAGAATTTTTTCCGTCTAGCCCCCTTTCACAAAGCGCGATAAGGAACTTCGTTCCAAAAATAACCATTTTGATATTAACTCAGAATGTGCTATTTACGTGTGTGGTATTTTTGAATTTCTCGATTTAGCTATATTCGGGAACAGAGTATTGAATCGGAGTACAAGCGTCCGTAAGGATGACTATTGTGTCGATGTTTGTATTGCATATTTATAATATCTTTCACAAAGCTCTCTGTCAGTTGTCAGTTTGTCCCAGGCCTATTTAAGTATTACTAGTAGTCCCACGGTAGTAGAAATTCAACTATAATTAATTGTAATTGCAAGTTTGTACACTATTATGATTGTATTTTATACTTCTATAATCACAAATTTCGCCAAGACTACACTATAAAAAATATTAACAAAGACAAACAATATTTAATATATTCTTAATTTGACAACAGACGTCAAGAACAAAAGTTTGACAATAAATAGTATGCAATAATGTTTTCTTTATTGATTTAATGTATCTTTTATGCATTATTTTAAAAAAATATTATCATTGTGCACTTCTTCTATATATTCTCTATAAGTGTGGAAAATTTCATACTCCTCCGTCCGCGCAATTTTCGTAAAAAGGATACAAAGCTTTTGCTTCACGTATTAATATATAGATAGATTATAAATTTGAACATTGTTATGGTTCTATTGTCAAAGACTATATTATACTTCAATAATCACAGATTTCGCTAAGACCACATTATACAAACAATAATAAAGACAAACAATATTAATCCATTCTCAATTTACCATAGACTTATAAACAATAACAAAAGTTTGACAATAAACCAAGAGTTTTTTATGTGTTATCTCAAATACGTGGTAGTGTGTGTGTTGTTTTTTTTTAATTGATTCAAAGTATTTTTATGAATAATTAAAGAAATATTAACGTCTGCATTCCTTCTCTATATTCTCTATAAGTGTGGAAAATTTTGTACTTCTCCAGACTCTCCGTTCGCGCAATTTCCTGAATAATTACAAAATAGAGAGAGAAGGGATGAGAGAACGAAAAGAAAGAGGGAGAAAGAGAAAGGTATTATACACTACTCGCTTGTGTATACGACTGTCGCGCCTGCGCACGTCTCATTTAACGGTTTTATTCCACGCACTTTTTTCCACGGATTTTTTCTTACGGTTTTACTATCACNTTGTGTATACGACTGTCGCGCCTGCGCACGTCTCATTTAACGGTTTTATTCCACGCACTTTTTTCCACGGATTTTTTCTTACGGTTTTACTATCACATTTTTTTCAGTTCGGTCGCGCAGCAAAATCCCTATCCCCTCCAAGCCTGCCGTAAGGAACTTCGTTCCAAAAAGGGTACAAAGTTTTTCTTCACTTATTAATATTTAAGTACTATATATTGCAATCGTCAAACCGTTGACCCGCACGGGTAAATACCTCCAAGCTACCTATATTAGCTTGGTACCTGGTGCCAGTTATGCATTCCGATTAATAGCCGTTATACGAGGTAATCGAATCTTTGACCTCATCCCTCAAGTTACAGTTCACATGGGATTTAGTAACCACTAATTATCAAATGTAATAAATGAAACCAGCAAAATTTTTAATTTGCGTAATTACTGGTGGTAGGACCTCTTGTGAGTCCGCACTGGTAGGTACCACCATCCTGCCCATTTCTGCCGTGAAACAGTAATGCGTTTCGGTGGTTTGAAGGGTGGGGGAGCCGTTGTAACTATACTTGAGACCTTAGAACTTATATCTCAAGGTGGGTGGCGCATTTACGTTGTGGATGTCTATGGGCTCCAGTAACTATATAACACCAGGGGGGTGTGAGCTCGTCCACCCATCTAATCAATAAAAAAAAAATAGCCGTGAGTTCATCTGCATACAATAAGAAATAGTTTTATTGGCATACAATAAAACCTTAAGTCATTTGTTGAGCAATAAATAATAAATTTTAAGGCTATCACAACCGTAATGAACATATTATCCGGTCCTTACTATTATTATTTAATAAATGGAAGTAGATTTAAACTTATGAATACGCGTACACATTAAACAGGCGTTTGATCAATGTATTGATAGTCTTTAAAGCCTTCCAGTACGGACGAGGTCTTACCATCAATCATATTTCTCGTCGAAGAACCCGTCGCTTGCGACGAAGGCCTCGATAAGTAAATTAACCCCTACATACAGCCCACTGGGTTTTCGCCGGATCTTCTCAGTGGGTCGTGTTTCCGATCCGGTGATAGATTCTGCAAAGTACTGCTCTCGCTAGGGTTAGTGTTAGCAACCTCGTCAGGTTTGAGCCCCGTGAGCTCACCTACTTGTTAGGACTACGCTGACATAGCCTTTTAAGGCTAACAAATCTACAAACTAAAAATCAAAGAAACTAAAAACGATCATAAAAGTTTTTTTTATTGCTTATATGGGTTTCGAGCTCACAGCCCACCTGGTGTTAAGTGGTTACTGGCGCCCATAGATATCTACAACGTAAATGCGGCACCCACCTTGAGATATAAGATTTAAGGTCTCGGTATAGTTACAACGGCTGCCCCACCCTTCAAACCGATACGCTTCAGGCAGAAATAGGCAGGGTGGTGGTATCTACCCGCGCGGACTCACAAGAGGTCCTACCACCAGTAAAATATGTCCGCCCTAAAACCAACGTCCGGTTCCCAGACGTCTCCGAACCGATTCCACAGTGGCAGATGTACGATGAATCTTAGAACACACATCCTGATCGAGCGACCGTCCCGATAACCTGAGATAACCCGCGAACATCTACGCAGCGAATCTTGTACTTTGTACCGAAATAAACACAAAGAATCAAAAATAAACAAACATTTACATACTATCTTAAATACTTGTAGAAAACGCGTTGTTTTCAAGTAATCGAGTCCACCGTCCGGTAAAGTTCTTTTTCCTACAACAATAAATGGTGCATGTTTTTTTTTGTCTATAAATTTAGATTAAGAACAGGAAAATGTCAATGGCTGTCTTTTAAATCGACAGATGATATTTTTTGTGACATTACAATATAAATGTAGAAATGGAGAAACCAAAGAGAACACAGGGTTCCGCAGTCTTGATAAAAATCAATCAGTATTGAATGAAAATAAAAATAGCGACTGAAATATGTAAAGGAACCTTAATAACTTAAGAGTGTAGGAGACAGGCGAACCCCTACTCGCCACTAGATGGCGATAGACTCGGACTCTCCGCAGGCTCCTTCGAGAAGGTGGACCTGCCCATCACGTGCTGGCGTCAACTTTCATCAGAAATAATTAACGTTTTCAAAAAACAAATTAGCACATCAGGTTAATAAATATTGGGAGGGATAAAATACATAACCTACTGAGTCTAAGAATAGTAAAGAATATTCAACTTGTTGTTTAACCACAATCCCGCATAACCAAACTTCCGACAAACGAAAGCTCAAAGCAAAAATCGTGAAAGTTCTAAAGCTAAATCATTCCAGTCCATATTGTTTGTTCAAAACTTTCTCAACTTAACCTTACTAGCTTCAAGTTTAATTGTCTTTTAAGATAATTGTGGAAAACTTTTTAAGCTTTTGTTTAGCTTTACTTTACGTTTGGAAGAGTTTCTGACCGAACACATGGTTCATAGCTTTTTGCTGATGATCATGATCCTGTATAGACGCAGCGATTTTGTGGAGCCAAGGGAAAGATCTCATTTACTTCCCACTGTCACTCACTAGCTGAGTTCAATTCAATGTCTTGGAAATATTTGCATTGAAGTAGCAACTAACTTAAGAGGTGGTAATGGTCTGATCTGTTCCATTGCACGCCTAACTAAGCACATAATATCCAGTATCTAACTATTTTGTCTACACCATGTCTTTGAACTTCAAAGTGTANTTGTGGAGCCAAGGGAAAGATCTCATTTACTTCCCACTGTCACTCACTAGCTGAGTTCAATTCAATGTCTTGGAAATATTTGCATTGAAGTAGCAACTAACTTAAGAGGTGGTAATGGTCTGATCTGTTCCATTGCACGCCTAACTAAGCACATAATATCCAGTATCTAACTATTTTGTCTACACCATGTCTTTGAACTTCAAAGTGTAGCTGTAATTAATCTATCTTTAGCTGTAATTGGTCTATCTAATATTAATCAGTCATCCGTACTTATAGCCATCACAACAAGAATACCATCAACCTTGAAACATGGTGTGGAAGCTTCGACAGTTTTTTTTATTCCTTAGGTGGGTGGACGAGCTCACAGCCGACCTGGTGTTAAGTAGTCACTAGAGCCCATAGACATCTACAACGTAAATGCACCACCCACCTTGAGATATAAGTTCTAAGGTCTCAGTATAGTTACAAAGACTACCCCATCCTACAAACCGAAACGCATTGCTGCTTCACGGCAGAAATAGACGGGGCGGTGGTACCTACCCGCGCGGACTCACAAGAGGTTCTACCACCAGTAATTACCCAAATTATAATTTTGCGGGTTTTTATTGGATAACGGCTGCTCCATTCGTCAAATCAGAAAACGCGACCACCTCACCAACAGAATTACGCAGAATAGCTACCCGTGCGGATTTACAACGCCACCATTCTATACAGATTATAATCATGATGGCTTGATTTTCTATTCACGAAAATTTTATGATATCTCCGTTGGCTTTTAAAATCTTAATTAATATATGTCATCCTTGTTTTGTTAAAAAACTCGATTGAATATTCATAAGTAATATTGAGGAGCTATTCCGATGTCCTCTGTGAGGTGAAATATTCTATGAATATTAAACTGATCGGACAAAAATATTAAAGGGCACAAGCGATAACCTTGTTTCATTCGGATATCGTAAAGAAAAGGTCGCGGTGCGAATATGAACCTTGAAAACGAAATTTCTCCTGGCGACATGGCGTGTGCTAGATCAAGTATTGCGGTATGAACAGATTGTTATGGCAGATTCATCGTTCTGTGAACAGGCGATGTGAAACAATAGGGGGAGACGCATTCCTTTACCTCGCCTATCTAAAAATCATACTAAAAAATGTGTGATGTTGTGGGACACCGGATAGGAACGAAGTTCCTTATTATAAAAATATTAATTTCAAGTTCTATTCGAGGTATAAAGAGAATAATTATTCGGGTATACATTTTTTATTATGATTTTTTTTATTGATAAAAATAAAATAAAAACATTTTTGTACGTTATTACAAAGTTAGGTCGTACACTGTATAATAAAAATCTTACGTTACGGACGTTTTTTCCCGGTTAAGGTACCCCTCCGCATCGTCCCATAAGGAACTTCGTTCCAAAAATTTCTGCGTAAATATTTATGGTATCATAGCAATAAGATAGATTCGAGTACACAAGCTATACATTAGAAGACATGACTTTTGCAGTAGAAGATCAACAAACTTTTACCCGTTGTTAATTAATAGCGGTCCCCCAGTAGGCGAAATTCGACTATAATTAATTGAAATTATAAGTTTAAACATTATTAGGGATCTATTGTCAAACACTATTATTATACTTCTAAACATTCACAGACTGATGAACTAAGAAGAATGCGGTTTCATCACTAAAAGCGGACAGGAGCCATTGTAAAATTATGTTATTACGTCTATTTTATTTTTTATTGCCAAGTATGCAGACGAGCATACAGCCCACCTGATGGTAGGTGGTTACCGTCGCTCATGGACGTCAGCAATGGGGCAGAGCCAATCCGCTGCCTACCATAATCCTGTTTTTCCTTTTTTTTCGGGCTGGGGGCTAAACTTCCTATGAGGTAACCTCGTCTAGGGGGCACGGCGGTATGTGGGACTTGACGATCCATTTCTCCTACGTCCCACAGATCTGACAACCTGCATATACACTACGTAGACCAATCAGTAAAGAGCACATCTGAAAGCGCGGCATGATAGACCAGTGTGACGTGCACTGGCTTCCCCCGATGCGACTGACCCCATACCCGATCCTGTAGGCCGAATGGTAAACAGTCGACGTCGCCCAAAACACGTCATTACGGATCCTCCCGATCCATTAACGGTGCTTTTAGGTACCAAGCACCAAGGTACCTTGTACAAGGTACAAGCACCGGTCACCGTCCTCGTCGAACCCATCGCTTGCGACGAGCGAAATAACCCATAGACACAGCCCACTTTCTCGCCGGATCTTCTCAGTGGGTCGCGTTGCCGATCCGGTGGTAGATTCTGCGAAGCACTGCTCTTGCTAGGGTCAGTGTTAGCACCGGCTTGAGCCCCGCGAGCTCACCTACACGTCAGGGTGAAGCTGATATAGCCTCTCAAGGCTATCAGCATAGGTAGGATAAAAAAAGCAACTGACCCCCGACTTATTATGCGATGCAACTGTGCCTAACTCTTATGATGTTAACTTCACTTGTCACCATCGTCGGTAATGTATATCAAATTTCGGAAGCAACAACATAAAAACCGGTCCGAACGGACCTGTACAAAACCCCATCATCATACAAATGTATACTTTGAATAGATTGCCTTCGAAGTTGCGATACCTGATGTAAATGGTGAAGTTCTATTTGTTTTCATTGTTGCTATTTGAGGAGTCGCCCCGAATATTCGTGAATTAAAATTAGCTTCGCCTTCTTAGTTTGGGGCCATTAAAGTCGCGAGACGTAAGCGAAAAGCGAATAGAAAATATTTTTTGCAAGGAAAATAATTCAAATCAAAGCGCAGTCTCGGATGAGTTAGAGAAACGGAGATGACGAATATAACTATTACGGATGACGATGAGGAGCTTGAGGAGGATGAGGCTTAAAATTAACACAATCACATTTTTTTCTCCTTTTCAGAAATTGTACCATCATATCACGTAAAATTATCTTCTTCGGAACAGCAATATAAATTTTAAATCTTCTTATGCAACAAAACATTTCTCTAAACAATTTCAGAGGAAGCTTGACCTTAAACTACTTTTACAGTTCAATCTCGATTTTATTATTGCCATTATAGTATTTACCACGATTCGTATACTGTAGTTTTATTGAAAATCAGACGTTAGTTTGCACAATTTTCAATTGTCGACGAATAACACCTTAATAGTCCGTGACCACAGGGTTCATGTTTAGTTAAAGTAATGCCAAACCAAACATGGCGATTCCCGATCCACTATCGGGGCTTTTTGGTATCTCAAGCACCAGTTACCGTTCCTGTCGAAACTTTCGCTTGCGACGAAGGGCTTGGCGAGTAAATTAACCCACAGACACAGCCCACTGAGCATCTCGCCAAATTTTCTCAGTGGGTCGCGTTTCCGATCCGCCGGTAGATTCTGTGAAGCACTGCTCTTGCTAAGGCTAGTGTTAGCAACGTCCTCTGGTTAGAACCCCGTGAACTCACCTACCCGCCCAGTTAACGTGGCCTAACCCACTTGGTTATCAGCTTAGGTAGGTAAAAAAAAGACGACTTCGCTGTAAATGTAAGCTGAAAAGTGATCCGCGCGTAATCACAGCATCCTACTACTAATAAATGATAATGAAACACAATAATGCAATTTTTACCTAAGGTCTTAAATAAGCCCATTTACATCTTAAAACAATTTTTGCTAACCTCTTTGAGACATGAGTTTGAAGCCTCAATAAAACTGCAATATAACAATTCTAATCTTCAGACCTTTTTTTCCATAAATCAGAAATGGATAGGACGCTATATCACTCCTTGCATATAATATATAATAAAGCCAATGTCTAGCAGCCGGTCGCGTGGCCCATTTTTACGACTAACACTCAAAAGAGATCAAAGATGTACTGTAATTGGATGAGAAGAATTGATTTTTTTCAATTGAAACAGCGCGACGTACTGCCCTTTATAGGAATAAAGATTTTAGCAGCGAATCAAACGCAAAATCATCTTTGAAACCCGCAGAAATAACCATTTCTCTTTAACTGTTACTGCTACCTGTTTTTTAGTGCGCAGTTTGTAGAACGAGCTTGCGACCCACCTAATATTAAACGGTTAATAAAGCCTGTAAACTTCAAAACTGTCCCATCTATCAAACCGAAATGACAGTAACGGGTTTCGCCTTTAAGGATCGCGCGCAGCCTTGGTACAATACCATTGAAGTTTCGTCCTCGTATATCAGGAGGATGATATTCACATTGCGATATCCATGGTTTCTGGTTACCACTACATACAAAGCAAGTTGTGAGCTCGCCTGTCTTCTTCTTCTTGTCCTTATAGCAAGCATATCCTTTTATCATGCAGCATAGTTGGGCCACCTGCCTGAGGTTAACCTCCTTGGGTTAAGCCTTCATATATTGATTGCAGCGTGCCTCTGTTTCTTCTTTCGGAGTTTCAATTTCCTCATCCGTTTTTGCTTTTATAATACGCATTTTGTTATTATAAACTTTTACACTAAAATTTTGATTTTCGCAAAATTGCGAAATTTTTTTTGGAGTTTACTCCTTTAGAATCGATTTACATATATAGGCCCGGGGTATGAAAATTATGGGGACCAAAATCGTACTAGCATGTCACACGAAATGCGTTATGCGCCTGATTGGCTCCTGATTGCGTGATGCGTGCGCGCGCCAATCAGGAGCCAAGGCGCGGCCGCGTTATCGCAGGTGACGCCGGGCTGCTGCGCCGGCAGTCCGCCACAAAGCCTCGTACTGATCGCGCGTTTCTCTCATTATTGTATTTTCATATATTTGTTAGTCGTTTGTTTTGTGTCTCGTTAATTTGTTAATAATCTGTAGTGTATCGTGTTGTCGTAATATAGAACTATTTCTCGTATTGTTTCGTTTAATTTTTTATATCCAGTAAACTCCAGTCGTGCGTCGGAGCGGACACACACACTTTTTTATTGCTTAGATGGGTGGACTAGCTCACAGCCCACCTGGTGTTAAGTGGTTACTGGAGCCCATAGACATCTACAACGTATACGCGCAACCCACCTTGAGATACAAGTTCTAAGGTCTCAGTATAGTTACAACGGCTGCCCCACCCTTTAAGCCGAAACGCATTACTGCTTCACGGCAGAAATAGGCAGGGCGGTGGTACCTATCCGCGCGGACTCGCAAGTGGTCCTACCACGAGTAAACAGTACAGTATTATGAAGGCAAATACAGAAACACAATAATATAAATGTCAAACTAGACAAAAACAACACTTATCTAAATAGACTGATCCTGTTTGTACGATTAGGCATGCGGGCTTTACGACCGACTTTCAGACTCTATTATCAATTGATGACTCAGAGAACTATGGCGCTGACTCAAAGGTATAAACAAAAACCCAAATCTTCAGTTAACTTTGGTAACCAGGAGATAAGAACACTTTGAGAACAAAACATCTCTACTGACTCGGACCCAGAACTGTACTCCGTGCGTGGAACAGCCCAAACACTAACTACTATAATGCTAGAGCAATAAAACAAAAGCGAATTACTGGCGGTAGAACCTCTTGTGAGTCCGCACGGGTAGGTACCACCTACCTGCCTATTTCTGCCGTGAAACAGTAACGCGTTTCGGTTCGAAGGGTGGGGCAGCCGTTGTAACTATACTGAGAATTTAGAACATAATATATCTCAAGGTAGGTTGCCGCATTTACGTTGTAGATGTCTATGGGCTCCGGTAGCCGCTTAACACCAGGTGGGTCATGAGTTCGTCCACCCACGTAAGCAATAAAAAAATAAAATTAAAGCTCCTAAATAGCTCACCTGATATGTAATATGGCGATACACACTGTGGTCTCGCATCTTACTGCGCCCTACCTATTAATGCCGTGAAGCAGTAATGCGTTGCGGTTTGAAGACTGGGCAGGCCGTTGTACTGTAAAACTAGAAATCATGTCTCAAGATGTGAACTCGTGAAGCCATAGTAGTAAAAAAAAACTTCTAACTATAAAACTTATAATTCGCGTGATATAAGAAATTGAGTAAATTATTAAGTAGCATATATCACATTACTTTGAGGTCATACCGGTCGTATTCTAACCGAGAAAGCACGGAATACAATTGTTTTGGTTTAATCATTACTTTTAATGAGGTCAACGAACTGTTCGCGGAGATTTGAATAGTACTGAAACGTGGTACCACCGTTACTTCAACACAAATACACACCGAAGACTTATCTCAAGTGATATTTAATAGAACAAAGCCATAAAAGGATTATAGTTAATGCCTTTACGTGCTTACATTATTTATGATTACAATAGGACTATTAACGATCGGGAATTATTGGATTGTTCTCCATACGTCTGCGAAATGTCAGATTCAGATCCGGGAGTGGGTGGAAACTGATAAAAACACTCACGGAATGTTGACCAGTAGAACGTTGTTAACGTCAATGTATTCCGTAGGATAGACCATTCTAACCGGCGCCATCTAGGCGGGCTTCGGACAGCCTGTCGACCGAGAGGGCTGGTGGTCGTGGTGCCGACGACCGCCGGTCTGACGTCCCGAGGGGGAGGGTGATGGGAGAGATGTGCTCCGCACTAAACGCTTCACTTTCCCCCCTTTGCCTTTTCATGAGCTCTGTCTCATGCGAGGTTTGGATGCTGGTTGTTGAGCGACAGGAGGTGACCGACATGCCCCTCCATCCCCAGTGAAGGGCGGAAGTCCGGTGATTTCCTCCTGACCAAAAAAAAAAAAACTCAATGACGTTTTTCGAGTTTTTATATTGTGAAAATTCCGTGTTTTTGTTCAACAAAAAGAATTTTTTCTCGGAAGTTTTCTCTCAAAGAATAAACTTAATTAATTTCCACAATTCCGAGTAACGAATGAGAAATGACGTTCATAAAGGGCAATATGAAGCAATAAGTGTTACGTTATTTATCATTTAGCTGTTGATCCCTAAAAATTATACAACACACACACACACACTCGTATGTACGTGTTTACGTACTACAGGTCAAGCCATAAAAATATAAAGATCGTAAAAACATTCTTACAAAAACAGGATCGTCCTCATTAAATTATCGGGGTCAAATCTTTAATAACCTAAGTACGAGAGGTCGTCGCCACAATCAGCCTACACTCAAATTACAATTAACTGAACGCGTGACCCATTATATAATATAACCAAGTAAAATATTACACAAAAAAATAACATCGTCAATGAAAGAAACTGTACGACTACTTTAGTTTGAAAGGATACAGATTACGAAAGCTGTTTTTTACAGAGTTTCGAGAATTGAATGATTTAGAATATTAATTTCAATCAAATTATTTTTTCAATAATAAATGTCCATCGAACTTGCAATTATGACTAATTGTATTTGTTATCTTTAACAATAATGCTTCTTAAACATTCGAATTGCAATTCGGAATTCGAGCCAAATAGTCTTGTTACGCCACACTAGGATACGACTTAGGATTCTATTCTATTCTATCAGCCCATGGACGTCCACTGCTGGACATAGCCCTCCCCCAAGCCTCGCCACAGAGACCGGTCCTGCGCTGCCTGCATCCAGCGGATCCCCGCGAACCTCAATAGGTCGTCGGCCCACCTTGTGGGAGGCCTACCCACGCTACGTCATCCAGTACGCGGTCGCCACTCAAGAACCTTCTGGCCCCAACGGCCATCCGTTCCGCGAGAAATTTGTCCTGCCTACTGCCACTTCAGTGTCGCAATCCTTTGGGCTATGTCGGTTACCATGGTTTTCCTGCGAATCTCCTCATTTCTGATTTGGTCTCGCAGGGAAACTCCGAGTTGTACTGTTAGAAGTGAGATCTTGGAACTCATGTCTCAAGGTGGATAGCGGCATTTACGTTGTAGATGTCTATGGGTTCCGATAACCATTTAAAAACAGGTGGGCCAACCTAAGAAAAAAAAGTTATTATTTCTAAGCTATCAGGCCTCACGTCTCAAAATATTTCTTTAATTCGTAGTTTCAATAAACTTTGGCTAACCAGAAGCTACTGATAGACTAGCCCAGTTAAATGTATGAAACCTTAAAAACTTTGGCAAATCTCAAAACCTTATCCTACTGTATTTCTCACAACCGTTAAAACGAATGCTAAATATACAAAACGTTGCAAAACTGACACAACTCAGTTTTAGCTCGGGGTAAAATTCAAAATGTTTTCAGGCAAAAGTTTACGAGCTCCTGCGAGCTTTTTGCGGAGCTTCTGTTACCTTTGTACAAAGAGGTTCTTGCAGAACCCTTTTTGAGTTATGTAAGTTGAAACGTTAAATTTAAAAGAGGCACTGAATTTTCTATTTTAGTGCTCTTGGGCTGATAAGACGCACGGCCGTATTGCGCTACTTTTTGCTTCTACTATCAGTTTCTTGAGGAGGTTTACCGTACTCAACGCCAAAATCGGAGGGACAAGAAAAAGAAAACCCAACTTTAACTACCTATTTCTCAAAATCGAGTTAATGTTGAGTATTTAATAGTTGATTATAGTTGATTACTGTCTTACTACGCAGACTAAATCGCGGAAATTAAGATAGGAGGAGAGCACCTACAAATGCAAACCTTTTTTTTTGCCTACCTAAGCGATAGCCTTGAGAGGCTATTTCAGTGTAACTTTAACTAGTAGGTGAGCTCACGGGGCTCAAATCTGACGACGTTGCTAACACAAACCCTAGCAAGAGCCGTGCTTCGTAGAATCTACCATCGGATCGGAAACGTGACCCATTGAGAAAATCCAGCGAGAAACTCAGTGGGCTGTGTCTGCGGGTTAATTTATCGTCGAGCCCTTCGTTGCAAGCGATGTGTTCGATGAGAACGATGACCGGTGCTTGAGGTACCTAAAAGCACCGTTAATGAATCGGGAGGATTCGAAATGACGTGTTTTGAGCGATGTCGACTGCTTTCCATTCTGTCCGCAGGATCGGGAATGTTTGCAAAACGATGAAACACCCTAGCACCTAATAAACTTGAAAGGAATTAGGCAGTATTAATTTTCGATGAAGAAACTCTTGTTACTGCAGATGCGTTAGAGATTATATTAGCGACAGTTAAAAGTCCTCGGTGGAGCGTATCGTCTGATGAAGAGTTCGGTAGAGTAATCAATGTGGGATCTTTTGTCATTACTTACACTGCAGTTCACTTTATTGCTGGCTCACCCGTGCTCACGACTTATACAAGTGCAGTGTTCGCTCACGCGGCCGACTCATTAACTCTTCAGGTCATCATATCTCATTTCTGCAAGATAGCCGTCGGAGCACCGTGGTTTGTGAGGAATGATGATCTTCACGCGAACTCCAATTAGGACTGATTTCTGAATACAGCGTCAAAACGCTTCTTCGAAAGAGTAGCGCATCACGATTTCACTCTTATCGTAATCCTCCTCCAACTACATATCTGACCCAAATGACTGGGCAACGCAAAGCCGCCATTGCCCCAAACATCTCTTGTCAGGCCATCCGGATCCACTGATCCCCTCTCAGTGCTATTAGACCTTTTTTTTTATGCTTGACGATTGATGACTTGAGATATAAGTTCTAAGGTCTTAGTATAATTACAACGGCTGCCCCACCCTTCAAACCGAAACGCATTACTGCTTCACGGCAGAAATAGGCGGAGTGGTGGTACCTACCCGTGCGGACTCGCAAGAGGTCCTACCACTAGTAAAAACCTCTCCACACAGCGGTCACTGCTCTCGTCTGACTCGTCAAATGCAACGGAGCAAGAGTTCGGCGTGCAACCTAGCCCGTAGACAACCTTCTGAGTTTCTCGCCGGATCTTCTCAGTGGGTCGCGTTTCCGATCCGGTGGTAGATTCAGGCAAACACTCCTCTTGCTAGGGCTAGTGCTAAACCTCCTTCAGGTTGAGCCCGTGAGCTCATCTACCCGTCCGGATGTAGCTGGAACAACCCCTTAGGCTGCCAGCGTATAGGATGGGAAAAATCACCACCCAAAAAATCTCTGCAAACATCCCCATCCATTTAAACATTCCCAAAAAAACTTTATCATAGCCGCAGTACTACTACACAATTATTTTATTTTATTCGAATGTCGGCATTTATTTGCTAATTACACGTTCATTAACAATACAATCATTAATTACCACAATATTGAAAGTTCAATCTGTAGCTCAATGTGTCTTGATTACGGCGCCGCGGCGTCCAGACAAAATGGCTATATAATTATTTTCAATTTACCGGCAATTATACTTTCCTTGTGTACTTACTCTGCTAAATAATTCAACGAAGCTACCAGCTGTAACGTAAGCTGTTGAAGATAAATACTCCGGGGGACTAGTGGGGACAGACACAAGAACCAGAAGTTTAACTTCGGCGGGTTTATTTAAATTTTTTTTTTTTAGTTTTTTCCTTAAGTATAGGGTTGAATAAAAGGTACCGCTTAAAAAAACCTTTGACGTTGAAAAAACGTTGAAAGAACCTTTTATTTGGTTAGCTCTATCTAACCACGATATTTTCTAATTCAATATTATTTTTTCATAATATACGTATCTGACAATAAATAAATTCATGCACAGTTTTAGCAACGTGGTTATTTTGTTTATCATACTTCATCAATTCAATATTAACACACATTAAAATTAGTATTTAGATGCTCTCAATATCACAACAGAAGTATTTACCTGTACATAAAAATCAAAGATAACGGCACTTAAACTATAGTCGTGTTGACTGACGCACGATTTAAAAAAAGCCTCGTTAAATATCTCCCAAGCTACAATTATCGTCTGTGGTACGGGCCCCCGAACTCACATAACACAAAAACAATTACATCATACTCACGTCATTGATCTGTTGATAACACTTTTCATTTCAACAAACTAGGCTAAATGATGTTGTGCGATACAATACAATGATTATTGATTTTGTGTAACGCTAATTTTTATTGCCGTCGATTGCAAATCAGCCCTATGGTTAGTCGGATCATTGACATCAATAATTTTGTTACCCAACGAAGGTGCGTCCACAAAAACACTGCACAAATTACCTGTTCATCACAGATGTTTATAATACTGTTACACCGGTAAGAGTAACGCCATCTACCGCAGAATAGCCGAACGAATATTGAAGGATCTAATAGCTCGAGAAATACAACGCCATCTATTGTCAGATAGCGGAAACACACAATGCTCGACTTTTGTGGAATATTCTCGATAATTCTAGGAATGTCGTATCGACTATCAAAGCGTTGAAGTGTGAGATATGTGTATGTATGTATCTGGCAAGGCAGGGCCCAACCTCGCCGACGGCGTCTCAATGCCCCGTCCCCACTCCATGTATTGTTAATATGCTATCCTTATGTATTGTTAGTATGTTATCCTTATGTATTGTTAGAGTAATAAAATATAATATTAAAAAAAAAAGGTTGTCCACCGGACCAATATGTTTGAGCCGGTGCGCATATAAAAAAAAAATACATACATTTAAAAGGGATGAGAGGAGAGGCTACCACACCGCCACATTAAAGAAGGACCTCACGAGAAGAAAGAAGAGAGAAGAAGAAGAAAGAAAAAGACAGAGAGAAGAGTAAAACAACATGCCAAATTCTCGATTCGATCCACACTCAAGAATCGTACCAGCAACCTCATCACCCCTGCCTCGTCAGGCAGGGAGCCCAAGCCCGGGCAAAGGGGATTGTCCCGAGGCCCGACCCGTGCCTCCGCAAGGGGACACGAAGACCCGACGACACGCAGTCAGTTAGTAATCGGAACTATTCGAAGCGAAACAGCGAACGGATCACCTGAAGCGAAGCGGAAGAAGCGAATTCAGAATTTTAAAATGTTCTGTCTGTTTTCTTAAACTTATTATTTATTCGTAGGTTCTAAATAATAAATACAGTTTTAAACTGTACTTTAGTGAAACATTTATCCCGAACCCCAGCGCGTAAAAATACAATATAAACTTTAATTAATGTGATTAAAGTTTATATTGTATTATGAGATTAAAGGAAATCATAAGGTTTCCTTTCTATGATATAAATAGCTACGGAGCCCTAAAAATAGAAATGCAAAACCTCGTTTATTTAATAATAATAAAATAAAAGGCTAGTTAAGAAAGATTAATTTTTACGAGAAAGTGAAAAAAAAACAAATTGTTACCCCGACCGTTCTCGTCTTGCGAAACGACGAATACGACACGTCATAAACAACGTCGGTCTCTCATTAAAAAACCGTAGGATAACAAGGTCGTTAACGGCGCTGCGGCTCTCCGCGTTCTTTGATTTATAACATGAAGCGTAATTGCTAATTTGAGCATGTGCGCAGGATCAGGTGTACGGTAACCGTTAGTCAAATTAAAGGCGAACTGAGAACCGGCTGTGAGACCGTCTCCAACAATAACGAAACAGCTTTTTTTTTATTGCTTACTAGCTGACCCGGCAGACTTCGTAGTGTCTCAATCGATAAATAAAGGATCTAAACTTTTGTATAATATAAACTTAAACAAACAAAAGGAATCCATCCGACGGGGGACACATCAAAGAAAAAACAAAATTGTTATTTTTATTTAATTCCAAGTATTTTCATATTTATCTACCTTTTAAACCTTCTCTGGACTTCCACAAATAATTCAAGACCAAAATTAGCCAAATCGGTCCAGCCGTTCTCGAGTTTTAGCGAGACTAACTAACAGCAATTCATTTTTTTATATATAGATAGATATGGGTGGACAAGCTCACAGCCACCTGGTGTTAAGGGGTTACTGGAGCCCATAGACATCTACAACGTAAATGCGCCACCCACCATAAGATATAAGTTCTAAGGTCTCAATATAATATCATTAATAAGGCGTCAGCTTTCGTTCAAGTCGCGAAAGCACGGGAAAGCTACCTTTGATTTATTTTCAAAGTTTAAGCTCTTAATTGCTTCGGCTTTGTGCTATGGGCTCCGCAGCTATAAACCGCAGCAGATTTCCTGTTTAATATCTTGGGATTACTTGGAAAGTTATCGTTCAAGGGTCGACAGGGAGTCTCAGCTATATGGGAACCATAAACAATGATTTATGTGGGAAAACTGTTAATGGTGACTTCTCCTTCCACTGTGGGGAAGGGAAGGCTGGTTAGTAAGTAAGTCAGTGTTTAAAGGTTTTTTAGTTACCACGCATCTAAAGCCCGAGCGTCCGATCACCAGCGGTGCAGAACCTGAAAAACACATAGGGTAGTGGTGGCGTATGCTTTTGTTATTGCTCTAAACATGCAGACCAGATCCAGTCTACCTGACGCTATCAGACCCTTTAGATATATCAAAAACGTGTACCGCCACCCATCTAGAGACATAAGCTCAAAATTATAACGGCATTGTCCAACGGCAGTTCCTCCTTGAGAACAAAAAACCCCTCAAGGGACATAGATATGTTCTACCATCATTAAAAAAAGACGTACTGGCGAAAGAACGGAAATCTAAGGGATTAGACATATTTCATATTAGATGTGCGCATTCCATTTATTTACTTTCAAGTATTTGCTTTCAAACAAAGCGGTATATCGGTGGGATACACGGTTTAATTTTTTTGGTGTATGCTTAAATGTATGTCTAAAAAAAACATAATGAAGAGGGGAGCAGCTTTTGTACTGTTAAAAAAAACTGAGACCTTAGAACTCTTGTCTCGAGGTGGGTGGCGGCATTTACGTTGTAGATATCTATGGGCTCTGGTAACCCCTTAGCACTAGGTGGGCCGTGAGCACGTCCACTCATCAAAGCAATAAATAAAATAAAATAAACGAATACTCCTTAGGATTTATCGCTGTTTGTCCTTTATCCTTTTTCCTGTGGTCTTTTACATTTCAATTTGATGTCACACAATTTTTATGTTGTTTCAGACATTCAGCTGTGGACGTCAGCAATGGCTCCAATAGGGAGTTGGAGAACAACCGATGGCAACCACCGACAACGCATGGGTTAGTCTTTCACGACAGCTTACCTAACCACAAAAATTTCGATTATGTTACCAGTGCTTTATATGAAGTCGGCGCGGCCCTAAAAAAATTGTATTTTCACATTACGTAAGTAATTCACATAACGATACTCTAGCTTCCATAGATAGTCCCCCGAAGAACTGTTTGAGATTACACCGCTATCTCCCTTTTCCAGCAACTGCCTCCATTAACAGTGGTTTAAAGAGATAATATTCGAATCCAATGACTTATCCCGAGCGCTACGACATACATAAATTGCCAAACGATATTTCAAACACCAGCTACTTCCATTTGACTCCATACAAAAGAGGACCGTTTGTATTGTCGATAATCCAATTCACTCAAACCGCCTGGAATCTTTGTGCCTTCTGACTTCGGTTCACTCTAGGAATTGTTTGAGGTGATCCCATCATCTCGTTTTTACCATCGCACCGCTCGCCACCAGAGCACAGTTCATCCACACTGCCAAGTACCACTGCCCTTATCCAGAGTACGTTTCCAGAGACCTTTTCGGTATGTTGTACCATCTGGCTTTGAAATGAACTTCTCTCTTCGGTGTTTCCTGAGCCCTATAACCTTTCTTTCTTCAAAGAGATTTGCACAGAATATACAGCAATAGGCAGCGGCTAGGATGTTGGCGTCGAAGACGTCCATTAAAAGACGGTAACCACTCACCATTGGTTGGGCCGTAAGCTCGTCTGTCTAGAAGGGCAATAATAAAATGAGATTTGCGCCAATTCGCTAAGTTCGTAATGGGTAACGAATTGCCGATACTTTGACCACTTACTAGCAGCGGCAAACGCGCCTTCTTAATTTAGCACTAAAAATTTAAACACAAAACAATATCAATTTCCTAAACTATGTATAAATACTCAGCAGTTTTTGGGAAGCTTTTCATGTTTCAAGGAACCGCGTTGATGAAGCAGCTTACGGAAGCCACCCAGTTTGGTGCGAGACTTTGGATTGCGTATATCAGCTGATATTTAATTGCGTTGCGTGCTTTTCAAGAAACACGACTAATAAATACTGCTTCGATCCATGACATTATCCTTGTTATCTGGATCGGGTCTTATATTTCAAAGATAGAGGTACTGAAATAAGAATATTGATCGGCAGCTATAAGGGACAAACAAACAAAAGTTACTTTCGTTTTGGCTTGGACCGGTCAAAATAGTTTTAGTCCGTTTGACAGTAAAACATTTTTAAAAGTTCTATTGTGATTCAAAGGTCGTAACAAAACAATTTCAACTCTGACTTCTTCTTAAAAGATTCGAAACGTCAATTCGAGCTCCTCAGGGAGGGAACTTGCCAGGCTCTCTCTATTTATTGAAGATGCTACTCTTCTACATTACCGTGACGAACGTTCGCGAAAAAAAATGTGCGTCTCGGAATCTTATTTTAACTACATTTATGTAATATTGTAATTGTTTAAGTAAAGAAAAGCATAGATTATTGCTTATATTGTTACGCCGGTAAGAGTAACGCCATCTATCGCCCGATAATCAAACGAATTTCGAAGGATCTAATAGCATCTAGAACGCTTGAGAAGTACAGCGCCATCTATTGGCAGATAGCGGAAACACAATACTCGACTTGTATGGAATAGTCAAGGGATGTGGTATCAGCTATAAAGCGTTGCAGAGATGGCACGCAGTCAGTTGGTAATCGGAACTACTCGAGGCGAACGGATCGTCTGAGACGAGGCGGCAGGGATGAATTGGGAATTTTGAGGTGTTTGTGAAGTGTTTTAAGTGTTCTAAGTACTAATACAGTGTTGACTTGTAATTCGGTGGAATTTGTATTTTTTCTCCTACCGATTCCGAAAGATCGGTTTTCGTCCCGCTGTACAGAGAAGAAAGTGTAACTTTTCCTCCCGCTGTACAGGGAAGAAAGTGTAACTCTTCCTCCCTGGGTACCGACAAGTGCGTTAGTGTGCGTTAGTGTCTACGTCTGCTCTCACGCACCTAAAATTGTCCGCCTTTTCTCCCTTGGTGCACAATGTACTATGTCCCGAACCCCAGCGCGTAACAATATTTTATGTATAATATGATAATCTAAATAAAATTCTATTATAACATAAATTGGAAAATATATATATTTTAGTGGCGCCACGTAAATGTGGTACCTTCTTTAAAAACCAAGCTACAAACTTTTCAGTTTCAGTAGAGAACGAAACGGGAGCGATACGTGATTTGTTTCTAAAACCATTTTCGTGTTGTTTTTTCAACGTCGCATTATTTAAAATAGCTTTATTTTTGCAAGTACTGTAAGATACTGATTTTAAAGATACTAGAGGTCCCGCAGTAGTCGAAATTCGACTATAATTGGAATTGTAAGTTTGTACATTGTAACATTATGATTGTATTTTATACTTCTATAATCACAAATTTCGCCAAGGCTACACTATAAAAAATATTAATAAAGACAAACAATATTTAATTTATCTCAATTTGACAACAACCTCAAGAACAAAAGTTTGACAATAAATAGTATGCATGCGTGTGTGCATCAAATACATGGTATGTAGTGTGTGAAATGTTTTCTTTATTGATTTAATGTATATTTTATGCATTATGATAAAAAAATATGAGCATTGTTGCACTTCTTCTCTACATTCTCTGTAAGTGTGGAAAATTTCGTACTCCTCCGTCCGCATAATTTTCGTAAAAAGGGATACAAAGTTTTTGCTTCACGTATTAGTATAAAGATTACGTTTAAGAAGTTTCCAACTTGCACCAGATTTTGAAATCCCCTGATTTATTTCTTCTAGATTCTTTAGGCTTGGTGAAATGTACCTAGCATTCAATAAATATTAGTTTAAAAAAACTAACAAAACACGCTTTTATAGAAAATCAGAAAAAAAGGATATTATCAAAATAGCCCTTCTACTCATATCTGTTCATAAAATATTTATAACTACTGATACTATGCACCCCACGCTTTTTTTTACTATAAAATCATTTTTATTACACTATTTTTAATTCAAATTTACTAAAATTTATTTTGTATTTTTAGTTGGAATGTCTATAAAAGCGTATTTTTTTAGTTTTTTTAAACTATTATTTATTTTTCATTTTTTAGTTGAATTTCAATTTTTTCATTTTGTTTTTTGTTTTTGTTCAATTATTTTTTTCAATATTGAATTATCATCGGTCCTTAATAAGTATACCAAATTTCAAGTTAATCCGACGTTTTGAGGTCAAAATCATGTTCAAAGACTCCGTTACATACTAACATACATACGTCTGAAGCTAATAAAAGCGTATTAAAAAGGTTTAAAACATTCTTTATTATTCATGGCTTGTGGTATTTTAAGCCCGCATGGTTAGGTTGAGTGTCTACCACGACCTTACTCCTGCCGCTTTACAGGTCTTCCATTTCAGTTTGAGGAGTAGGATTGCTGACGTACTGACTAGATTGAGAATATATTAACATTGGCATATCTACCGGTTGTAGTAATCATATAAGTTGTAAAAATATATTTGCATCATACCGCCCTAAAAGACATGAACTCACCAAACATATTCGCTAAAAAAATAAAAACACGCCTAAAATCATCAACCTTTTTTGCATTGAGTTTAGTAAAAGTGTAGTAAAACTAAAATACAAAGACAAATGTAAAACAGGTTTGCGAGTGAAGATCTAGAGGGACCGCGTTTGTCCCTCGAAATCATTTGATCCCGGTAAATAAATTCCACGGACTTGGGAAAGGTCAGTTTTATTTAGGAAAAAAACCTGTTATTTCAACCGCCCCTGGGATTTACTGTCAGTAAATTGAAGGAGAAATGTTGATGAATTTGAATGGAAAGTTTGTGTATTTATATTTACTTGCTCTTGCGTAGCAAAGGGGAACTCTGAACTCCACCAACTCTCAAACGGTACTCGACTTTTTTCGTATATATCTATATCTATACTAATATTATAAAGAGGAAAGATTTGTTTGTTTGTATTGAATAGGCTCCGAAACTACTGAACCGATTTGAAAAATTCTTTCACTGTTTGAAAGCTAAACTATTCCCGAGTGACATAGGATATAATCTTTTTTGAAAAAAATTAGGGATCCTTACTAAAACTCCAATAATGTAACCCAAGGTGCAAAAAAAATTCCCTAAAATATTCTTTACATCGCGTGCCCTGCGAAAACTATTGATGATAGAATAATGTACAACGACTTTGTACCGCAATAAGTTTTCTTTTGTTTAAAAAAATAAAACAACGTCAAATATCGTTGAAATTGTTGTTAAAGACCCGAGCGGAGCCGGAGCGGGCCGCTAGTCATTTCATAAAAACGCAAATGTCGTTTGACGTTTATGAACAATTTTACATTATCTGTGCATTCCATCACTCATCAACAACTTTGGGGACTTTTTTCTATATAATTCCCACAAAATTATTAATTTTCGGACTAAAAATGAAATAAAATAAAACATTAGTTCCACAAACCGACTTATTATTTGTGCCCAGGCGTGAACACTTATAATAAATACGTTTCGATTTTAAATATTTTTTAAATATTCTGTGTTGTGATGTTTTCATTTCACTCACTCGGTTACGCGGTAGTTAGTATCACTGACATTTGAGCCGAGGTCGTGGTTTGCATTCTGACTTGGAGCAAGGAATTGTTTGGGAACAAGCTATTTGTTCTTTGCATGGATATATAGCTTTAGTATTGTTACGCCAGTAAAAGTAACGCCATCTATCGCCGAATAGCCAAAACTAATATCAAAGGAACTAGTAACGCCGAGAACGCTCGAGAAGTACAACGCCATCTGTAGTCTGATAGCGGAAACACACGTCGAATATACTCGACTTGCCCAGAATGTTCTCGATAAATCTAGGGATGTCGTATCGACTATAAAAGCGTTGCAGAGATAGCACGCGGTCAGTTAGTAATCAAAACTATTCGAAGCGAAACAGTGAACGGATCATCTGAAGTGAAGCGGAAGAAGCGGATTGAGAATTTTAAAGTGCTATTTATACTTCGGTAGAATTTTTATTTATCCCGAATCTCAGCGCGTAACAGTATACCAATCCTAATTTCCCATAGACGTTATTGTGTGATTTTATCCCGATTCTTTACATACATACTTTATATTTATGTTGAAAAATAACTTTTTTTAAGTTTCTATTCAGTTGTTCTGAGTGGTGAAAGCCTACGCGATGATTTAATTAATATTAAAGATCTATTTATTTCAAGTAGTACGACATAACTTTAAGTAGCACTGGACCACATTTGTTTAGAAATCGACCAAATATACTGGATCTTTCCCCCAGACTGGCAGCATATCCAGCCACGGGGGACCGCTCGACGCTGCTCAAGGCACACGCCGCGAAGTCAGCGGAGTGCAGTGGTCAGAGCTCACCGCGACCACGCCGGGCGCCTAGGGAATCTCGTCGCGTTTCCCTCGCCCAAGCCTCTGGATACGTCCAGCTCAACCAATACAGACTCCTTGAACCTATCGGACAGGTAACTTGACAGGACTTACTGGTGATAGGACCTCTTGTGATTCGACACGGGTAGGTACCCCCACCCCGCCTATGAAGCAGTAATGCGTTTCGGTTTGAAAGGCGAAGCAGCCGTTGTAACTATAATGAGACCTTAGAACTCATATCTCAAGGTGGGTGGCGGTATTTATGTTGTAGATGTCTATGGGCTCTGGTAACCACTTAACATCAGATGGGCCGTAGCTCGTCCACCCATCTAAGGAATTAAAAAAAGGTATCAATTAAGTACACGTGTAAAACACCGCGAAGATATTTTTAGCACGCTTTTGCTGTAGAGCCAATAATAACGTTGTATAAAAATATATTTACGCGTTATTTTTACTGTTGCAAATGGAACGCGCCGGCGATCTCAAAGCCCGTCTGGTCTACGCGTGTAAAGAGTTAAACTGGTTCTCGTAGATATCACAAATTGAATGCCGCCACAGATCATGATATGAAGACCCAAGTTTCAAATTTAATTAATATAGTTAGCTTCCGCCTCATTGCTCCGACGTGCTAGACCACATTACGCAATAGAAATAGCAGGATGCCGGTACCTACCCTTATGGTTTTTTTCCCTACCTATGCTGATAGCCTTGAGAGGCTATTTCAGCTTCGCCCTAACGTGTAGGTGAGCTCTCGGGGCTCAAACCGGAGTGCTACTAACACTAGCCCTAGCAAGAGCAGTGCTTCGCAGAATCTACCACCGGATCGGAAACGCGACTCACTGAAAAGATCCGGCGAGAAACTCAGTGGGCTGTGTCTATGGGACCTTTATGGGCTTACAATGCGGTCCACATGTAACACGAACTATTTATCAGGCTGTCATCCGTGACCACGGACCGGACAAACTCACGGCACGCCTGGTGCTCAGTGTCTACCAGTGCTCATAGATACATGACAACGTAAATGCCATGCACCTTGAGGGAATAGTTTAACAGCTGCACACATCTGCTTCGTAGCAAAAATAAACAGAATGATGGTAGTCACCCGTGCGAGCTTATACTACGACCTATTACCGGTGATAAGTTCTCTGTATTTTACGTATGGTGGTGCTACGTTTACTGGCGGTAGGACCTCTTGTGAGTCCGCGCGGGTAGATACCACCACCCTGCCTACTTCTGCCTTGAAGCATTAATGCGTTTCGGTTTGAAGGGTGGGGCAGCCGATGTAACTATACTTGAGACCTTAGAACTTATATCTCAAGGTGGGTGGCGCATTTACGTCGTAGATGTCTATGGGCTCCAGTAACCACTTAACACCAGGTAAGCTGTGAGCTCGTCCACCCATCAAAGCCATAAAAAAAAGTATAGTACATTTGAATATTTTTTTATCTTTATTTAAGGAGATTATTCACCTAGTGAATATGCCACTCCATTGTGCAACAAAAGATAGTAACAAAATAATTATATAAAAAAATAAAGGAAGCTGTTATCGTTTCTGAAGGCCCACCAAAACTATTTTATAAAGTGACTTAGCCATTTCGGATTCCGGAAAGGCTAATACATAATTTACACCTCCAACTTGTCGAGAATCTGTATATTTGGCAAAGAATTGTTGTCTCAAATCATCATAATGTGAAAAGAATCTTCCACTACATCACAAACTGAGCACTTGGGATCAGGAGCCTTCCCCATTAAATGAGTGGAATGTGCCCGGAACGAAGTCTGAAAACAATCACTAGGGTAGCTCTATTAAGGTTACAAGAATCAAACGGCGTTTTCCATGGTAGACTTTGAATTGTTTTGTACCACACGCCTTTTTCCAAAGACCTTTCATCGAAACATACCTTCCATAGACGATAACTTGTCTCTCTTACTAAGTTGACACAATCGGTATAATTAGGAACTATGTTCAATGGTACCATTTGAATTTTATCAACACTGATAAAATAGTTGTACGTGCAGTGGTACGACTTACATGTTAAGAGGTAGTGTCAGCAGCGTCATTTAGTCTGAGAGTTTTAGTAACATTGCAGTGTTTTAACGGTAGGCAGCGGCTTGGCTCTGCCCCTGGCATTGCTGAAGTCCATGAGCGACGGTAACCACTCACCATCAGGTGGGCCGTATGCTCGTCTGCATACAAGGGCAATAAAAAAAAAAAGTAAATAGAAGATATAAATCAAGATCGAACTTCGGTTTTAATTCACAGGGCTCGTATGGGATCGTCAAGTTAGCTTACAATGAAGAAGACGACACACATTACGTGAGTATTCATTCAACTGAAGCACGGTTAAAAACAATGTTGAGTTTGTTTCTTTTTCAAGATCGCATTTTCCGTCACTCAACATTGAAAAACCTTAGATAGTAAACCTGAGTAGATCTGAAGAAACTAAAAAAATTAAAAAAGAACATAATCCAAACTGAAAAGTCAAGACGTAAAATTTGGGTTATACTTTTAAACAAATACGCATAAAAAAACCAGTTACATTTTACATTCAACCATTGAATTTGGAAACCTAAAATGCTTCAATCCAATGGTGTCTGTAGTTCTAATGTATAATGAAATTCTGGTGTTATTTTAAGCTCAAACATGACTTGCACTCCCACGTATCAGCCACGTGTCTTCCCGCCTACGTCAGTCAGGTCATTAGCTAGACTAATTTTTGAATCGTTAGATTTTTATTGCATAGATGGTGGACGAGCTCACAGCCTGGAGAGCCAGCAGAGCTAGTGTTAAAGGGTCACCGGAGCCCATGGACATCTACAACGTTAATTCCGCCACCCAACCTGAGATATGAATGCTGAGATCAGCTATAATTACAACAGCTGCCCCACCCTTCCAACCGAAATGCGTTACTGCTTCACGGCAGAAATAGGCAGGGTCGTGTTACCTACCCGTGCGGACTCACAGCATATCTTACCATCAGTAGATATTGCACTCTTGCAGTAAAAACTGAAAAAAGGGTTCAAACTAGGGTAATATTTTTCTATATAATTTCTATCTTGTTTTTAGATTATTATCGTGACACAAAGAGGTTTGATGTCTCTCCACCAATCATATAAAGTGTGTTATATCCGCAGGCTATGAAGATCTTGTCTAAAAGGAAACTCATGCGAAGAGCCGGCTTGTTTGGCAGAACTCCCCCGAGAAGACCAGGACCTGGTCCTCCGCCTGACCCTCTACAGAGGGTCTATAGAGAAATCGCAGTGCTCAAGAAACTAGATCATGCTAATGTTGTGAAATTAGTTGAGGTAGGTAATTTTTATCTTGACACAACAATCGCTCATGATGATAACAATGTTATAATGTTGTCAACTGTGATCACACCTGAGCACAACTCACGTTATACACAAAGGTTTTCATGGAAACATGATATACATCGCTAGGTCCTAAGTCCCTGCTCTTACTATATGTTACACTCAGTGCACGCACTCTACTTTCATTAAAGACATCCACAATAGCAGTATCCTTCATTTTACTGGTGAAGCGATCAATTATAAGCTCAGCAAAGTATCAACACACGACCTACTTCTGACGCACTGGACACTGAACGTGTGATTTTTTTATTTTTTACTTTTTTATATCTTAGATGGGTGGACGAGCTCACAGTCCACCTGGTGTTAAGTGGTTACTGGAGCCCATAGACATCTACGACGTAAATGCGCCGCCCATCGTGAGATATAAGTTCTACGGTATCAAGTATAGTTACAACGGCTGCCCTAGGTGTGGCTGGATGGTGACAGTATTTAGTACGGCTACATTAAATACTCCTAAGGCTTGCACATCACGACTTAAGATTACCATTGCGACCTGTATAGGCTCCGGTAACCGTTTAAACAAGGGCGGATCCAGCTTTGGCGCCAGGAGGGGGTCACATAGTAAAATTTTCGATGCGCTCGTTCCCAAACGCTTGCCATCATACAAAGTTATTATATTATATTAAATTAATTAAATATTGAAGGTATGTAGTTACATAAAATCTGTATAGTGACAAAAAATATAAATAAAATCATTATGTTCAATTAGTGGTTCACCTAAGTCCTGGAACCAGCTCAGGGGGGGTCATGACCCCATGACCCCCCCCCTGGATCCGCCGTTGCGTTTAAAGCAAAGAGGAGTGGCTGTACATTAGATGTAATTAGTAAACTTTACAATTATCAATATGTTATCCTTCAAACGAGGCTTGTGGAGATTACTTAATGATAGGCAGCGGCTTGGCTCGACCCCTGGCATTGCTGAAGACCATGGGCAACGGTAACTACTCACTATCAGGTGGGCCGTGTGCTCGTCTGTCTACAAGGACAATAAAAAAAACCTATATGTGACCATTGCGTTCATCCACAGTGCGTTTCCAGAGAACTATTTTGCCCCGTACCATCCGGCTTGGGAATGAACTTCCCTCCACAGTGCTTACTAAGCAACATGACACGTCATTCTTCAAAAGATGTTTCAGAGCTGTCGTCTGAGCCATAAGTGACCGTGACTAACCACCATCAGGTTGGCCGTATGCTCGTCTGTCTAGAAAAGCTATAAAAAAAACTATAAGATTTATAATGATCTACTATCCTAGTATTTCAAGCAATCGCTTATTTTTCCTAAGGTATTAGACGACCCTGCCGAAGACCAACTCTACCTGGTCTTCCAACTCCTGGAAGGCGGTCCAGTGATAGACATCCCGACAGACAATCCTTTGAAAGAAGACCTGGCCAGGAAGTACTTCAGGGACACTTTACTGGGTGTGGAATATCGTAAGTTACTATAAAGATCGATCTATAAACTAAATTACTTTAGAAGTAACCAAACACTTTCATGTACCGATATGTCTGGTGCTGCAGTTTGAGAAACAGCACAGCTTTTCATCAAAGTTAGTGAGATGACCTATTAAGAAAATATTTGAGAAAAAACAAAAAATAAAAAGCCTGCTGAGTTTGTTTCGCCGGTTCTTCTCAGGACTTCACAGACTTTTTTTGGAATTGCTGGTAAAGTTAACATTGTTATTTATATTTTGACATTCAACAAGTGTGTTAATCTGACATCTAAGTTGAAATAAATGATTTTGAATTTTGAATTATAAACATGTCTAAAACTGACAGTATATTCTTTGTGAGATCTATGTGTTCCCATAGCAAATTAAACAGATAAATAATTATGTTATCGCTCCTTCTGCGTTGAAAAAAAAAAACCCCTCCATACTGAACTCAAACAAATTTCTTGCGACCTCCAGAGAAGATAATGAATCGTGAACAGTTTGGAGTGTCCAATCCACGATCTCCGAAGACTCAGCACGTACCCAACACTTTCACAATAATATTCAAATGAACCCGATAAATACATACATACATACATTTCTCAATATTTAAAATTCATCGCACAAATTCACGAATCCAATAAACTACTCCGCAGTGTAGTCGCGCCGAGAGGAATACTTCGAAGGCTGAATATAAGTTTAATAGTATAGAATATAAGTATAGGGCAAATATAAGTAGTGTAGAATAGAACTCATATCTCAAGGTGGGTGGCTGCATTTACGTTGTAGATGTCTATGGGTTCCGGTGACCACTTAACACCAGGTGGGCCATGAGCTTGTCCACCCATATAAACAATAAAAAAGTATACTACTTATATTTGTTTGAACTGTTCGTGCACTAGTAGGAACAGTCGGCACAATAGGACCAGTAGGAACAATAGGAATAGTAGGAGCAGTAGGAACAGTAGGAACAATAGGAGCAGTAGGTAAAGTAGAACCAGTAGGAACACTAGGAATAGTAGGTACAGTAGAAGCTGTAGGTACAGTAAGAACAGTAGGAACACTAGGAATAGTAGGTACAGTAGAAGCTGTAGGTACAGTAGGAACAGTAGGAACACTAGGTAAAGTAAGAACAGTAGGTAAAGTAGGACCAGTAAAACCAGTAGGAACAGTAGGACCAGTAAAACCAGTAGGAACAGTAGGACCAGTAGGAGCGGGTGATCTAAGCGTACATACATACTTAATACATTTTGCGTCTGAGATTACATTTTCCGATAAGAACGAATCATTAATAGAACTTA
This sequence comes from Bombyx mandarina, assembly GCF_003987935.1. Next base: position 1,371,827 of record NW_021011542.1, read on the forward strand.
TCGACGAAAGCTAAATCGAAATATTATATTCAAATATTCAAAAAGTGATTTCTATTCCCAACACAAAGAGAAGGAGCATTGTAATGTATAATGACAAGTTCAACCGAATGTTATAGGCTGTTTTGTAAACATTCGACAGGGTTAAACAACGATAGTTAATTATAATTTATTAAATTTATTATTTTACAACAAAACTCTTAACTTGCTTTATCCAAACGCTTTGCCGTTGAAAAAACATGCATGTTGCCGTTATGACAAACAAAAACGGCCGTCTGGTGTAGTGGTAAGTGACATGGTCACTACACAAGGGGGTCGCGGGTTTGAATCCCGCCAAGGGGAGATATTTGTATGATAAATATAAATGTCTTTTCCAGGGTTATGGATGTGTATTAAATATATGTATGTGTATAATAAAAATCTTACATTTATTTCCGTTATCTGGTACCTGTAACACAAGTTCTTTACGAACTTATCACGGGACCAGTTAACGTGGCGTGATTGTTAGTAAATATTTATATTTATTTATATAAAAAAAAAAAATTATTTGCAAATGAATCGGCTTATCAATCGGTGAGTGCCATACAATTATCTAGAAGTATAAAACTTCGAGCTCAAGCCTCAACGCGATCTGCACGTATGCTACATACAGGACATAACCACGAATAATATTTCGTCGCGTGCATTTGATAAATAAATCCAGCCTAAGCCAAGCCCTGGATAAGGTGATCAATATTAAATGAAGTTTGGCCCCGTTCGCGTGTTCTCCGGTTTGTGTGGATTATTTTATTTATTCAAAGGATTCCCGGCGAAGGCAGATTGTTAATTTACGTGCCGAAATCTTGTCTGGTATTTTAGGTTTGGGATCGTGAATAAATAAATTTCGGTTAAGTCCGCTAAGTTCCATATTTGTGGATGTTTATTGCGTCGGTGAAGGATAGCTATTAGTTCAGCATTAAACTAGAGACGGTCGAAGCCCCAACTGTCATGTGACGGAAATACTGTAACAGGTGTCCCACTGTTCAAAACCGGAACGCGAATTGCTTTGCGACAAAGACGTGCCAACGATAGAACCACTCTGTGCGGACTCAGGTCACGACCCACAAAATAAGCTAGAGGGGAGGAGTTAGGAAAGTAATGTGAAGATATTATCAGATCACTACAACATGCATCAATGGTCCTTCAATGCCGCGGTCACAGACCTGTATATTCTGAACAATGGCCAGACAGACCGTCAGTTTTAACCGGGAAAAGCCGCCACACCACCGACAATCGTTCCATAACACTCTCCGCTTACAAACACAGGTTAACAGAGAACCAGTCGTGATGATGTACTTAACTTTACATTTACTGATTGTTAGGAAACCGTTTCCCACCTTGGACACTGACGCTCCGTAGGTGAGGTAACCCGGTATTACAATATCGGGATTCAAAGCAATCTTTTTTTTATTGCTTAGATGGGTTGGCGAGCTCACAGCCCACCTGGTGTTAAGTGCTAACTGGAGCCCATAGACATCTACAACGTTAATGCGCTACCCACCTTGAAATATAAGTTCTAAAGTCTCAAGTATAGTTACAACGGCTGCCCAACCCTTCAATCCGAAACGCATGACTGCTTCACGGCAGAAATAGGCAGTGCGGTGGTACCTACCCGTGCGGACTCGCAAGAGGTCCTGCCGCCAGTAAAGAATCTTACCAATTATCATCATACTCCATTTGAGCTGATTAAAAACCATGGAGTGTTAATTTGAATAGTGTTTTTGTGAATTCGGACAGTGCACTTCCAAAGGATAGCCCACCGCGACATCAAGCCGGCGAACCTGCTGCTGCGCGAGGGTGGCGTCCAGGTCGCGGATCTGGGCGCGTGCGGCGAGCTGGCGGGCGCCGGCCGCGTGTCGGGCGCCGTCGGCACGCCCGCCTTCCGCGCGCCGGAGACCTTCGCCGGACCAGAAAACTACGACGGACAGGTATACTCACGACGGCAGAGCCTGCTTATCAATACTCACTATCTTTTTTTTTTCCTACCTGTGCTGAGCTGGAGAGGCTATAGCTTCGCCCTAACATGTAGGTGAGCTCACGGGGCTCAAACCAGAGTGGTGCTAACACTGGCCCTAGCAAGAACAGTGCTTCGCAGAATCTACCACCGGATCGGAAACGCGACCCACTGAGAAGACCCGGCGAGAAATCCGGACTGTGTCTATGGGTTAATTCGCTCGTCGAGCCATTCGTCGCAAGCGATGGGTTCGACGAGGAAGGTGACCGATGCTTGTGGTATCTAAAAGCACCGTTAATGGATCAGGAAGATCCGTAATGACGTGTTTTGGGCACCCTATCCACTACACATAAAATAAGCAAAAATAACACAGACACTATAATTAATTATAATGCCGGTAATCATTTGAGAAAATAAAAAATAAAATCATAATCAAAAACAAATATGTCAATTGTTTTGCACAAATGAATATCGTTTCAAGGGGAGCACCACACGTCCTACAGTGACAAGTGTGACTGGATGTCTTCACAGGAGCCTTCAGGGAGCAAGTCCTTCCCTGACTGCGGTAGTTACTTTTAAAGTTAAGTTTGTAACCGTGTTCCCGGACGACTGATTAATAATGTGTAACTACTGCTCACGCAAACCGAGGCGTCGGGTGCGTCCGTTGGTTATAAAACACTAATACATCGTTTGGCCAGCAGATTCTATCGAGAAACTTGTTGTTCAAGGTAGGGTCAATGGTAAGAGATCTCGTGGACGAATCCCCATGCGTTGGACTGATCAGGTGAAAGACCTTACTGAAACCCCACTTAACGAGTGTGTGCGCTGGGCTTCGGTTCGCAAATTATGGAAAGCATCTGTCAAGGCTTTAATAAGCAAAAATTCCACATGACCACGACAGCTCTGCCTAGAGCAACCGATTATGATGATGACATAGTTTGGCAAAACTCTGAGGAATCTGTCGATCTTCTGGATCCGTCCAAGCGTAGATTCAAACGTCAAACAATACGTCGCTGAGTTCACTTGAAGCGGCTAATTTAGTTTTGATTAAATTTATGTAATGTTTTCGGCGTATCCGTACAAGTAACTGAGTTTTAAACGAAAACCAATCTTATTTGGCAACTTTTAGGTTTGATTTTTTATAACTGCTCAAGTAAACATCGAATGAAATGCTAGGATAAGTCTGACATTGGCGCGGACCGTCGCGGTATAGGCGTGCGCGTAACAGGATATAATGATAGGGAGTATTTGACAATGAATAAACAATAAAAGACTTAATTGCGTTTTCTTGTATATAATAAGAAAACAACATTTGAAAATCATTAATCCCTATTTAAATTAATATTTTAAACAAACTGAACTTTATTTTTTACTGAATGAGAGACTTTACTGAATTACATGAAGAAAAATCCTTTTTTAAAACTATAGAGTTTGAAATAATAAAGGTTTTTCTTTACATGAAGCTTACAGAATTGGAGACCCGGGATATTTTAGTAGGATCTACTCCTGCATACCACTCCATTCTCGCGGATCCTTCCGATTCACTCTCGGTGATGTTGGTTGCTACCAGTGATGACACTGGCAGCAACCAATGGACACCTGACCGTACTTATTGAACTCGCCGAAGAGTCGTTGCGATGTTAAGCTAATAGCATCAGCCGGTTATTCCCAGTGAGCTTTCTCAGCGGTTCGCGTTTCCAATCCGGTCATAAATACATTCACGAAGCAGCTGCTCTTGACCTCTAAGGTTTCCTTCAAAGGCACTTGGAGAGTTGTTAGAAAACCCTCCCTTCCCGGCTAAATTATGGAGTGTGCCCAAACACACGCTCACACGTCCAAAAAAATTATACCATCAGCAAGTTTGCAATATATGCTCTTTCCTTGTTAGAAAATAGTTATTGATTCCTGGCTAAGTCTGTTTCAGCTGACAAGCTGATGGTCTATCTGATATTAAGAAGACCAAGTCATCGCCGATCCACCTTGAGACATGAGTCTCAGTTGTATTGGGTATGGCGACTGCCTTACCCTTCAAATTGGAAATCATGACCAGAAATCTGCAGTATTGTAGTACCTACCCCCACACGCTAACTATATCATGTACGAAATATTTATGTAATTACTGCTTATAGGATACTAGCGACCCGCCCTCGCTTCGCTTCGGAAACTGTAATTTATTATTGATTTCTCCACTATTTAATGGATGTTATTATACATATAAACCTTCCTCTTCAATCACTCTATCTATTAAAAAAAAACAGCATCAAAATCCGTTGCGTAGTTTTAAAGATTTAACCATACATAGGGTTATAAGGACAGAGAAAGCGACTTTGTTTTATACTATGTAGTGAAGTAAAATAAGCCTGTTGTAGATGGTCTCAATCCGGGTACACACAGCTTGGCCACATGGCTGCGTGCGGCCTCACGGGCGCGGTGCGACAGACATTATTGATTCGTCAATCAATTATCTCTCGGACGTAGTTTTATTTCAACGAATCCATTTATCTCAGTCCGCCGCTAATGACATATGCCTTATTCATGACCGATTAGATATAAAATTCGTTTTTAATTACAAACTCGAACTAAATCTTGATAATTCTTATTTAAAAATGGATGTGTTCACAGCCCACCTAATGTTAAGTGGTTAATAGACAATCCATGAAGCTTAAATAGCCTGTCCCATCCTTCAAACTAGTACGTATGAATGTTTCACGGCAGAAATAGGCAGCATAGGGCAATAACTATCATCCTTTTCATGTGAAACACATCACCATATCACAAGTAAAGCATACCTATTCATATTACATATCTTCTCTATCTATATCTTTCACTGGTGGTAGAACCTCTTGTGAGCCCGCACAGGTAGGTACCTCCACCCCGCCTACTTCTGCCGTGAAACAGTAATGCATTTCGGTTTGAAGGGTGGGGCAGCCGTTGTAACTATACTGAAATCTTAGAACTTATATCTCAAAGTCGGTGGCGCTTTTACGTTCTAGATGTCTATTGGCTCCAGTTACCACTTAACACCAGGTGGGCTGTGAGCTCTTCCACCCATCTAAGCAATAAAAAAACTATTAAATTAACGCACACACACATACACACGCACAAACACGAATACACAACACACACACAGCAACGCACGCACACGCACACACAATTATTCCATCATGACATTGTCGCCTTGACGAAGTCAGTTGGCAGGGGTAACTTGATTCAGATGTTTAAAATTCATTGAATAGTTGATTGAATTTTTTGGTTGTCTTCAGGCAGCTGACATTTGGTCTCTCGGGGTGACGTTGTACGCGATGGTGACAGGCAGAGTTCCTTGGGTCGGAACTTCCGTCGTGGAGCTCCAGAGAAAAATCCTGAATGAGCCGCTGACATACCCTGCGAGATACCAGCCTTCGAAATCGCTGAGGCATCTTCTTAGTCGCATGCTAGATAAAGACCCAGCAAAAAGAGCCACTATGCCGGAAATTAAGGTATTTAAGTTCGGTGGGCATCTTGGCTCTGGCCTAGACATTACCAGGGTTTTTAACTGATAGTAACCAGTTGCATCAGGCGGTCCATGGATTTGTATGCCTCTGTTGGCTATAAGCGCTCTAGGAACATTAGGAAGGGGAACTCATTCTAGAACCACACGGCACTTTGCAAGAATGATCATTTGAAAATCGCTGGGAATTCACGCAGCGGGTCCAGTGAGAGGGTTTAATGGTAGGCAGCGGCTTGGCTCTGCCCCTGGCATTGTTGACGTCCTTGAGCGACGGTCACCACTTACCATCAGGTGGGCCGTATGCTCATCTGCCTACAAAGGCAATAAAAAAAATAGAGGGAAGAACTCTGCTCCGCTGCGCGATCAGGCTATACATACCCACTACATCTACCACATTTCTTCTAATTTGATCTAATAATTCCAATATCTATCATAGTTTTAAAAATCACACTAACAAAATAACATCAAATGGATTTTTTTGTATATTAACAGCAATAAAACATCCTGTTCATCAATAACCCCCAAATTTTTTATCAGGACGACGAATGGATCACAGCGGGAGGCAGGGACCTCTTGCCCTCGGAGCAGGAGAACTGCAGGCTGGTAGAGGTCACGGACGAGGATATGGCGAGAGTCGTCACCTCTATACCTAACCTCTCTACGCTCATACTCATCAAGACTATGCTTAAAAAGCACAGCTTTCAGGTAATTTTAGTCGTTAATTCAGCTTCCTACCATCCTGCCCCCTACCTCTACCGCCAGATGCTGAGCGGTAGGTACAGCAGCGGTTCAATCTTATTATGCCCAATTGTGCCCCCAACTTCGCGTGTCAGGGTCTGCAGACCAACTCCCTTTATTAGTGAGAGCAGTACTACATACATGCCACCGCTGACTGAGGTCCCTCTCTGTTATCTCACAGATCTCGTAATAAATTTTCTTCTTTTCTCTCTACCTCCAATTGACTGGCTCATCTCCAGTCGAACTCTCTTATTGTACTGAGATATGTTCATATTCATTATTGTTTGTCGCAATTATTATTTTATCTAACCATTTCGATATATGTATAATATTTTGATATTTGTTTAGTAATCTGAACTATTTTTTCTGGTTGCAGAACCCTTTCTTACGAAGTCGCGAAGGCAGCACTTCAAGAAGAGAATCCGGTAGCGGGAAAGGAGAGGGAGAGAAAACCGCGGCCGCCAAGAGAAGTGGTCTCGCCCGGACTGGTAGATCCCTCTCAGCGCCCGGCAACTATCTCACTGAGAGGTCAGGATGTCTTGCTTTTCATTAGCCGACGCTGACAGTCGGCAGCCTCAGATTCAATCATCATGTCACTCACCGTGAGAATTCAAAGCTATGACCACAAGAACTGAGGACCCAGCAGCCGCCTGCTCTTAAAAGGTTACTCGACCTCATAAGCCTCACGACGCGAATGTCGCCGTCTACTTGGAGTCATGAGGTCCAAGTTAGTTTTGCATCGTGACGCAACTGCTGCTACTGTGCCAATGTGCACCTGAATTACCATTTTCTGATTGATAATCGTAATTTTGACTTTTCCGCAGACAATCTTCATTTGACGTAGCCCTGGAGTCAGTCGCAGAACGAGATCAGAACCAAGAGAAGGAGAAGTCTCCAGTCAAGGTAAATTATATCCATCGCTCTCAAAATCTAAATAAGTCTTGAGTATGAAGAAAACTGCATGAAATTGACACATAAAAATAATTTCATCTCTCTCATAAAGCGGCAAACTAGTTCACAGTCCATCTCGGTCCAGTCGGTAGGCAGCGGCTTGGCTCTGCCTCTGGCATTGCTGAAGTCCATGGGCGACGGTAACCACTTACCATCAGTTGGGCCATATGCTCGTCTGCCTACAAGGGCAATAAATAAAAATGAACTTAAGCGGCTATTGAAGCCCTTAGACATGAGATTTCTGGTTATCGGTCCTCGGCATTACCTAGTTTATGTTCCTTCTCACCCTCGTCTGCGCCAACTGCCTACTTGGTTGGTTGGGACACCGTAAAGGCGGCTAGTAACATTACTCGGTGAAATCGCTCAATAACACGTTCTATTCGTATCCTCGAAGGGCGAAGGGGAGTCTCGGTGATGTCCTGGACCCCGCGGGGGTCACTCACCGTCCGCGGAGACCCGCCTCCACCCTGCCCCGGGGGTGCCGCTACTCCCAGCACTCCCCTGCTAGCGCCGCCCACTCCCCCACAGAGAGGACACACAGAGTGCATCCAAGTGCGGACGCGCCGGCCTCACCACACGGAGGAGGATTGTCAGCAACGTCACCACGTGTGTGACATCAGAAAGCAACTTAACTAAAGTGTAACCGTCACGGATGACTGAAGATCCTATAACCATTTCAAAGTTTAACAGCTTTGTTTGTTCATCTTGTGAAAACCTTAGATGAGATACCGAGAATAAATAATAGTTTAAAAAAAAACTAACAAAATACGCTTTTTTTACAATAAAATCATTTTTTCTTATATTATTTTTAATTCAAATTTATTAAAATTTATTTTCTATTCTTTTGTTGGATTTTCTATAAAAGCGTATTTTGTTAGTTTTTTTAAACTATTATTTATTTTTCATTTTTTAGTTGAATTTCAATTTTTTCAATTTTTTTTTAAATATTGAATTGTCATCAGTCCTTAATAAGTATACCAAATTTCGAGTTAATCCGACGTTTTGAAGGGGGTCAAAATAATGTTCAAAGATTCCGTTACATACATACGTCTGAAGCTAATAAAAGCGTATTTAAAAAAAATGATTAAAATGTTATCTACCATTTTGAAATAATAATAATTTTTGGGAGCTTTAACGAAAAAGGGAAGATCTTCCGCCGAGCGGGGGTCGTTGCTCGGTAGACCGACGCTTGCGTGCGCTTATTCTGTATGCGTCCTTGGGCCAATCCAACTGGGATGAAAGAAAAGGTTTTGTTAAATACATATGATAGACAAACAAACCGATGTTTTCATACATTAGTCAGCTATGGTCAGTGTGCTTAGTGCGAGTTTTTTAAAGTTCTCGATATCGTAAAAGTTAACTCATATTTGTATGGAGTTGGAACGTTTGCGTACGTTTGCCGCTAGGGGCGCTGTTCCAACTGCATACAAATTTGAGTTAACTTTTACGCTATCGAGAACGTTAAGAAACTCGCACTAAGCACACAGAGCGTAACGTGACCACAGCTTCACCACAGTTGGATTAACGGCCTAGGATCGCACAGAGGACAAACATACAAACATTCATTTGTATTTTAAATGATGTAAAAAATAAGCCGAGCGCTCGGGTCTCTGCTGCTGCTACATAATTCAGATAACAATTTACACTCAAACAATACTGTTATACAACAATTAAATTATTTAATACAGTATTTTATATTAAATAGAAGAAAATCTTACCATAAATTATAAATTAAATTATAATTATCTGAAGTATATGGGAGAGATTCGAATACAAAGGCGTCAGTCGTCGAAGGCGAACAAAACAGCGGTAGCCGGTCGTTCTGTCCACGAACACGTCCGGGCGCCACGCTAGCCACGCGACTGAAGTAGACCAAAATTTTTCTTTTGACCTTGACGAAGGCTCAGGAAATTTTCCTTAAAATCCTCCGTGTTGTGACGTGTCCGGTTATCAAGATGACGAATTAAAAAGAAATTTAATTAAGATTTAGGATCACATTATAAACTCTATTTCATGCGCTAAAATTAATTCACAATTTTAATTAACGTTAATATAAAAACACAGATTTCTAATTTTTCTGTTAATGTCTAGTGTTTGTAAATGAATTATACAAATGATTGCTCAATGCTTATTAAAGTAATGTAAATAGCTTAAGATTTTTATTAATAATGAAAAACTCAGTTAATTAGATTCATAATACGTGTACATATTTAAACTTTTTTATTGAATGTATTTAAAAAATACCTATTATCTTTTTAAAATACTTTGTATTGTATATAATGTTTGTGTCATAAGAATATGAAAATGTATACTTTGAAAACTCCGATTGATTATTGACTTATGGTACTTGTGTAAGCGGGAAGGCGTCGTAGCAATAAGAACTAAACTGACTTTAATGCGTTTTATTCGATTCGAGACGAGAAATATAATATTTGTATGCGCGTGCGAGCAGAGCTGCGTAGGTTCGATCTTGGAGTTGTTTCGTAGCGCACTGCGCTCTCGGCGGCCGACTGGGAGCAGGTTCCTCTGCGCGTTANAGACGAGAAATATAATATTTGTATGCGCGTGCGAGCAGAGCTGCGTAGGTTCGATCTTGGAGTTGTTTCGTAGCGCACTGCGCTCTCGGCGGCCGACTGGGAGCAGGTTCCTCTGCGCGTTACCCGCTCTCGTCCCCGCACACCGCTGTCGCCTGGACGGGTTTTGTGCTAGTGGTGGCCGCACACACGGCTAGTGATGTGCCGCCACAGACTTGTAACTAATATGGCGTTCGTGTGCGGAATTTGAAGAGATAACATTTATTTTTAATTAAAAGCAGAAATATAATAAAAAATAAATATTTATAAATACTTAAAAACGAAAAATATTATATTAAATATTGACAATTTCTAGTTTTGAAAAGAGTTTTCAAAGTGAACGGTTTTCCTATTGACAATCGGCTGGAAGCTGTCGGCGCGGTATGCGAATGACCAATTTTTCCCCTGTAATAAGCTTACGTTTGATAAAAGCTTAGGCAATTTTCAATTAAGGTCTGCCCAATAAGAGACGCCATGATTATTTTGAGTTATATTTTCTAGGCAATTAAATTTAATTGTTACATATATTTTATGAGTGTTGATAAGACACCCAACTTAACTCGATGAGCTCTATGAGACACTTTACGAGCCTAGTTGGAGACATCAACCTCAACGTGGACGTAGGCGTATACGTGGTAATGACCACGGACTATACATAATTTATATTTCTTCAAAATGTCTCGTTTTCTCAAGACAACCAGCTTTCTGTTGTTTTTCGTCGGCTATTATGAAAAAGAGATAAGATAATACCTTAGAAACTTGAATTTAGTTTTATTTTACTTAATTTTTTTTTCAGTTTATTTTATATATATGGGCAGACTTGAAACGCGTCATTCATATATTATGTAGGTAAATTTTTAAATCGCTAGGAACGGTATTTAGATTACACAGGGTCATAGAAGCGTGGCAAAGTCCCATTGGCAGTTTTAAAATAAAAATAGTCTTTTTAACTAATGATTATACATATTTCTTTCCATTCTTTGATTGTTCTTAATTTTACAAGTAATATCCAGGCTTAGATCACTACATCAAAAAAGAATGTGAGATCTAACAATCCGTGATACATCTGAAATGCTTTTAATCAAATTTAATACAAAATAATTGAAATTCAAGCAGTTCAAATATCATTTACAGTTGGGCATAGTAAAAAAAAATTCTAGGAATTCGAGAAAATCTGTAAGAAAAATCATGTTTCTTTTTGTACAAATCAATGATCTTTCATATCTTTGTCAATTGAAACTAAATAAATTTCTAGTTACGATATTCCATACATAATCTAATTATGTAGTGTTGTATAACATTTTCATGAGTTTTCTCTCCTTTTCCTTTTTTGTTTAATTAAGAAGTGTTCAGAATGTGATTCCCTGTCTGGGGCGCTGTTTACTCCAGTAGTTATTTGCAAGCGGAAGGTCCAAATGTTATTTGCCTTTAAATGTTGTGATAGCACGTTAGGAGAATGGATGCTTTTAAAGAAATATATTAATATAATTCGAAATTATATTTAAACTTTCAATTTTAATTAAAAAATAAACTACTTATAATTATTATTAATATTTAAGGAAAATATAAATCAAGTGACAAACGTATTTTTTACTTTTTTTTATTTAAATTCAAAGTTTTATTCAAATTACGTAATTATATACTTACATATAATTGAAACATGTTATACAAACCATGACAATTCCTAGGGTGGCATAAAATTATAGATTTTTTATTTATACACGCACATAATTTCAGTTATTGTAAATTTAAATTATGTTATCATTGAAAATAAATTCAATAAATTAATGATTCACTTTAAGCATTTGTTTTATTTCGATAAATAAATAAATATGCTCCTAAAACCTGAAAGTCGAAGTGTTTGTGAATTGATTCTGGTTGAACTCCTATTTACATGGTTATGGAAAATGGTATGTAATGAAAATAAAACAATATTCATTTAAAAATTTAGTTTAACTTCCATTAATGCCAAGATTTGGTCAATTATTATCTTTGAATGATGTTATCATCACAGCTGGTTGGACAGCATAACCATCGATATTTTCCACTTTGTCTCCAAACGAACTACTGGATTTGCCAAAAGCTCCAGCGTTGGCCAAAACACCCATGAATTTAGATTCTATACCATCTTCAATGCTGGCCGTATTTTCATTGGTTGTTGGTAATTTCTCGACAAGTGGTTTAGTTTCTACATTAGTAGCAATATTGTCTTTCGAAATTGAGTTCATCACCCCGCTTGCATCTGATGTATTTGCTGTTTTCTGGGTATCAAGTGTATCTTCAGATTGATATTTTAATGGCTTATTTATAGTATCTCCGATATGTACCTTCTCACTACTAGGACCCTTTCCATTAACCGTGATGTATTTTCTTAAATCATTTAGGTCCTTTTCTGATGCAATAGAAATAATGCGATAGAGCTCTGTACCATCATCTACTCGAAATGGTGTTTCTAAAGTATTAGACCGCACATTTGCTGGATTGTCTACGTTCTTCCTATCTAAAACAGAATTATTATTAACTATTCCATTAGCTCTATTTCTGATAGTAGGAACATTCTGTTTCACACTAGATTCTGTAGATATTTCATCAGAGCTCATTGGATTTTCCGTATTCCCTGCATCCCGATTCAATTGAATTGAATTCTTGCTATTTTCAGTCGGAGCGTTATTAGTTATTATTTTTATTACTTTAAAATCTTGATCAGTGATAGCTGGAAGATCTTTTAAAGCTGCAATTATGGATTTCATTACATCATCCTCTAGATCATTATCGCCTTCAGCACTGTTTTGTAAATTTTCCTCTGTGTTTAAATGNTCCGTATTCCCTGCATCCCGATTCAATTGAATTGAATTCTTGCTATTTTCAGTCGGAGCGTTATTAGTTATTATTTTTATTACTTTAAAATCTTGATCAGTGATAGCTGGAAGATCTTTTAAAGCTGCAATTATGGATTTCATTACATCATCCTCTAGATCATTATCGCCTTCAGCACTGTTTTGTAAATTTTCCTCTGTGTTTAAATGTTCACCTCCCTTTACATTTTTATCCGTGTTTAGAATTTCTCCTCTGTTTGGCTTATTATTAAAAGTTTGTCCTTTTTTTGGGTTGGTAGTACTCATATCAGAACTCGGGCGGTTCATGTATGGATTTGCTAAAACTAAAATTATTGGTTGAATATTCTGCTTTTCATAATTTGAAGGATTTTTATAGCTTTGATTTAAATCCAATTCTTCCTTCTTTCTATTCCCATTAGCATTTGTAAAAAAATTATCAACAGTAGGATTATTTTTATCGGATCGTATTGTATTATGTGTGCTTTGGTGATTACTATTCTGAGATCCAAAATTCATATTTGATGTATCATCATTATTTTTTGGGACATTAGAAAATTCATTAGGCTGTTTATGAGCATACCTAATGATGTAACTAGCGTCATTATTTAATGCGCTTGTTTGAGGTAATATTGTCGATTGTTCTAAGTTATTTGCAGCATTAAAATTATTTGGTTTCACTATATAATACAAGGGACCTTTGTTTGTTTGAGCGCGAGACATAATTATGGAGTCTCCGCTGCTTCCTGCCACTTGATACAATTGATTATCTTGTAAGCCGTCTGTCTGTACATAAATAATTTTGGGCACAGTATCCTGTGTTGAGGTTCCTGAGTTTTCGGAACGAGATTCTTTACTTTGATATAAATTCCCATTATCATTTGTAAACGCCACTTTGTCTTGACTAACAATAGACTCGTCCCTATCTATACCAGTGTAACCATAGGATTTATGACTATTTGTTAGGTTAGGTATTAAATTCTCAGTATGCTTATCCTGAGACTTTCGTTCATTAAGTGCCGTGTAATCTTGAGGGTCGCGATGTTCTGGTCTCTGACTTGGATTCTCGACGTTGCGAAGGTCATGAGGTACTTTATGGTTTCGTCTTTCTATGATTAGGTCTCCAAGATCTAAAACCCGATGATGATCATTATTAGTTACACTACTTTATTAAATAGTTGTGGTCAAGAATCAGACGCCCGGTGCGTTCGTATTAAGCGATGCAGCGGTGCTCGAATCCCGCCGACAGGGACCAATTTTTCTATCAAAATACGTACTTAACAAATGTTGATGATCGACTTGCACGAAGGAACAACATCATGCAATAAAAATCAAACCTTTAAAATTAGAATTTGCGTAATTACTGGTGGTGGGACGTCTTGTGAATCCGCAGGGGTAGGTTGCCAGCCTATTTGTGCCGTGAAGCAGTAATGCGTTTCGGTTTTTAGGGCGGGGCAGCCGCTGTGCTGTTAAAAGTGAGACCTTAGAACTCATGTCTGAAGGTGGATGGTGCCATTTACGTTTTAGATGTCTATGGGCTCCGGTAACCACTTAACACCAGGTGGGCCATGAGCTCGTCCACCCATCTAAGCAATAAAAAAAACTATGTATTTGCAGACCTGGAATGTTGTAGCTTCCACCAGGAAAATCTTCATCATAATAATCATAGCCGGTTCCGTAGCCATGTAACAGTTTTTGAAGATAGTTAACTGGATCCAAGTTTGTAAACGATGTTTCTGGAGTTCTCACTGCATTGCTGACACGGTAGAAATGACAACTCACGTTCAGAGAGAATAAACAGGCCAAGATTAACTGGAAAAAAAAACTATAATAGTTAAATTTATCAAAATAAATTACGTCCTCATTAAGCTAGATAGAGATTCTAACTTCATTTTTACTAGCACAGACTCTCAGTTGTGGTGTTTACATGGGGCGCTAACCCAAAACCACCCAAAAATCCGTTAGCTTGTCTACAGCAATCAAATAAACACTAGATCGCCTGCCCGAGCGAGGACTATCGCTGATACATGGATTATATTAAGTTTTAATTTTAAATAGATCGATACATACTCCATAGATACTCCTTTAAGAACTTACTATTGAGAATGAGAATGTTCTCGAACTGTGGTAGGACCTCTTGTGGGTCCGCGCGGGTAGGTACCACCACCCTGCCTATTTCTGTCGTGAAGCAGCAATGCCTTTCGGTTTGAAGGGTAGGGCAGCCGTTGTAACTATACTTGATACCGTAGAACTTATATCTCAAGGTGGGCGGCGCATTTACTTCGTAGATGTCTATGGGCTCCAGTAACCACTTAACACCAGGTGGGCTGTGAGCTCGTTCACCCATCTAAGCAATAAAAAAACGTACGGGAATGTTGCTAAAGGCAAATAAATTTACCATCGACACTTGATTTCAGCATAATACTGTAATCTCTCTCCACGCTGCAGAATACAAAACTGCGTGGAGTGTGGTCTGTGATAAGTTTATAAATAGAGGTACTTTCTAGTATTGAGTAGACTTTTTTTTCAGGCCGGGGGCCAAACCTCCTACGAGGTCCCCGTGCCTAGGGGGCGCGCGGGGTATGTGGGACTTGACGAGCTGCCGATTTTGAGTAGACCGCGGGCTTAAGAATATTTTAGAACCCTACTGCACTAAACGACTCCCCTGCACTCTTACACCTGACGTCCGATCTCCGCACGGGTTCAGAACCCGGTCAGAGTAGGGAGCTCCCGCAGTCAACACTACAACCAGACACGCAGGGCCACCCCGAGGACAACCAACCGACGAGTCGTTGAGGCGATCGTCAACGACCAACGACGCCGGTCTTCGCGGTAAAGTATTGAGTAGACCTAATCCAACGCATGAAGGAGATACCAAAATAAAATCCAACTAAGCAGATTTTCATTGGCTTTAAATAAATTAATAAAACTCATTACTGGTGGTAGGACCTCTTGTGAGTCCGCGCGGGCGGGTACCACCGCCCTGCCTATTTCTGCTGTGAAGCAGTAATGCGTTTCGGTTTGGAGGGTGGGGCGGGCAGCCATTGTAACTATACTGAGACCACAGAACTTATATCTCAAGATGGGTGGCGCGTTTACGTTGTAGATGTCTATGGGCTCCAGTAACCACTTAACACCAGGTGGGCTGTGAGCTCGTCCACACATCTAAGCAATAAAAAATAAAAAAAACTCACCTGTACTATCCACGCCATGTTTCACAGCGAAATGATGAACAAACGACAAACCTGACCCTTTAAATTACTGACTTCAAAAATTCAAACTGGCTCTTAATTACTGAATAATGACAATAGTTACACTAATGTTTAATTAATATGACCAATGACCATTAAAACTTCCACTGAATCATTAACATGCCATAATTTCTACCTTTATGATGAGCAGGCGTGCTCACGACTTACCTGGCATTGAGTGGCCCCCGGAGTCCACCACAACGTGACAATCNTTAAATTACTGACTTCAAAAATTCAAACTGGCTCTTAATTACTGAATAATGACAATAGTTACACTAATGTTTAATTAATATGACCAATGACCATTAAAACTTCCACTGAATCATTAACATGCCATAATTTCTACCTTTATGATGAGCAGGCGTGCTCACGACTTACCTGGCATTGAGTGGCCCCCGGAGTCCACCACAACGTGACAATCGACTCACACGTTCCAGCTTAGAGCCACAATTCTATTTTTAGATAAATAACAAATGCCTTAGCCTTAAAAATTAAAATCGGTGCAAGGTTGGCTCACAGTATCCAACTGAGGACTCACAATACGACCCACCACCAGTTTATCTTTCGGCGCCTTCGATCCGATTACTAACTTCCTTCGTGTCATCTTTGCAACGCTTTTATAGTCGATACGACATCCCTAGAAGTATTGCAAACGTTCCTGACAGGTCGAGTAGTTTCTATGTGCTTCCGCTATTTGATAATAGATAGCGTTGTACTTCTCGAGCGTTTTCGATTTTACTAGTTCATTTGAGATTCGTTTCTGCTATTCGACGATAGATGGCGCTGTTCTTATCATAAAACGAAGTTCCTTAAATAAGAAACTTCACTCCATCGACCGATGCTAGAGCTGCAAGGGCCCCTATTCGGAACGTGAATGCAATATTGTCTACTGATATGAGTCTGCTGAGTTATCGAGGAGTACAGGCAAAGACTCCGGTATCGAGCGATGAAACTGTGCCGAAATGAAATACGTTTTCTTATTAATTTTTTATTGCCCTAGTAGGTAGACGAGCGTACGGCCCACCTGAGGTTGAGTGGTTACCGTCGTCCATGGAATTCAGCAATGCCAGGGGCAGGGCCAAGCCGCTGCCTACAAAATTATTATATTACTAGATAGATTATATCGCTACTCAATGGCATGCTAGCCTATGCTCCGGAAATGGATATATTCCATGATGGTTTGCAGCGATTTATTGTTGTTGTTAGGAATTACCTAAGCTAATTATTAATACCTTACAAATGTTTTGGTTTATACTGTTAATTTGTAAGTAGACTAAATAAGGACTAAATAAGTAAGACAGGGCGGTGGTACTCACCCGCGCGGACTCACAAGAGGTCCTACCACCAGTAATTACGCAAATTATAATTTTTGCGAGTTTCATTTTTTTTTATTATACGATGTTATTCCTTCACCGTGGAAGTCAATCGTGAACATTTCTTAAGTACGTATTTTATTAGAAAAAATAGTACCCGCCTGAGGGATTCGAACACCGTTGCATCGCTAGATACGAATGCACCGGACGTCTTATCCTTTAGGCCACGACGACTTTTGTTAGCAAACGGAAACGAATGACAGTTCTTAGGACGGAGGCACCGCTCTTCAAGAAGGCTGGTTGGTAAGTGTGATGGCGTCTACACGCCTCAATTGGCTAGGCTCTGTCGTAGCACAAAGTTAGCCGAGTTCCGACGATACCGCAATCGTGCTGCCATCTCCCGGGAATCGTCCTGGGTTTCGTTTAGCTACCAAATTAATGACCGTCTCCGACATATTTAAAAATGTATGAATTTTTTTTCTATGCCTCTTATGCATTCCCTGGTTGTATCCAGTTGAATAGATTTTTGGAAACTCTGATGTAGTAAAATCAGCGTATCAGGTAGCGGGAAACTCGATTGTGCTCTCTGGCTGTATCTTATTTCCGTGATTTACAATATATTTATAAAAAATATATTTTAGTGCCAAAATTAACACTAAAAACTAAAAAGTAAGAACATTATTAATATTTAACGTAAAATTAAAGTCCAACACTTTCTTCCAAATAATCACAACAAAAATTTTTTAACTGCATTTATTCAGTGAATTACATATTCAATGAATTACTAGTTCGACATGATCTACAGACCGGGCAGGCCTAAGACCTAAAGTATTTAGAGCTCCACTGACAGGTTTATCTCCGAAGATTCTCAAAGGATTATCCAGTATATCTAGCGGTTTGCTAGTCAATACGTGCAATGGGCTGGTCAAAATATTAGGAATGAGCCCCGAAGTCAATGGAGCAGAGTAAACAAAGGCTACGCCGATAATCACCAACAATATCTGAAACATAATGAATACAGAGTTATAAATGTAAAGAAATAATATACCAAACTATTTTATTTATGGTCATCTATGTATACAAGCGACTCTCATGATTTAAGGAATGACATCGCGTAATAAGATCAGACCCGTGAAATGCCTGTAGGTATACGACAAAGGAAAGATCTTCCACCAAGCGGGTGATATTGCTCGGTAGACCGACGGTCCTGGTGTTGTTGTTCGGAACTTGTATATATGCAAGCTTATCTTGAAAATGTCGTAAGCGAGATTCAGGCATCTGTCAATTATCTTGTGTTCTGTGATGGCTACCGCCACATGCCCAATTACGCGGTATTCGCTAGCATTAGTGCTCGTATTGTCTACATCATTCACGGCGCAAGGTAAACTCGCGTCAAAAGGAAAGATACTCCAGATTCGAAAAATATAGCTCCGCTTTGTACCAAACTTTTGTCTTCAAACTAAATATTTAACTGCGCAGTTACAACGCAAAGAACATCGGTAGTACTTAAAGGGGATTGCCCACTCTCCATAGTGTGCTAGGCCCAAGATGGACATCAAATATTACTATAAAAATGTACTGATTCAAATTCTTAAATGTATTGGATATCTAAAAAATATATTGAAATTGACGCCACTATTATAAAAAATATAATAAAAATAAAAACTCGTTTTGAGGTTCATTTTCTATATAAATAAGTGTCGGANAGTAGTTAAATTTACGAAAAACCTTTTCAGTGCCATGTTATTACCACCTGCCTTCGTTTCCGGACCCTTCGAATACAGGGTGCTTATATAGTTATATATTTTTTATACCAGAAACTAGTCAGCCGCACACATTCTTTAGCCTAAATAAATTAAATAAAGGTAACGCACCTGCTGTGTGAGCGCCATGATGTCCAAGGGACTAATTGACTCACTGGCTGTGTGTGTCAAAGTTAATATAACGAGTGGAAAACCACAGAAATGTATCTTAATTGCGAATGTCATTAACTATAAAACAGCAATTAGTGGATGCCATCTTCCAAATAAAATAAAAATTGTCAGGAGTTATTTAAAGTTAAATTATTCTGGATTCTGAATGTGAATGAATAAACGTTTCAAAATCGGACTCTACACCAACCAACCTACCAATCTAAACTCTGAGTACCGAAGCTACAGACATTACATGGATAGCATTTCAAATCATCAAGCATCAGCTTTAGTTCTTACCGCTAATGCTGCACTGATTTTGAATTGTATATTCATTCACATTCAAAATTCAATATAACTAGAGGTCCCGCAGTAGTCGAAATTCGACTATAATTAATTGGAATTGTAAGTTTGTACACTATTATGATTGTATTTTATACTTCTATAATCACAAATTTCGCCAAGGCTAAACTATAAAAAATATTAACAAAGACAAACAATATTTAATCTATTCTCAATTTGACAACAGACGTCAAGAACAAAAGTTTGACAATAAATAGTATGCATGCGTGTGTGCGTCAAATACATGGTAGGTATGTAGTGTGTGTAATGTTTTATTTATTGATTTAATGTATCTTTTATGCATTATTTTAAAAAAATATTAGCATTGTGCACCTCTTCTCTATATTCTCTATAAGTGTGGAAAATTTCATACTCCTCCGTCCGCGCAATTTTCGTAAAAAGGGATACAAAGTTTTTGCTTCACGTATTAATATATAGATTTTACTTAATTCATGACAGCTTTTTTTTATTTGATATAAGTCGTCCACTAATTACTGTAATGACATTAGCAATTAAGTTACTATTACATTTCTGTGGTAATCCACTTGTTATATTACCTTTGACACACACAGTCTGTGAATCAATCAGTCCCTTCGACATCATGGCGCTTACACAGCAGGTGCGTTACCTTTAGCTAATTGTCACAAATATAGGTGGTCCGGGTTGAATTCTCAAACAAAAAATGTTTGCGGCTGACTAATTAATTTCTGGTATAAAACATATAAGTTCTCTGTTTCTGTTTTTAAATACAAGGTCAAACAATTCTATCTCTCATCAACCGAATGATCATTGTTCTATACTCTTCGTATATACTGTGTTACTTATAATATTTTGTATTCAAGTTTAATAATATTTGCTATGTGTATGTGAATTACTATAATTCTCATGTTGTATTTGTTATTTTAGCTGTTCTACACACACTCATCACTTTTAATTATTATTCTCATAATCCTCTCGCAGGTCTGCTGGAAGAGATTTCTTAAAGAAATAAGCAGTGCCTTTGTACACAATTTTCCTATTACTCTGTACTATGTCTTATTTTTTTTGTGTACATAAATAAATGTAACTAAACACCCTGTATTCGAAGCGCTCCGGAAGCAAGAGGTAGTACATATTATATCACTGAAAACGTTTTTCTTAAATGTAATAGTTACAACGTTCTTTGCGTTGTAACTGCGCAGTTAAATATTTAGTTTGAAGACAAAAGTTTTAATAGAAAGCGGAGCTATATTTTTGTTCCTAGTGATTCTGTTCAGGGCAGTTAGTGCTCTTTGAAACCGATCAAATCTTCATGTTAATCGGATATTATAAGTAACGACCACGTTCAAGCAGACACGCCGCAAGACGGTAGGCAGCGGCTTGGCTCTGCCCCTGGCATTGGTGAAGTCCATGGGCGACGGTAACCACTCACCATCAGGTGGGCCGTATGCTCGTCTGCCTACAAAGGCAATAAAAAAAAATTATTATTATAACGGAAGATTTTGGAACAGTGGAAGTTTTATTTGATGCGTTGTGATTCCTATTCTACATTACTGGTGTATCTAAGCGCAGTATTGTCTACATCATTCACGCCACAAAGTAAACTCGCGTCAAAAGGAAAGATACTCCACATTCGACGTCAGGCCTTAAACCTCAGGTTTGGCCCATGCTTGATAAATAAATATATTTCGCGTTGCTTAACAGACACAGAAATGAAAGTATTTTCGATGGCATTTTCACTTGTGATTAAATATGGATTCTTTTTGATAATCGTAAATGGTCATCACGTTGTTTAGACCCTAATTCAGCACCTAGGCAATTGGCCAAACGAAAACTTACTAATCTTACTAATGTGTACTTAAATCCTAAATTAGGGCCCAATGACTGTGTGTAAGTTGTTCCCAATTATTATTATCATCATTATTATTATTAATTCACAAATATCCTAGCAGTCCTGGTTAATCGCTCGTTCCCGCTGCCCCTACGCGACTGTGTCCAACTTCGTAAGGCACAATAATCGACCTCTAAGCTACAAGAACTAGGGTTGGAAGTTTTAACCCATGCACCATACTCACCAAACCCTGCGCTGAAACACTTCTGCTTTTTGCAAAATTTGGATAATTTAGTAGTCAGTCAATTAGTCATCGCCCACTGAGTTTCCCTCCGGATCTTCTCAGTGTGTCGTGTTTCCGATCCGGTGGTAAATTCTGCGAAACACTGCTCTTGCTAGGGCTATTGCTGGCAATGTCATCAGGTTTGAACCATGTTAGTTCATCTACTAATTCTGTGAACCTAGTATTAGCCCTCGAGGCTACTATAATAGGTAGGAAAAAAACATAGTAATAAGTATTTTTTGCTCGTTTCAATTTTTTATACAATGAACTTCATTGGTTCGTCAAAATAAAGTCCGCCACCCTGCTTGTTCCTGTTGCGATACTACCATGTACCTCGGTTTGTAATGCATTGTTTGTATTAGGCAAAACCACACGGATGGTTCCTACCCGCGCTGCTCACGATTCACTATCAGTCCCTACGACATTTAAGCTCGGTCTGTGTGTCCAAGGTACAGACATTACATGAATAACCCTTCAAATCATCTTACAGCAGCTTTAGGGTTTACCGCTAATGCTGAACTGATTTTGAAATCTACATTCATTCACATTCAGAATCCAGAATAATTTAACTTTAAATAACTCCTGACAATTTTTATTTTATTTGGAAGATGGCATCCACTAATTGCTGTATTATAGTTAATGACATTCGCAATTAAGATACATTTCTGTGGTTTTCCACTCGTTATATTAACTTTGACACACACAGCCAGTGAGTCAATTAGTCCCTTGGACATCATGGCGCTCACACAGCAGGTGCGTTACCTTTATTTAATTTATTTAGGCTAAAGAATGTGTGCGGCTGACTAGTTTCTGGTATAAAAAATATATAACTATATAAGCACCCTATATTTGAAGGGTCCGGAAACGAAGGCAGGTGGTAGTGCCATGGCACTTGGCACTGAAAAGGTTTTTCGTAAATTTAACTGTTACTGATTTTTTTTGCATTGTAACTGCGCAGTTAAATATTTAGTTTGAAGACAACTCTTGAGAGGCTGTATCAACTTCTCCTTGGCGTGTAGGTGAGCTCACGGGGCTCAAACCGGGTGTGTTACTAACACTGGCCCTAGCAAGAGCAGTGCTTCGCAGAATCTACCACCGGATCGGAAACGCGACCCACTGAGAAGATCCGGCGAGAAACTCAGTGGGCTGTATCTATGGGTTGATTCGCTCGTCGAGCCCTTCGTCGCAAGCTACGGGTTCGACGAGGACTGTGACCGGAGTTGGAAGCAAAATTTGCTTTATAAACCCGAACTTATCAATGATGGATTTTATAGATACTGGTGGTAGGCCCTCTTGTGAGCCCGCGCGGGTGGGTACCACCACCCTGCCTATTTCTGCCGTGAAGCAGTAATGCGTTTCGGTTTGAAGGGTGGGGCAGCCGTTGTAACTATACTCGAGACCTTAGAACTTGTATCTCAAGGTGGGTGGCGCATTTACGTTGTGGATGTCTATGGGCTCCAGTAACCACTTAACACCAGGTGGGCTGTGAGCTCGTCCATCTATCTAAGCAATAAATAAAAAAAAAGACAAAAGTTTGGTACAAAGCGGAGCTATATTTTTGTTCCTAGTGATTCTGTTCAGGGCAGTCAGTGCTCTTTGAAACCGATCAATCATGTTTATCGGACATTATGAGTCAAGACCTTTCAAGCAGATACGCCGCAAGACGTAATGAAACCCTTCAAGTTAAGTCCATGAATAACAAAATACTAAAATCTTACATTCCTTGGTTTTCTTTTGGTATTTTTATAGTATAGTCGGGAGAAAGAGATAATGGTCCACCAATTTTTAAGTGGTCGCCGGAACTCATAGAGCATAGACATTACATACCCGTGTGGACTTACCGTTCCTACCAACAGTTGTTCTATCTTATTAGATGTAATTCCTTCATCGTGAGAGTCCCACGTGACTATAAAAAACAATTGTTTGGTATCTTCTTTCTTTACATTCCTAACTCTGTATGCTTTCTGTTTCAGATATTGTTGGTGATTATCGGCGTAGCCTTTGTTTACTCTGCTCCATTGACTCCGGGGCTCCTTTCCAATGTCCTGAGCAGCCCATTGCCCGTATTGAATAACAAACCGCTGGATATACTGAATAAACCTTTGGGAATCATCGGAGACAAACCTGTCAGTGGAGCTCTAAGTACCTTAGGTCTTAGGACTGGCCAGTCTGCAGATCATGCCGGGCTGATACCTGGCCTAACTAGTGCCAGTGGTTCACTAGACAACCTGGGATTGAATGATCTCTCGGAAGCTTTGGGACTTAACAGCGGGATCTCATCGCTGCAAGACCCACATCTTCTCTCGAAGCCTTTAAATGCATTGGGTGTATTAACTTCTAAAGGTCAGAAAGTACCAGACGCAATAGGATTGGAACCAAAACCGGGACCTGTTGGTGGAAGCTCCGATGAAAAACCTGCTCTAGGGTTGATTGATCATTCAGATGAATATCATACAGCAGAGCGGTAAGGAAATATACAGCGCCTCACGACCTTAAATTGAAAAAAAAAATGCGGTAACCCTATAAATTTTCTTCACTTCTATGTTTCACATTACCAATTACTCCGGATGCTATGTAAGTCATTGAATAAATACAGATTAAAGAAATTATTGTTGTAGTTATTTGGTAGAAAATGTTATACATGTTAACTTTACATTGTAATTAACTTTACCCCTCGGAAAATACCATACAGCTTAAAACATAATCTTGAATACCGAACGTAAAATACATTCCAGATATTACTGGCACGTCGAAAGCTGACATTAGCATCGTACAAGTCATGAGTGCCTTTGGGAAATCAACTCGCGCACATGACTCCTCCCGTAGGATGTGGTTTCCTGACCAGCGATACAGTGTCGTCTGTTACGATTTATATATTCCGGAATTATATTAAATACTGGTTGTCTATAGTACTTTAACTACAGTATAGGTGATAGATACATTGAATTGTTTGAGATGATCTCATCATCTCATTTTTACCATCGCACCGCCCGTCACCGGAGTGGAGTTCATCCATACTACCTAGAACCACTGCGATCATCCACAGTGCGCTTCCAAAGATCTTTTTTGACAAGCACCATCCGGCTTTGGAGTGAGCTCCTCTCTACGGGGTTTTTCCCGAGCGCTATGACATGTCCTTCTTCAATAGAGCCTTGTGGAGAGTTCTTAACAGTAGGCAGCGGCTTGCTCCACCCCTGGCATTGCTGACGTCCATAGGCGATAGTAACCACTTAACACCACTACCTTATTAAAAATTCAGATCAAACTAAGGTACTAACAATATAATATTATTACGTCGGTAAGAGCAACGCCATCTATCAGCGAATAGGAAAAACTAATATCAAAAGAACTTTAAAGTAAAGTCGAGAATGCTCGAGAAGTGCAACACTAAGTATCTATTTTCAAATAATGGAACTACATATCGAAATTACTCGACTTGTCAGGAATGTTCTCGATAATTCTAGAGATATCGTATCGACTATAAAAACCGAACCGAACCGAAACAGCGAACGGATCACCTGACGCGAAGCGAAAGAAGCGAATTACGAATTGTAAAGTGTTCTGTGAGTGTTCTAAATGTTAAAGAAAGTTTTAATTTGTACTTTGGTAGAATTCTTATTTATCCCGAACCCCAGCGCGTAACAATATTAATCAGACTATACTTCAATTAATTTAAATGGTGCCTCAGAATTTAAATTGCTCTATCCATTATAACACAATTAATTTACAATAACTGCGTCATTGCTTTAAGCTATTGAGAACTCGAAACTAATACTCTAAAGTAATGTTTAGTAATATACCTCAACATAGCTTGAAAACAATATCTATTGGCTAATCTAAATATAAGATTTCAATTGGCTTAAGAAATTCATATTGGGAAACCATAAACCATAGTAATTTAAAAAGAAAAAAAGCACCCTTTAGTAATAGTAGTAGTAAATAATTTAAATTATCTTTTTTGAACCTGTTTAGGACAATTAATTATATACATACATACTTATTTATTTAACTTAATGCACAGAAGTACGATGGCGGACTTAATGCCTGAGGCATTCTCTACCAATCAACCAAGGTGGTAGGTGCATGACTTAATGTGAAAATAACCAAACTATATTATACAATATACAAATCTACATATCTGTACATCGTTTCTTGTGTGTGCGAACTTTCAAGATAATCGATTGTTTTGAACGACCAGTTCTCAAGTCTTGAAGTTGTTGATAGATTGCGTTACATATATAGACCCAAATCAAGAGAATAATAGTGTGTATTTTTATTTTTTTTATTGCTTAGATGAGTGGGCGAGCTCACAGCCCACCTGGTGTTAAGTGGTTACTGGAGCCCATAGACATCTACAACGTAAATGCGCCACCCACCTTGAGATATAAGTTCTAAGGTCTCAATTATAGTTACAACGGCTGCCCCACCCTTCAAACCAAAACGCATTACTGCTTCACGGCAGAAATAGGCAGGGTGTTGGTATATTCAAAAAAGCATGGAAAACTTGGACACTTGATCTATTACTTCAAGATAGCTTAATAATCGTATTATCGTCAAAATTTAAATAAATATTTGGATTGCTATTTCGTTAATAGCAAAAAATTTCGTACCTTTTTTTATTGCCTTTGTAGGCAGACGAGCATACGGCCCACCTGATGGTAAGTGGTCACCGTCACTCGTGGACGTCAGCAATGCCAGGGGCAGAGCAAAGCCGCTGCCTACCATTAAATACTACTTAATTTTGTACCTTTACGTATGGGCAGAATTCATCACCAATTCACTCATTGTCTCACAATGAAACTACCATCATCCAAATCAAAAATCATGAATACGAGTCAGGAATAAGTAGGATGGTTGTACCCACCCGGCGGACTTATAATTACTGTTAGTTAATTTAAACCAAAATCAGGGGCTACAGGATAAAGCTACTCATCACAAGTCAAGAGACAGCCAATGGCTATAGGACACCAGATAGACTAACTGTGTTTGATCCTTTAAAATCATTCACTACAACTATAGCGCTCCCTTTTTTCCTCAGAATAAATTTATCGTATTTTTGAAGTGAAACTTCTTAAGGCACGTTGAGAGCAAAATTTAGTTCACGACAGATTCGTTACCGCTAGAGAGAAAAATACAATTTAGGAGGCGCGAGAGTGAGAAAATAGACAGAGCGTCTCGCGAACCACTCGACCGTGGAGAGAGGGAAAGGANCATTCACTACAACTATAGCGCTCCCTTTTTTCCTCAGAATAAATTTATCGTATTTTTGAAGTGAAACTTCTTAAGGCACGTTGAGAGCAAAATTTAGTTCACGACAGATTCGTTACCGCTAGAGAGAAAAATACAATTTAGGAGGCGCGAGAGTGAGAAAATAGACAGAGCGTCTCGCGAACCACTCGACCGTGGAGAGAGGGAAAGGACAAAGCGAACTAGATCTTTTCTCTTATACACAGCATTACCTATTACAAGAGAAATTTGATTTAAGGATGAAAAATTAAGAAAACCACAATACTATACACCGCAAAAGAAGTTTCACTTCTTTCACGTGCACCAAGCTTCATAAGCACCACTTTTTTGTAACAGGCGCGTTTTTATTTGTCGTGTCCTTTATTTAGCATATTTTTTGAAAGTCTAAACTTTAGTCAATATCGGATGTTTAGGAACATCACTAATTAAGTTGAAAGATCCCCTACTAGATCAGCTGGTTTCGCAACCTTGTCTTGTGCTGACACCAAAATTGTGGTCCACACTCCGGTCTGTCTACAAAGCCAAATAAATAAATCCACAATTTGCTTTTGCCGTGCCCCCCCCAAAATTTAATCTATCTATCCAGTCTGTTAAAAATTATCCATCAGTACGCCGATGTATCTCGTGTGCAAAAGAGCAGCGTCTATGAATTCAACTAATGCAAGGCTAGGTCGTCATCTATCTGATGAACAAAAGAACCGTGCTAGAGTTTTACAGTTTTATGTTTCTTAAATTAAAAGGTACTACAGTGCATTTATAATGTCTAAAGCAGACAGAGTTTACGTCCAGATTCCCGCTCTAAGCAACACGTGGGAGAATATCACAGAATAGCACGGCTCTTCCGAATGTTCTCAAATGTCGCTAGTCATCAGTAACGATCTCATATATCAGAACAGTTACCGCAACCGGAATCCTAACTCTTATTTATGACCACGAATTCCCTGACACTGTCTTTCGTGAAATTTCATATAGCTAAAAACTGACTTAATTAGGAAAGAATATTTTGTATTAATTTGGGTAAAAATTCAATTTTATAATTGATTTTTAAGAAGATAACATAAAAGCAGACTTTACTGAACTGATGCGGCGTAGTGGGGTCTCGGCTTTAAAACATACTAATTCTACGAAGGACGATGGGAACCGCTACCAATAAATACTTCAGAAATTTCACATAATGAATACGTGACTAAAATACAAAAGTCTCTGTCCAAGCATGTCTTCGCAGACAGCGCATTGAGACGAACAAGACGAGGTCACTAACAGTGCAGGATATAGGCTCTGATAAGGAAGCACATGAACAACAAATTATCTGTCTAATGTAATAAGTTATTCATTAAGAAACGCTCAAGTGTCCGTATTTAGAACAATTACATTAAAAACACTATGTACAGCACGTCTATGTTATTAGCAATGCTTAATAATTAATAGACCAATTCTAAAATAATTTAATTTTCAGTGGATTTAAAGACCTTTTTTACTGGTGGTAGGACTTCTTGTGAGTCTGCACGGGTAGGTACCAACCACCCTGCCTATTTCTGCCGTGAAGCAGTAATGCGTTTCGGTTTGAAGGGTGGGGCAGCCGTTGTAACTATAACGAGATTAGAACTTATATCTCAAGGTGGGTGGCGCATTTACGTTGTAGATGTCCATGGGCTCCAGTAACCACTTTACACCAGGTGGGCTGTGAGCACGTCCACCGACCTAAGCAATAAAAAAAAATAAAAAAAAAAGGTAACGTTAAAAGCGGACACTGTTATTTCGATTTTATCATCATCCGCTAATTTGAAGCTAAATATGTATGTATTATCTTATTTTATTGGGTACCAACATATTATACATCAGTACAAAATTAGCATATGTAATTCGCAGATACATTAATCACACACAAAATACTAACACAATTACAGGCAGCGAATGCATGCTTTGGTAAAACACAGTTCATTGCATGGTTCTAGAAAAATAAAAATGTAATAATAATAAAAATCAGAAAGAAGCTCATTGAGTAAGTTTGTAGACGTCTCGTCTTTAGACAGTTTTAACTGTCAACAAAAAAGTCCAGAGAATAAATAGCTGCTGTGCAAATTATTTAATTCCCAAACTATTCTGTTGAGAAGGGCATTCTTATTGAGATTGGTGTACTATCTAAGTGCCATAGAAAACGCATCTGGATTTCAAAAATAAAATCAAAAAGAATTCAAAGTGATACTGCAGTACTCCAGACTGCGAACGTAAGAATAATATAATTTTTTTAAACTAAACTTTGGTTAATCTTGCTAATTTTATTGTTACACACCTAGTTAATGAAAATGTGCATCCGGAAATGTCCAGTGCAGTGTTGAGGTTGTTATGTCAATGGAGTCAAAGAAGTAATCATTATTGAAGTAGATAAAAAAAAAACTAAATTCAAAAGGCTCAAATAATTTATTCAACTTAGAAATATAAAAATGTCCTTACAGTAATAATTTTACTTAATTACCTACTATATACAGACCCGTTTACCTTAAATCTAATAAATAAAAAACGAAAAACTGACTTCATACCGTGATAGGCCTTTATGAAATAGACGAATCACGGAAATCGCATCAATACGCTATTCATGCATGAGGTCGAAATACAAAATACAATTACCATTACACATTTACCGGAAGAGATTCTTTAGATTATGACGCACTTCGTCATGTAATGGTGGAGAAGAAGATGTAAGAATGCCCTACCCTGGCCACACAAGATGAGCGCGCGATTCATGTTTAATTTATGGCAACAGCGGCCTTAAGAAGGCATCAAAATGATTTAACAATGATTGCTATTCATCGAGACTACTATTCAATCGACAACAGAACCCGTCAATGTATTTATTTCTTACGACTTAAATCACTTTACGAAGCCAGTGTATATTTGTGAGTATTTTTTATAAACTAAACATTATCCGTTATACGTCGCCATTTTGTTTTGGAAAATGAGTACCTGCATATTTATGATTTTTATGATAACTAATTATAAAAAAACTATAAATGATTGACCAACAAACATTTTAATTTTAGTCACATTACGTAGACACAGCACAGTGGATGTACTTTGTTATGCTATCGAATTCTGGAGACCAGACCATGTAGATAATGTAGGAGTATCGACAATACCAAATAACGCGAACCCACGGTATATCTTCGCCTCATAAAGAACTCAATATAAACAGCTTTTTTTTTTCCTACCTATTCTAGTAAGCTCGAAGGGTTATTCTAGATTCGCCGAATTAGTAGGTGAACTCACGGGACTCAAACCTGACGATGTTGCTAACACGAACCCTAGCAAGAGCCGTGCTTCGCAGAATCTACCGGAAACGCGATCCGGTGGTAGGTGGAAACGATGAGAGGGTTCTCGTGTTGTGCCGCTTTATCGAAATGGCGTAATAAAGAGCAATAACTCAAATTTGTATGCAGTTGGAACAGCGCCCCTAGCGGCAAACGTTCCAACTCCATACAAATTTGCGTTAACTTTTACGCTATCGAGAACTTTAAAAAACTTTCACTAAGCTCACTGCTTATTGTATGTTTACGTTGAAACTATTCCTTTCTGGCTTGTACATCGTGGTACATAAAATAATTCTAAGTCACTAGACCAAGATGTTCTCGACGCGCCGACTACAAGATGCAATCACGTTATTTTCTTTTGCCGTCGCAAGCTGAGCGTTCTCGAGAGTCGTAGAAGCGGTCAACAACACTTGAAAACCTAACCTCGTTTTGTACACATTCAAAAATTCGACATTTTCATTAATTCCTTGGTCTCGTACTTCGATGTTGATAAAAGCGAGATTAAACCATAAAATATTTAATGAAATTTCATTATTTCAATATTGTAATTGTTATGTTATTACAATTTTTTTTTAATGACAAGAACTTTGTATAAGTTGCCTTTTGAGGGCTTATTAAAATTTCAAAATTAAATTTTTTTTTATTGCTTAGGTGGGTGGACGAGCTCACAGCCCCCCTGGTGTTAAGTGGTTACTGGAGCCCATCGACATTCACAACGTAAATGCGCCACCCACCTTGAGATATAAGTTCTAAGGTCTCAGTATAGTTACAACGGCTGCCCCACCCTTCAAACCGAAACGCATTACAGCTTCACGGCAGAAATAAGCGGGGCGGTGGTACCTACCCGTGCGGACTCACAACAGGTCCTACCACCAGTAAAAAACAATCTGCGAAGCAATCTGCTCTAGTTTATTTTTTACTTGAATATTTCTACGGGAAAGACCTTATTTGTCGTGCTTTGATTGCGATTACAATTCGTACCAATAGTATTATGTGACGTGAATAAATTCAAAGCGCTTCACGAGCATTTTTCCTTGAACCGTCTTCGTAAGCCATGATTTTAGTTAGAGAGCATGAGAAAATTCGTGTTTTACTTACAATAATAGTCATCCCTCTGAGCTTGTCACAAAACTGTTTCTACTGAACCCGTCCGCGCATACGTCGAAGCTGTGCACGCTTGGATAAGTTTCGTAGAATTACAGCGCGCTTTACAATCTTGCTATTTTCGGCAATTTTATTCACAGTGAAAATACAGAAACTACTTAAAGGATTTTACGATTTCGCTACGGTCACACCAACACCTCGCAACTATTTATTTTGTTTTTTTTATGACTGGTGGCCCGAGGCCTTTCTAGTTTCACCAGGACAAGTGGGCGAGCAAAGGCTCAGCCAGGAGGGGTGGGATATGCTAACAACCCGCCCGAGCGCCTCCGAAGGTGACCTTGTTTATTTTGTACTTATGATAGTAGCCAAATCCGTGATGAGGTGTGTAGTGTTGCGTGATGGTGGAGGCGGCGAACCTACTCCTGCTGGCCGCGCTGGCGGGTCCTGTCGGTGAAGCGCACGATGCAGTCGCGCACGGCCATGTTGGGGCGCAGGAAGTCGGACAGCGTGGTGGCGGCGGGCGCGGGCCGGTCGAACGGGAAGCCCATGGCGCGCCGGTCCGGGTACTTGCGGTCGCGGATGCCGCAGTACGACGCCGCGTCATTGCACGACCCCACCAGGTCTTGCTCCACCTGACCGAGCACACGAACAACGTGTTAGTGTAGCTCATCAGCCGCCTGCCTCATCATCCACGTGTACCAACATGTAGAAAACTTACCCGGTCATCATTCCAGTTGGACACCATGACGAACAGCACCATAGGATATCCTTCAGTGGTTCCCTTGGGTATCAGCATGTGCTGAGGCCACCCGCAGCCGCAGAAGTCAAACTCGGCAGACTCGGGAGATCCCGGATTACCTGGCCTGTCAGCCTGGTTGCTGAATGTCCTCTCGAACGGAACGGTCACTGAGGAGTCCACACTGCGACGACGTACTGTATTGTTGCCGGGCTTCACTGCGATTTACGAAGAAGTACAGAATAAATTATATTGTAGAATAAATCTACTAGTTAACTAGATTCCTTTTCGACGCTTGAAAGACAAACGTGACTAAGCGACAATGCGTGAACTTTACAGTAGACTAAATTATTTAAAGTTGAAATACCTGAAAACAAAATTTATTTTAATGAATCTAGCTGTAGTAGAATCTAGCTAGTAGCTGTAGGGTTGGAATGATTTTAATAGACCTACAGATATATTGTTTTTGCGCATCGAATATGGTTATTGCTTATCATTTATGTACAAAGCAGTTATTCGCTCAGTCATGTTTGCCTTTCAAGCTTCGTTTTTATTTATCCGCTGACATCCACATCAGACTAGCCAGTGGCTCTAGTATCATGACAGTCCATTGCATAAACAACAATTGCTTCCGTGTTGCCAACCTTGAGAGCCAGTGTAGGATCGGTCACGTACTGCGATTAACAATTTCCAACAAATTTGAATAATAAAGATCCACAACATCTCGTCGCGGCTGATAACTCAGTAATGAGCTTCAATTACCAATTTATGAGTTACAATTACAAAACAAAGGTCTGGACGAATAGTTACTTACAGCCCTGTGAGAACTTGTCGAGTTCGATCATGAGTTTCCGTTGCTCGTCGAAGTTCAGAGGCCGCTTATTCTCGTCAAGTGTTGGGGCGATGAATATCCTAAACATGCCCATGACACTACTGCGGCCCGTGTTATTCACTTCGATCCTGGAGAGAACGTACACCTCTTATTGTCTTGAATAATAATTAAAAAAATAAAAAATCATGTTACTTGACTTTCATGCCGTCAAACACAAAAACAGTTAAAACACTAAGTCTACGGGCACGAAATTTGCGATGGCTGAGCGATGGCGGCAGCGGGGCGACGCGACACGGAGCGGGTAGGCAGCGATATCTCGCGCGGGCACGAAACAAGCTGGCGGGCAGTCGCGCTTGAGCAGTGTTGTGCGAATCATGAGTTTACGTCGAAGAGAACTATTGGAGCCTAGTTTCCTATTGAGAGAATTATTATTACCTAGAGATGGTGTTCATCCAATAAATCAACGAAGACGCAATTTGGGAGAATTTTCTACGCTTTATTACGAGCTAAGGTGTCATTCAATTAAATTTTAAATTCCTTGTTAAATTATAAGATCCTCATTATCAATTTCCATTACTAAAATAATAATTCAACACAACACTGTGTACCCGCGCAAGCGACGAAACCAAATTAGTTTGTTCTCGTCGCTTCCGCGTCGCCGTCGCCCCATCATCGCCCGTACATCGCTCGATCGCCCCGCTCCGCCATCGCCCGTTTCGTGCCCGTCCCCATACTGTGCANATCAATTTCCATTACTAAAATAATAATTCAACACAACACTGTGTACCCGCGCAAGCGACGAAACCAAATTAGTTTGTTCTCGTCGCTTCCGCGTCGCCGTCGCCCCATCATCGCCCGTACATCGCTCGATCGCCCCGCTCCGCCATCGCCCGTTTCGTGCCCGTCCCCATACTGTGCAATGCTTTTGAATACATCGCCGTCGCCCCGCTACCGCCATCGCTCGGCCATCGCAAGTTTCGTGCCCGTAGACTAAAGCCTTCGTCAAACAGAACGCGTACTTAGCGTCGCATACTTAACGTCGCGCTCTTTTCATGTCACACAAATTGACTAGATGAGCCCAACGCTCCTTGAGGCAACGCATTCGCCAAATCATAGTGTCTTTCGATAGCAGTGTGAAAATTTAAAAGTATTAAGAAATCGAGTGATTCAGATGTGGCATTGTATAAGCATGGATATTTTCTTACTATTTATATAATTTTTTCGGGCATTATCTAGTATTTTAATACACATTCACTCCGACGCTAAAATAAAATTTGTAAAAAATTACAACGCCTGACGTCAAAGCGTCCCAACGCCGCGTCAGAGCGCTGCGTACTTATAGCGCTGGGGCTCTGTTTGACGGTATGTTACCATAGTAGTACAACACATCTCGGCGTCATAGCGCGCCGTCAGTTTAGCGCTCTGACGCGCGCTAATTACGCGTTCTGTTTGACGAAGGCTTAAAGTGACTCCGTAGGGCCGAATGTTCCAAGAGTAACGTTAGCATCGCCGCTTGGATAATGAGTCTTATTGTGACGATAGCCGCGTTTTAACGTCTGTTAGCTCAAATTTACTTGAGATATATGCGCAGTGAGCCCTTTCTAACTACGCAAACAATCTTCTCAGAATAGAAAGAACACAGAAACGAATTTGCATCACACGGCTGTGCCACCCTGAATAAATTAAATAGGTACTATAATAGATAATTGTATATAATTGAGTGTGTGCGCGGGGCCTCGGTTCGCAAACTATGGAAAACATCTGTCAAGGCTTTAATAAGCAAGAATTCCACATCACCACGAATACTCTGCCAAGAGCAACCGATTATGATGATGATATAATTGTCAGAATGTATAGTCTCACTCTATTACATATTATAATAACACTAACACATAACTGTAGTCTTCATGCTGTAGGTGAGTGAACCTGGCCAGAACACTGCCACGGGGACTAAAGTCCAAGCCACGAGCCAAGTCCACAGTACTCTGCTCCCAGAAAGTATTCAGCATGTTAGGAGCTCCTTTACCATCGAGACTAATGGACCGAACCCTGATGTCGGGGAAGATCAGCTGTAAGCATATTTTGTGCACATTAATTAAGTGTAAGAATAGATGTCTCCAATTTTTTTGTACAACCCTTGGGAATCGCAATCTTCAAGCTATTGTAGTTAAGGGATATCACACATTTTCAATTGATGTAGACACCAAAGTTTTTAAAGCCAAAACAATATTAAAGTATCTACAAAAGTACAATAAGGATGAAAAGAGGAATCTTGTACAAGCCATAACCATACCCATAGCAGTCAATAACATGTCAGAAACTGCACCGCGACGGTCGCATTATATCATCTGTTGTGCTTCTCTGTTACCGCGTACTAGTGGGCTGGTGGAAAAAATTTTTTTTTCTTTGTAAAATTCGAAGTTACGTCTTACCCTATCATCGCTATAAGGTGTAAGTTTGTACTTGTAGAGGTGGAAAACAGAATCTATGTATCCATGCCAGCGAAAGAACAATGGGTCACGCATGGTCGTTGCCAGGTCTCCCATCACGCCGAACGGTTCCTATAAATCAAGTATTACATTATTTATCACCATAAAATTGTAATGGTGTACACCATCGGATTAATTCATTCGCAGATGGTGCAGTTTTTGCGCAGTGAACTTATTAATCTTGTAGTTATATCACTATTTATCAACCTTTCAGTTTTAAGGGTGGGTAAGTCGTTATATAATACAAATGGGACTTCAATTTCATGATTCAAAGTGCCAATGGTATTCAAGCTACTACCAATGAATCTAGAATCACTTAACGCCAGGTTGGCCATCAGCCTGCTTAGCAAGGATCTACCAAAGCAACTGAAAATGTAATAATTAAAACTATAATTCCTCACTTTATTTTTGTATACAAAGACAAAAAAAAACAAAAACACGGTGTTTACCAGATGACGATGATCAGGGTCGTGGCAGTACCCGATAAAGACGTGCCCCAT
The DNA here is from genome assembly GCF_003987935.1 of Bombyx mandarina. The sequence continues at coordinate 1,407,528 of NW_021011542.1, forward strand.
GTTGTGGAGGTCACCGTAGTATGGGCGGTTTACACTGATGGTGGACGATTCCATCAGGTTACCCAGCACGTCAATACCAGTCTCTTCGTCCAGAGGCATTTGACGCCCATTGGGCTGTAATAATTGTAGCATATTTCATCATACCTTCAGTGAAATCATACGTGTCAAAAAGAATGCATATACAGAAGTTTGCAAGAGGATAATCTTTCTCTGGTGCTAAGATGTCTTTATAAATGCAGTAATATAACTCGTATGCTATTTATTTAATCTCATTACTACACCATATGTAGAGAGGTTGATCAGAAGGTTTACGAGTAGTAGGAGTAGAAGGAGTTATGTGACACCTAAAAAGGGTGTGGACTAGCTAAATGAATGGAAACTGTTATATTACTTATCACAATTTCTTATTTTTCGAACATGTTATGATGCGAAGACAAGAACTTCATACCAGGATCACTGCCATATCCTCGATCGCCTTCAGAAACCTGTCCCTCCAGATCTCCAGCTCAGAGATATCGATTCTGATCTGGTCTATCGGTCTGTCTAAGTCACGGAGAAACGAACCAGCAAATCTAAGGATTAGAATATTAAAATATTAGTTGAGACTGTGGACCAGAATGGGAGAAATGTAAACAATTTTTAAAGACATAAATCGGCGGATGGGTATCAGGCCGACTGAATGTTGAGCAGTTCTTGCATGTCATACATACCACAACTAAAGCGTCTCCCTCTCCTCTGCCCTTCAATCAACAAGTCTATTAATATTCAGCAAAAAGAAGCGGTGTAAAAAATAGAGATCGAAAATACCAAAGCTACTTTTACTTTTTGACCAATATGAAATAAAAACCCTCTGAGCTTCTATCTTTTTAATTAAATCCTTCGATAACAGATATTTAATTTTTGATCCAACTATTATTCTTACCTAGGAGGCCAGGCTCTGCTGGCAACTTGCGAGTCCATCTTAGGGAAGTAGCCCTCTTTAATGGGACCCCTGAAGTCACTGTAGGTTTCCACTTTCCTCAGGTCGTTGCAGAATCGTTCGATGTTGAATCTAATCAAAAATGTGATTATTTTAATGAATTCATTTGAATCGCAATCCAGGTGCTCAGCTAGGGATCTCAGGGCTGCCTCGGTTATCATTTTATTCGAGTACATCTCATTATTAAGCGGGTAAGTACGTATATCCATAAATTTTAATTGCTTAAATTTGTAATTGGTTCTTATCTGTTATGGATTCTATGCGACTTTTTTTAGGATAAGATGACTTTAATGTAATAATGGATCTAAAATATATAATTTATGGACTAGAGCCAAAGAATTTGTCAACAGTTAACGAATGCTCACACAACAGTTAACGAATGCTCACAATTCACAACCAGTGCTGCAGGCTGGCTCACAACGGTGGTTTTCGAAGTGCTCTCAAAAATGATTGACACACGACTCGTACGGTACGATGATTCCTCATACGGTAAAATCAGACTCATAGAATTCATAATATGTTAGGATTAAACACAATGTGATGACAAGGAGCGTGGGGTGTCCTCCAAACAGGTGGACTGACGACTTAGTGCGCACGGCGGGAAGTAGTTGGATGCGGAAGGCGGAGGACCGCATTATGTGGAAGGCATTGGAGAAGGCCTATGTCCAGCAGTGGGCAGATAAAGGCTGATGATGATGATGATGATGATGATGACTGGTGCGTGGAATCTATTGCCTACAAATAAATTTCTTAACAAATAAATTCTGCTTGTGTCGCTTATTGTATAACGCTATGGAGGTTGGCTCAAACATTTACTGATCAGAGAGCATAATAAAACCTCATTTGCGATTTGAGACGATTATCTCGTGGTCCAAAAAAACACCCAGATGTATTAATAATAATATATAATAATATAATATAATATAATATAAGCCTTTATTAACAATCAAATTTAAGTTACATTTTTAATACACTTATTATCTAGTTTTCTTATTCGACACCGGTTTCTTGATCATCTTGCTGTACAGCATAGGCCTCCCCAAGGGTTCTCCATAATAATCTATCCTGCGTTTTTCTCATCCAAGTCGTTCCTGCCACTTTTTTGATGTCATCTTCCCATCTACGTTGCTGTCTTCCTCTATTTCGCTTTTTATATCTAGGACACCATTCTGTCACTCCTTTGGCCCATTTTTCTGTTTTATCTCGAATTAAATGTCCAGCCCATTTCCATTTCAGTTGTTGTATTCGGTATTTTATATCTATGATCTTTGTTTGTTTTCTTATTTTTGTTAACCGTATTTTATCTTTTAATTTCATGTTTAACATACTTCTTTCCATTCGGTGTTGACAAATTTCTAAAGATTTTATGTTCTTATTTGTCAATCCCCATGTTTGGCATCCATAGGTCATACTTGGAAGAATGCATGTATTAAATATTTTCTTCTTTGCCTTAACAGGTATTTCTGAATTCTTCATAACATCTTTTAATGCCCAGTACCTTTTCCATCCTATATTTATTCTGTTACTGATTTCTTTTGCTGTGAGGTCTTTGTGGGATATGATTTGGCCGAGGTATGTATACTCATTTACATATTCTAATTTAGCTGTGTTGTAAGGTTTGATAGGGACTTTTTTGTAATTTGTCATCAGCTTTGTTTTGCTTGTGTTCAATGATAGTCCAACTTTTTCACTTTCACGTACAAGTTGCTCAATCATTTTTTGTAAAGTTTCTGGATTTTCGCTTATAAGTATGAGGTCGTCGGCAAATCTCAGATGATTTAGTAACACTCCATTAATATTAATACCGTAATCGTCCCATTCGAGCTGACGAAACACATGTTCTAGGGTTGCAGAGAAAAGTTTGGGTGAAAGGGGGTCTCCCTGTCTAACTCCTTTTTTGATGTGAAAGTGTTCTCCTAGCTTTTCTGTCCGTACTCTTGCTTTCATGTTTTCGTATATGTTTTTCAATAGACGGATGTACTTATTATGGACTCCTTGTAAAGCAAGCGCTTCCCATATTTTCTGATGTTTTAGCGAGTCAAATGCTTTGTTATAATCTATAAACGATAAATAATAGTTGATGTTATATTCATTACATTTTTGGATTATTTGTTTTATAGTATGTATATGGTCGAGAGTAGAGAAGCCACTTCTAAACCCTGCCTGTTCTTTTGGCTGATTTTCGTCCAGAGTCCTTGTTAATCGTTCTAGAACTATCTTGGAGAAAAGTTTATAAATATTAGACATTAGTGAAATGGGTCTATAGTTCGAAATATCATCTGTTCTGCCTTTCTTATGAATTAAGATAATCGTTGATGTAGTCCATTGTTGAGGTATATGTTCCGTTGTTAGAATATCGTTAAATAGGTCGGTTAGTGTATTGGAGATAGCATGGTACATTCCGACAAGAAGTTCATTAGAAATATTGTCTTCCCCTGGTGCTTTATTTTTCTTTAGTGACTTCGTGGCATTATTGACTTCATCTATTAGTATGCTAGGCACCTGTTCTTCTGAATTTTTTTCTTCTTCTTTGCTTAAAGTAGGTGTTATTGATTGGTCATCGTAGAGCTCTCGATAGAAATCGGTCGCGGTTTGGAGTATGTCACTTCTTTCCGATTTATGTTTTTTTGTCTTGTGGTGTGTTACGTTATTTATCCAAGTTGTATATTCTTGGAGTTCTTTCCATGCCTTCTTGAGCCCACCTGATTTATCTATATGAAGTTGTAATGTCTCTGTTCTTAATTTTTGTTTGTGGTTTCGTATTTCTAAGTTTATATTTTTACTAATTTTTGTTATCTCTTGCTTGTTGTTCTTTCTATTACTAAATAGAAGGCTCCTCTTTCTTATTAGTTCCCTTGCTATTGGTCCTAATCTATCTTTTGGTGTGTTTTCTCTTTCTAGCTGTTTGTTGATTTCTTTTAATACGTTTTCCAGAGTATTATATTTTTCTTGTGTCGTTTTCAGTTCTTTAATTGGTCGTAGGTTTATTTCTAAAGATTTTAATATATAATTTGGTACTGGTAGTATGATTGGCAGCTTTCTATTTTTTATAAATTTTCTTTGGTTTTTTGGTTGAAACATATGAAGGTGGCCTCGTAGTAATCTGTGATCTGTGTTAAAATTAAATCTGTTGAGAACTTCCACGTTTAAGAAAAGTTTCGGTTTATTTGTTGTAATAAAGTCAATTTCGTTTCTTGTTATGCCATCAGGAGATTGCCATGTACATTTTCTTAGAAGATTTCTTTTATAGAAACTATTCATTACAGTTAAGTTATTCTCTGCCGCGTAGTTTATCAACCTTTGTCCGTTATCATTTCGTTTGCCTATTGTGTAGGGTCCTATTATTTTATCTTCGTTTTTTCTCCTCTGACCAATTTGGCTATTAAAATCTCCCATTACAATAATGGTTTTGTATAAATTCTCCATTATTTCATTTAAGCTTTTGTAGAATTCGTTTTTAGTCTCTTTCTTTGCTGTTTCTGTAGGAGCGTATATCTGAGCAATTGAAGTCGGATTTTTGTAGCCAGGAAGAGTGATATTTAAAATTGCTATTCTATTTGACACTCCTTTAAACTCTATTATATTGTTTTTAAGATATTTCATAACCAAGAATCCCACGCCATATATTCCTGGTTGTTCATTTTTGTAATATAATATGTATTCATCATGTTCTTCAATTTTTTCAGCCGACCGTCTGACATCACTTATGCCGAGGATATCCCAATTGATGTGATTCAAAGCCTGCTCCAGTTCTAATAATTTTTCCTTCGATTTTAATGATCTAGTATTTAGTGTTGCTATATATATTCTATGTTTTCTAGCCTTTGTATTTGCTTCATTTATCGTCTGGTTTTTAGTTGGATTTGGATTAGAGTCGGAATTTTCGAGATCTTGGGGGTAGTGGTCGGTAACCCCGCGGTGACCAGCCGTATTGGGGTTTTCATTATATGTATTGGATGGTTTTTCTATTCTAGTTGCGATTTCGTTACCGGTGTCTGTTAATTCCTATGGTTTAAATTGTTTTTCATTGAAAGAGGATGATCTTGCCCTCATATATTCGAATGCATTGGTTTTGTGTAATTTTGGTGGTGCAATAATATGTTCCGAGTTTTTGGTGTGTGTAGGTGTATGCATGATATTAGGTGATGTCGAGGTTTCCCGCTTTCTTTTTTCGACATCCGACGTATCTCTTAATATTATTTTATTGTTTCGAATGAATGCGTCTTTTCCATTTTGTTTTTCTTGTTTGAGTTGTTCTTGTAAGTTTTTGCGTAATTCTATTGTTTCTTTTGAAAAATCTTCTGTGATATAAGCATGTTTCGGCATTTTCATCTTATTTTTCAATATTTCTAGTTTCTTTAGAAATGACGTAAAAGATATGAGTATTGGTCTCACTTTTCCCTCATCATGCTTCTTTCCTAGTCTATAGTAGTTATTTATCTCATAGGAGTTGATATCAACATTTAAACCTTTCATGATATCTTTTATTAAATTAAACAGTTCTTGTCGATTATTTTCTATTTCTTTTATGCCGTGTAGAATCAGGTTATTTTTCTTACCTTTGTTTTCTAAGTATCTTGCTTTATCATTCAACTTCTGTACCTCGTTTTTAAGATACTTATTTTCTTCCAATATTGGTTTTATTTTGTCGTCTATATTGCGCATGATACTGTCGGTTACACTCTGAGTAATCGTTGCAGTTTGTTTATCGAGTTCCAATTTCATCATCTGGAATAGTTTTGTCATATCCTCTGACATTTTGATCGAAGCCATCGTGATGTAAACAACTGTTTTGGTTTGTGTAGATTGGAACGTAATTTGCTCGTTGCGTTGGCACCACTGGGTGTCGTTGACGTTTTTCACTTTTTAAAGTCGTGACAGATTCTGCGTTTGATCTAGTTGTCAGTTGATATTTATTTATTTCTACCCTCAATGGAAATCTCAATGTGTATGTGTACCGCAATACAATCGATGTTAAAAGGTGTTTTCTTTTAGATTTTTTGGTGTTTTCTTTTAGTTTTTCTTGGTGTTTTCGTCAATCTTCCTTTCCAAGTTTTTGTTATGTGATACACGTTTTATATTCGTTGGTTTTCACTGTGGTATGTAATAAAAACTGGGAGCACTATAACGTACACTGTTGTCCTTTTGACAGCCGGAACGGAACGGAGATGTATTAATATATACCTTTAAATATATAACAGGGAATGAGAGAAATTTATCCTGAACCCTAACTCTCAGATTAGGTTAATGTGTACAGACAAACTGACCTGGCGATCATCTGCTGGTGCATGTAGTAGAAGAGCTCCCCGCGGCGGTCCTTGTTGACGAGGGCGCGGTCTGCGGCGTCGAAGGGGTACACGAGGTGCCAGTGCCAGTGGTGCAGGTTGGTGCCGATGTCCTCGCGGAAGTACGCCACGCGCTGCTCCGGCTCCGCGTCCGACGCGGTGTAGTTCGACGGAATCACTATTGGCATCTGACAACAAGAGACATCACTTTAAGAATCTTGAATCAGACAGTTCTCGGTAATTCAACAACAAATGGCTTCTTTTGCATGAGGTAAGAATATTCATTCTTGCCACCTCACGAAGTCCAGCAGCCCTTTGAGGCAACAACATCCAGTAGGGGTACACGAAGGTGTGGCCTCGTCAGTTCTAAGTTGCAAACACTTTTATTAATCCGGTTCTGCAACTGCTGCCGGTTCAGTTCTAACTTTGTTCCACAGCATCCGGCTGCGACTGTCACGCAAACAAAACGTTGTTGGATACTAACCCTGGCTCCAGTCGGTACAACGCTGGTCACTTCTCTGGCTTTGCGGAACACCTTCGGGTCCATGAACTTATCGGGAAAGCACACAGCAAAGGTTGGGATTTGCAAACCTTTCGTGTCTGATCTGCAAAAATGTACACCAGGGGTTTTAAATAAGAAGTTGCTAATAATATTTATCTCTAAAGTAGTTAGTCTAATATATATTTGTTTGTGCTGCTCTTAAAACCACAGATTCGCGTATGGAAAAACCGACCAATTTTTTTTAGATTTAGTAACTTTTTTCCTCTCTAAGCACCTGCCATTTTTGTAAACACCACATTGGCAAAGTCAAAATATGGCGCTTGAGCCAAATTCTTTATAAAAAAATTAAAAATAAGAAGTGTTGGAGATTGAGCTCAGCATGACTGACTTGCCGTGTTTTACCCTGACTGACTTTTTCAAAAGCATTTCACTCTCGAATTACATCCATCTAAAAGTACCCCAAACAATTATTTCAAATCCTATTATTTTTAATAAATAATCCGTCGGACTGCTTATTTTCACTTTCTCATTCTCAAGCAACAACTGAGCTTAAATCAATGAACTATTTTATGTTTCAGCTACCGGTAATAATAAAAAACCACCCACCTTGAGACATGAGTTTTAAACCTATTTTTTTTTCTTATGTCTGTGAACTAGCTCACGGCCCACCTGATGTTAAAGGGTTATCGGGGCCCATATACCCCTACAAAGTAAACCACCCACCCACTTTGAGACATGAGTTCTAAGATCTCACTTTTAACAGTACAACGGCTGCCTCGCCGTTCAAACCGAAACGCATTGCTGCTTCACGGCAGAAATAGGCTGGGAGGTGGTATCTACCCGTGCGGACTCACAAGACGTCCTACCGCCACTAATTATGCAAATTATAACTTTGCGGGTTTGCTTTTTATTACACGATGTTATTCCTTCAGCGTGGAAGTCAATCGTGAACATTTGTCAAGTACGTATTTCATTAGAAAAATTGGTACTTTCCACTGCGGGATTCGAACATCAGTGCATCGCAAGATACGAATGCACCGAACCTCTTATCCTTTAGGCCACGACGACGACAATTTTACGGTACAACGGCTACCCCACCCCTCAAACCAAAACCCATTACTGCTTATCGGCAGAAATAGGCAAAATAGTGGTACCATACGGGCTTACAAGATGCCATACTACAAGTAAAAATTTCCTAAAGAAAATTAGTATCTGCCTACGAGATTCGAACGCTGGCATAGTAGCATCACTCGATATATAAGTACCTAGCCCGTCTCATTCTTTAGGTCTTCTATCAGGTAGAATATCTATGTAACCTGCTTGCTATTCTCGTGTATAAAACAAAATACAATTACCTATGCAAGATGGCGACGGAGAGGCAATAGTTGAACATATAGGGATTGATCCGCAGTTGGCAGTACGCACAGATACTCTGGAGATCTTCTACGTCACGCATTCCTGTCAAAGATAAATTGAACATAGATCTTCACTTATACATAGATAGCTGATATGCTAGCGGCAGGACCAGAATGAATGACATCCATTTTAGCCATGGCAATTTGCTACAATCGTATGCTAAATTGTACTGGCGGTAGACTCTTCTATATCGTTCCCTCAGTGAGGATCGCGACCACTTGTGACGTTCTTCCACTGTGTTCGGTCATGGGCGGTACGGACCGCATGGTACAAATTACCATCAAGTGCTTCTCTTACTAGATCGGACCATCTGGCTGGTGTTCTGCCTACGGCGCGCTTGCCCTCTATGCGACCCGCAATTATGAGCATCTCTAATTCGTGTCTGGGAGACCGCGTGATCTGTCCGAAGAAGCTCATAACACATTCCCGGCAGATGGAAGAGAGTCTTTTTCGGATATTTAGTGGTAGGCACGTGTAGCTAAAACCATTCTGACTGTTTTTGCCGTGTAGCAGGCATGTGTTCCGATTTGAAGGTACAGCCTTTACACAATACGATTAAGGCTTGGTCCTCGTGTCTCAAGATGGGTAGAGGCGTTTACATTGTGATATCTGTGGACTCTGGTAACCACATAACACCAGATGGATAGTGAGCTCGTTCTCGCGTTCAATAAAAAAAAACAATGGATCTAAACTGTACCACATAAAACAATGATAATAGTTTTAAATGATTCCCAAAACTTACCCATAAAGATATCAATCAGCTTTCCTGCCATTTGCCTGTGTTTAGGGACGAACAAGGAGAACTGCTCGTTGTAGGGCAGCTCCATGGGCAGGTCCAGATTGGGCAGGGCAATGTTCCTGATGGGTATCATGCGGCCCGCGTCGCTACCGAACCTGCTGCTTATAGCATTTGACACACGCTGGTACTTCTCCGGCTGTAGACAAAGGTTATGGGCAAATTTTTATCCTCTTTGAAATTTACAGACATATGCGAGAAATATAGTCGTTTTGGCCGATCTGGCACAAACTCTAATTTTGCATACCGGAAGATAAACAGACATTGTCAATTCCATTTATAACAAAATTGTTTTAAACCACTAACGTTCTACTTCGTAGGATCTTACATTGGCCAAAACCAAGCATATATAATATAAATATATTTTGATTAACGCTAGACTTCATACATCTTTAGCCACTCAGCAAAAATTAAATGAGCTTGGCTGGGAGGTGTTAATGCATCCGCCGTATAGTCCTGACCTTGCAACTTCAAATTTCCACCTGTTTCGATCTCTTCAGAATTCTTTAGGCAGTGTTAGGTCAACATCACGAGAGGACTGCCAAAACCAATTGTCGCGGTATTTAGATCAGAAGCCCCAAAATTTCTGTAGCAATGGCATCATGTGGTACCTACATACTTTAGTTACATGTACTTCTTACAAGTGGTAAACAACAGCATCCTTTAGAATTCTCATTCACACTCACACATAAATACACCTATAATAATCTGAATTATGTACTAATTAAATTATAATTATAAATAAGAGCACCGATTTACATGTCATTTGCCGTCAAATTCAAATTGCAACTGTTTATTACAAATTATCGGATGATGAAGTAAACATGTTGAATACATTTTCTAATTTGAAACGAATAGTAGATATGTGAATGTTACAAAACATTTAAGAACCGTTTCTCTTCCTAAAAACGTTGTTATTTGCTATTATTGATTAATGTTTTACGAATCAAATAGAAATAAATATAGCATATGTGTTTATCGGAAAATACTGCAAATTATTCACTACAATAACCCAATAATAGCAACTTATCGAATACCGAAAAGAAAAAAACTTATGCATTAATAATGTGTAATGATGTTTTTCTCGTCATTCATATATTGACAAATTTCCCTTCTTCTTTTTTTTATTGCTTAGATTTGTGGACGAATTCACAGCCCACCTGGTGTTAAGTGGTTACTGGAGCCCATAGACAACTACAACGTTAATGCGCCACACACCTTGAGATATAGTTCTAAGGTCTCAGTATAGTCACAACGGCTGCCCCACCCTTCAAACCGAAACGCATTACTGCTTCATGGCAGAAATAGGCTACAACAAAATGGCTATTCCAAATATCTCCGGTAGAGTAAGTGGGAAAATTATAAAAAAACTCACAATATGTATTACGACCCATAGATTACGATTTTAACATAACAGCAAAAAGTCCATAATAGCACATTATCGACTTATTGCATGGCAGTGTCGTTTTATAAATCAATTTTTTTTTTTTGATTCTGTCAACGTTGGGATATAATGAGCACGTTGTAATGCGCACGAAGCGCTATTTCGAGAGAATTTTCGAGAGAACAAGAATCAAAAATTCAATCAAAACAGTGGACGCAATCGGGATGCCCGGCTCCAAAAAAAGGCATGGCTGTAAATACGGCTGGAAAAGTGATGGCTTCCGTCTTTTGGGATGCAGATGGGATCTTGATGATAGATTACCTTCCTAAAGGTCAAACAATTAATGGAGAATACTACGCTAATCTTCTAGATAATTTTCATCAATGTATTCACCGAAAACGGCCAGGTTTGGCGAAAAAAAAATCATCTTCCACCAAGACAACGCTAGGGTTCACACAGTGTTAAAGCTATGACAAAAATCAACGAATTGAAGTATGATTTGCTGCCCCTAACTACCTTATTCGCCTGATCTGGCGCCATCAGGCTTCCATTTATTCCCTAAGCTCAAAACTTTTTTGGGCGGACAGAAATTTGCCATAAATGTTGAAGTCATAGCCGCTGTAGAGGAGTATTTTACAGGCCTCGAAAGAAATCATTTTATGGAAGGCATTACTGCTTTAGAACGAAGATGGAATAAGTGCGTAGAGGTTCACGGAGACTATGTCGAAAAATAAAATTAATTTTAATCACGGAACGTTAAGTGTTTTATTATTAGGCTAGTTACTTATCATCCCGCCCTTGTACAACACCAACAACTCACGTAGTAATTGTCAGGAATCTCGAATACTGCCTTCTCTTCTCCCTTTTGCATGAAGCATGGCTCTGAGGGACGGTCGAAGAACAGTAACAGGTTGTTCTTGGCGTCAGACATCTTAAACATTAATAAAAAAAACCTTTTGTAATAACTATAAAAAATAAAACATTCAATGAATTATACAATAAACCATGAACGCTTACTTACTTTGATTTTAAACTAAAAGTATTCACGCTATAAAATCTAAAATCTAAAATTATTTTATGAAAAATAAAAAATAAATCTTAAATAATTGAAAATGAACTTTGATAAATATACCGGCTGGCCGTAGGAGGCACGGCCCGACTCTGGAGTTTGCAAATGGAGGCGATGTTTTTATTCAAAGTTTGATGCGCACGTTACTAATTTAAATTAAACAATTAATTTGAACAAAAACAGGAAAATGGTTTCAAAAATTGATTACAGCAGTATTGCACTGCGGTTCATCTATCGCTCTTTTTGTTTTGTTGTAGTAAACATCGATTTTGTCTCACCAAATTTGCATAAAAAAAAACTTCAGAGGTGTCAAGGGACACCCGGATGGAACGAAGTTCCTTTCGATTAATTAGTGAAGGAATTGTAATTTTTTTTTTAAGTTATAATAATAAATTACGGCATTATGAAGAAGAAAAAAACAATACTATGAACTAAATTACTATTGTTGAAACGCTATCTCGAGAAACTGTACTCATTACGCGGACCAATCGGATACGAGCAATGTCACGCGATAAGCGCCTACACGTTGATTGGTCAGAATGACGGATCTAAAAAGTTTCGTGACAACTTTTCGTAAAAAAAATTTCCGTCTAGCCCCCTTTCACAACGCGCGATAAGGAACTTCGTTCCAATAATACTAAGTACCGGTGGTAGAACCTCTTGTGAGCCCGCACGGGTAGGTACCACCACCCCGCCTATTTCAGCCGTGAAGCAGTAATGCGTTTCGGTCTGAAGGGTAAGGCAGCCGTTGTAACTATACTGACACCTTAGAACTTATATCTCAAGATAGGTGGCGGCATTTACGTTGTACATGTCTATGGGCTCCGGTAACCTGTTAACACCAGGTGGGCCGTGAGCCCGTCCACCCATCTAAGCAATAAAAAAAAATAAAAAAAATGAAGCAACTATTAAATAGTCTAATTTATAGTTTTCTTGTAGTCTAATAGAGTCCGCGCGGGTAGATACCTCTACCCTGCCTATTTCTGCAACGAAGCAGTAATGCGTTCCTATTTAAAGGGCTGGACAGCCGTTGAACTGAAACTTAGACTAATGTCTCGAGGTGGGTGGCGGCATTTACGTTGTTCTTACTTATTGGCCCCTGTCACCACTTAACACCAGATAAGCCGTAAGCTCAATCACTCGTCTAAGCAATAAAAAACGTTGAAAACCTTCCTTGTGAATAGAATGGTATCGCGCTAATACTTAACGTAGCGACCAAACCCAAACACTGTGTTTCGTATCAACCTTGTGCGCTGTTTCCGGCTAAATCCAGGAAAATCCGAGAATACGACGTGGAAAAGGCTACAAACCCGATGGTGTCGGAAATTATATAAAAAGAACAAAAATTGTTTCTTGACAAAAATAATGGAAACAGATTTAGCATGAATTGAACAGTACATAAAAGATACATTAAATCAATAAAGAAAACATTACACACCCTACATACCATGTATTTGACGCACACACGCATGCATACTATTTATTGTCAAACTTTTGTTCTTGACGTCTGTGGTCAAATTGAGAATAAATATTGTTTGTCTTTGCTAATATTTTTTATAGTGTAGTCTTGGCGAAATTTGTGATTATAAAATACAATCATAATAGTGTACAAACTTATTATACAATTCCAATTAATTATAGTCGAATTTCGACTACTGCGGGACCTCTAGTTTTAATAATTGCTTTTAAGTGACGCACAGGCGTGAATAAAACGGGTCCATATTATATCTATTTAAATAATTTTCCTAAATATTAAATACTATAATATTGTAAAAATGTTATATAAAAATAAGTCTGCCTTAGACTGCAACACGCGATAAAACTGACAGTATAAAAATTACCACAAATATTATCATCTTTTCAAACCGCTGCATAAAAAGAATGCAAATATTCAGAATCATTAAAAATAACATTGGTCTGCAACAAAATTCTCTTTAAAAAAATAAATTCGCAGAAGTGATGATTTTATTGCCCAGTTTTTTTTTTGCATAGGTAGGTGAACGAGCTCACAGCCCGCCTGGTGTTACGTGGTTACCGGAACCCATAGCCATTTACAACGTAAATGCCACCACCCGCCTTAAGATATGAGTTCTATGGTCTCAGTATAGTTACAACGGCTGTCCCACCCTTTCCAAATGTACGTTAAGAAAAATTGAGAACTGCTAGGGCAAGCGGGTGGTTTAACATATTACGCTCAAGAAAACATAATATAACATTTTTTTTATTGCTTAGATGAGTGGACGAGCTCACAGCCCACCTGGTTTTAAGTGGTTACTGGAGCCCATAGACATCTACAACGTCCTGCCACTAGTAATTACGCAAATTATAATTTTGCGGGTTTGATTTTTATTACACGATGTTATTCCTTAACCGTGGAAGTAAATCGTGAAGATTTCTTAAGTACGTATTTCATAAGAAAAATTGGTACCCGCCTGCGGGATTCGAACACCGGTGCATCGCTACACACGAATGCACCGGACGTCTTATCCTTTAGGCCACGACGACTTCTAAAACATATAAATACGAGACTCAATTCGCCAAGTAGACTCATAATTGTATGACGTTAAAATTTTAATTTTTTGGTTTCCATTTTAATTTTAAGTTATACTTTACACAAACCTACATAAGTCTTAGCACTTGAAATAAAAGTGTACTCGTGTGGTCTGGTAAGGCATATAAAGAATAATGACTCCTACTTTGGAGACATCATCATTAATTACAACAAAATGCCCAGAGATATTTTAGGTTTAACCTTTTAAAGCTTAAAATTGAAAGCACGTTAATAGCAAAAGCTTTACTGGTGGTAGAACGTCTTGTGAGTCCGCACGGGTAGGTACCAGCACCTCCCTATTTCTGCCGTGAAGCAGTAAAGCGTTTCGGCTTGAAGGGCGGGGCAGCCGTTGTAACTATACTGAGACCTTAGAACTTATATCTCAAGGTGGATGGCGCATTTACGTTGCAGATGTGCAGTGTTTGTTATGTACTTCATATACCGCGGCACGCTCCGCTCACAGTAGTAATAAACCAGCTGTTATTACGTACGGTCGTTTCATTGCCCCTAAGTTCCGATATAACAATTGGCGACGAATTACCAACAAGTGCATGTATATATTTAAAAAAAACAAATCGGCTCAACTTATGGGAAACTTATCTGAATTTGATTATAAAACCCAAGAATGGCAGATCTTTTACAAGAAATTAGAAAATTTTGTAAAGTTGAACAAAGTTTTAGCTGAAGATTGATGCTGTGTGCTTATTGCACATCTTCCAGATGATTCGTATCGGCTTGTGAGGAACCTCATGATGCTAAGGAGGTAGAAACAATACAATGGACTGAGCTGGTTAAAGTACTCAACGGACATTTTCAACCGAAAAGATCGACTTTTGCCGACAGGGCAAAATTTTATGGTACGACCAGAATGGACGGTGAGAAAGTCGAAGTTTGGGCGGCACGTCTGAGGGGACTCACCGTGCACTGTAATTTCGGTACAGAATTAGATACGTTGCTACGTGATCGATTTATTCTAGGCCTGAAAGTAGCTCCAGAAAGAAATCGATTATTCAAACAAGACTCGAAGTCCCTCACGCTTTCGAAAGCTATTGAAATAGCCCAGGAGACTGCGTATGCGCGGGCGGCCAGAGCTGATGTTGATGGTGGTGAGCAACTCATCAAACAAGAGATGGTGTATCGTGTCAGCGAGCGCAGGCGGAGTCGTCGTGGGCATCGGCTCGACGGCGGCATCCGCGCGCTGCACAGTGTGCGGGTTGAAAGGTCATTAAGTAGAAAAGTGCCGTTTCAAAGATTATAAGTGTATGATTTGTGGTAAAAAGGGTCACCTTAAGAAAGTGTGCAGTGTCAAAAGGGTCGGAAACTGTCGTTAAATAATATGGATGATAACGAAAGCGATGGACATGAATGTAAAAAATGTGTATTGTATAATTTGAGGTATGAGGTATTCGCTACGAGTTGGACATTTCTATAAATAATAAGTTTTATTCTATGGAAGTAGATCGCGGAGTTGCTTGTAGTGTAATTTCAGAAATATTTTACAAGGATAACTTCCGATTATACAAATTAAGTAAGTCTGATATAGTATTTTGTCTTTATACTAAACAAAGTTACGCCCGTAGGTTATTTCGAGTGTGAAGTAAGTAGCAGCGGTATTATGAAGCCTATGTTGTTTTATGTAATTTCAGAAGATGGTCTACCATTATTAGGGCGGGATAAGGTGGTAGGACCCCTTGTGGGTCCGCACGGGTAGGTACCACCTCCCTGCCTATTTCTGCCGTGAAGCAGTAATGCGTTTCGGTTTGAAGGGTGGGGCAACCGTTGTAACTATAGTAAGACCTTAGCACTTATATCTCAAGGTGGGTGGCGCATTTACATTGTAGATGTCTATGCGCTCCAGTAACCAATCTAAGCAATAAAAAAATCATGACACAATTTAATATGAGTTTGGTTTCTATGTGTAACAATAATAATTTATCTGTTAGAACGGAATACCAAGAGGTGCAGCAGAATATGAATGAATTCCCTGACATTTGGAAAGATGAATTGGGCCGTTTTAATAAATATGAAGTACATTTACACTTGAAAGAAAATACAACACCTAAATTTTTTGAGCTACGCCAAATACTGTTTGGTCTAAAAGACAAGGTTGAGGAAGAATTAGATAGATTTGTCGAAGCAGGTATACTATAGTTATTTTATTTTACCAGTACAGTTTTCAGATTATGCTATATACGCCCATAGTACCAGTTCTGAAGGAGAATGTTTTTTTTTTATTGCCCTTGTAGGCAGACGAGCATACGGCCCACCTGATGGTGAGTGGTTACCGTCGCCCATGGACTTCAGCAATGCCAGGGTTAGAGCCAAGCCGCTGCCTACCTGGTAAAGTGAAAATCCCTGAAGATGTTTTGTGTGCCCTAAATAAAGTTTTAAGACAAATATTTTCGCGAAGTTAGGCGGCGGAGAATATTATTCTAAGCTAGATTTAAGTAATGCCTATAATCAAATTTGTTTGTCTCAAGCCTCTCAAGACCTCACAACCATAAATACCGAAAGACCTTTTCTAATACACACGCTTAGTGTACGGTCTCGCAAATGTCCCAGCTATTTTCCAGCGCACAATAGAATCTCTAGAAGTAGGTATTGACGGTGTGTCGAGTTGGTATGATGATTGTTTAACAGCCCCAAATAGAACCTTATATTTGCAGAGACTTCGTTTACTGTCAGGTAGATTACAAAATGCTGGTTTAAGGCTTCAAAAAGAAAAGTGTTCTTTTCCAGGACATAAAACATTACTAGTAAAGTAGATTAGTTTTAAAAAAGGATTTTTCTTCAGTGTCACTCAGAGTCATGGTGTGAAGTCTGTCATTCAATAAAAAAGAGAGTCCAATTTTTTATACTATAGATTGGGGGGAACAGAGACTAGAGTTAGAATAGGGACAAATCTGAGATGTCACGATACTTTTGTTGAGTTGTTAGATTTAACTTTGTTGAACTGAAAACGACTTTTATTTAGTGTTTAAGAATATTAAATAGCTTAATTTAGTCATCAAAGTTTTGTAACTCTTTAAAGATATTAAAAAGTTAATGACTTAAAGTTAGGTTCCTACCTAACAACTAAATAGTGCCAGCCCTATCGAAAAACTCTATTGTCCCCACACGTAACCTGATTCACCCCAAAACCAAGGTGAATCGGGACAAGCTACCTTTTTTTTTTTTTGTGAAAATTTTGTAATGAACTAACGCATCTATATATATAAAAATGAATTGCTGTTCGTTAGTTTCGTTAAAACTCGAGAACGGCTGGAACGAAATATGCACATAACAAATGCAAAGAAAAATTGAAATAATTCGATGAATTCAACGCCCTGAAATTTTGACTCCAAACGAAATCGAAGTCAAAATCGTTGTTCAATTTCACTAAGCGGGTGATATACAGATTGTTTTTCTTAGTTAATCCAATTTATAATACCTTACCTTACCTTTATACAAACATACATATATCACAACTGAAATAAGATTGCTGGCAGAAACCCTTCTGGACGTGTCTTCTGCGGCGGTTTGCCAATATTTCTTAGCAAATCCCGCTCTAATATTATTCTTAATGCTAATAGGCCCCTATCGTAATTACTAAGTACACAGTGTCGCCAACTGTTTGAAAACTTTCCCCCTAAAGCAATTTCAAAAACCACTAAATTCAAAACAAAACTCCCCAACGACGGACCAAGTATTTATTCATTACAATATAAGTAAAGAAATAAATAAAAATAATAAATAATTAGATAATAACAATAGTTATTTAGTATTTTTAAGTATTTTTCTTTAATTTTTGTTGATGTACGTAGAAAACTTTTAAAAAATACAAATAAAATTTTATCCCTAAAAACATCCCCAAAAAATTTCACTCCTAAAAAAATCTCTGTATAGATTTTTTCCACCTAAATTTGGAGGGAAAACCCCGGAGTTGGCATCACTGTAAGTACATATTGCATTGCACCGTATGGGTAATATCGTTCTGCCTATTTATGCCACGAAACAATGGCATGTTATATATGTCGTGGATAACGACTTCTAGCTGTCGTGGATAACGACTTTTAGTAATATTAAGACGGTGGTTTTGATTATTATTTTAAATGATGAAATGTTGTTTTGATAAATATCACAAAATGAAGGGTAGACTGCGTAACGCCACAGTATAAAATGGCGGTACGTGGACAGAGTCGTGGCATTCCGTGTCAGACAGTAATTCCGTCCGTCTCAGTCAGTGAGTCTCTGTCAGTCAGTCAGTCGGTCAGTCGGTCTGTCGGTATATGCAACGAAACTGTCGGTTTATCCTGTCATTGTGAAAGTTGTGTGTGTTGTGTTTCAATAATTATTATTGAAAAGTTTTATTGACTAAACTGAGTTCAATCGAATACGAGTGATGACGGAACCTACCGCTCAGCCAACCCTGACGTGTGCCGACATATACATATAGTTTTTTTAATGCGTTTGAAACTAAGACCTTTTTGTGTTGACGACGCCATATATTATTATGTTGTCTCCGATAGTGGATTAAAATACGTAAAAATCCAGACTAGTATTCCGACTTCTAGGGCGATTTATATAATATGATTTTATATAACGACTAGCCGTACTCGCCCGCTTCACTGGACATTTAAAATTAACATTATTATTTACGGCCATTATTATTAGGGAGTACAACACTCACATAAATATTAGTCTATCCATTAAGTACATGTATTTTCTAGATGAATACCTAGTTTCAAGTCAATCGGATGCACGGTTCAGTAGTTATAACGGAACATCCGTAAAAACCACTGTAGTTTTATATATTAGTATAGAAAGGAAGCTAATAAAAAAACAAATTTATCAAAAAGCATGATTTATTCAATCTCAAATACAAAAATTGTCTTATATAAATACATAATTACTTAGTTACCTACTATGTACAGACCCGTTTACTTAAAATACACTTAACCGATAAAATATTGACTACTAAGTCCGGTCCATTATGCGATGCCATTTCAATGTTGCATCAGTAACAACATACTAAGCTGATTAATAATTACTAACTTAACCATATAGCTTATCGTAGAAAGTTATAATTAGTTTTGAATGGAGTAAAAGTGATAATTAAAGAGGTTGTTTTTTAATTGTGCCAGATAAAAAATTTTTTTTTTTTATTGCCTAGATGTGTGGACTAGCTCACAGCCCACCCGGTGTTAAGTGGTTACTGGAACCCATAGACATCTACAACGTAAATGCGCCACACACCTTGAGATAGAAGTACTAAGGTCTCAGTACAGTTACGACGGCTGCCCCACCCTTCAAACCGAAACGCATTACTGCTTCACGGCAGAAATAGGCGGGGCGGTGGTACCTACCCGTGCGGACTCACAAGAGGTCCTACCACCAGTAAAAAATTGTTATTTAATGTCGCTAACTAACGCTGACGGTCCAAACTGCTCTGCGATTTTTATATCTCCGATTAACTTAAAATATGTGATGTTTATGATTGCAGGGTATGTAATAATAAGGTTTGCGTATCAATGCGTCGATGTCGACGTTGACTGAGGGGCATCCGCAGGGTTCTGTACTGCGCTGTCGCCGGTTCGAATCAATGTATCTACATAATATGAAATTATATCAGTTTTAGTTTGTTGTTACTGATCTACTTCTAAGGGTGAGGGTTTCTCGTACTTTTTTCGATAACGCTCCATTGACACATGTACTTCAAATAACAATTTTTTTTAAGAATACAGATATAGATTTTATGTTACACGTAATAAATATATAGTAACTACGATAGCAATTTTCTTTATCAAACATGAACATAATTTCTTAATGATTATAATATATTAAACAAATAATGTTTCACATCTGTATTCTTTACCTACACAGCTCAAAAGGATAGCATTGGATAATTGTAATATTATTATAACAGTTTAGAGATTGTTTGCTTTGATGACGTCACTACGAAATTAGAAAAAAAACAAATTGAAACCGTACTGATTTAATACATGACGACCACAAAATAGTTAATTTATTTAATCGAAACTAGTTTATTAATTTAACGTTTTTTTTTTTTGTGAGAGACCTATATCCTACGAATAATAAAACTATAGAAAAGTAATTGCGCTTCAAAAATGGTTCCACGTAAATAGCTACCGCGGAGGGCGGGGCTTAAAATAGCTACAGAACGGCGCGCCAGTTCGCTGTGGCACTCGTGTCGTGCGGTCGTGTTGCGTCAGTTTTCGGTTGAGCAGATAATTATTATTTTGCGCTTTTTAATTTTGCAAGTATGCAATCGTGTGTCGTGAAATGGTGTAAAAGCCATACAGATATGAAAAACAGTGAAATTAACTTTCATAAGTAAGTATACAAACATCGTAAAATTTCATACTATTGATGATGGATAGTGTTATGCAATATGTACGATTACTTTTTCTATGCTGTAGTAGTTCTTTATTCTGCTCGGATAAAACATAAGTTTTATTTAAGTAACAAGTATGATATTATGCAGCGATAACAAATAATTTTATTACTGCAGATATCCGACAAATGAAATTCAACGTAAAAAATGGATAGCCGCTTGTGATAGTACGCTTGGAAAGAAATGAAATAAATTGGACGCATTGCAAAAATACCACAATATGCAGCATACACTTTCAAAAAGAGGCCATGTACATACTTGAAAGTGGAAGTCGTGTACTTTAGAAAAGGTATACTAGTAGTAGTAGTAGTAATAGTAGTATTGATTTTAAGTTTAATTATCATAGTTTCATCTCATGTACTAACTTATAAACTGCATTTATTTTTATTGCAGTAATAAAGTCATCTAATAAAAAAACGAGAAAATATTTAATGAATTAATTACTACTGCATAACGTCATCGTCATAAGGGTGCGCTGGGTGGCGCTTGCGAACCGTGACCTTGGCGCGACCAATCACGTGCAAGTGTTTGTTTATGAAAGAGTGTGAGTGTTCGTTGTATTTGCTTTTATTTGTGTGCGTAAATGGAACCATAATCTAAAGTGCAATTGAAGGCGAGTTACTGTTCCATAGTTTTAGTATTCGTAGTCTGTATCCAACAGTGGACTGATATAGCCCAATAATGATGATGATTTATTTCAAGAATACAATTTTGCTAATTACAATATGATACATTGTGTTGAAATGAGTTTAACCGTATTCTTTAAGCAGTGTGATTTATTTTTATAATCCGGTTTGAGATACAAACAGAAAAACCTTTTTTGAATATTTAATGTTTAAAGGAATCATATTTAAATTAATCATTTCAAAAGTTCGAAAAAAGTAGTACAAAGTCCGTGTAACTTTTTGTCTTTTTCTTATAGAAAAACCAACAGAACCAAAAAGAGTTTTCCTTTATTAGTAACTACAACATCAAGTCGACTATTACCATAATATGTCTCTTGGATAGATAAGCCGTCAATTTGTTTTTTTAATTATTTATATGTGCAGGGTACCACACCACCGCTACATAGTCCAGTTAATAAAAAAACCCGATGCATGTTTGTATGTATTAAAGAGAAATTATGTGCAAAAAAGTCAAGACCCGTCATCCCGTGATGTTGTGTTGCGTGGTGGAGGAGGCGACAGACCTACCCCTGCTGGCCGCGCTGGCGGGTCCTGTCGGTGAAGCGCACGATGCAGTCGCGCACGGCCATGTTGGGGCGCAGGAAGTCGGACAGCGTGGTGGCGGCGGGCGCGGGCCGGTCGAACGGGAAGCCCATGGCGCGCCGGTCCGGGTACTTGCGGTCGCGGATGCCGCAGTACGACGCCGCATCATTGCACGACCCCACCAGGTCTTGCTCCACCTGACCGAGCACACGAACAACATGTTAGTGTAGCTCATCAGCCGTCTGCCTCATCATCCACGTATACCAACGTGTAGAAAACTCACCCGGTCATCATTCCAGTTGGACACCATGACGAACAGCACCATAGGATATCCTTGAGTAGTTCCCTTGGGCACCAGCATGTGGTGAGGCCACCCGCAGCCGCAGAAGTCGAACTCGGCAGCCCCAGCGGTTCCTGGATCTGCTGGCCGGTCCGCCTGGTTGCGGAACGTTCTCTCGTATGGTATAGTCACTGAGGAGTCTATACTCTTACGTCGGATTGTGTTGTTGCCAGGTTTCACTGAGGAAGAAGATAATGTTAGCGAATTAGACAAACGCCAAAAGCGTCCCTAGACTAATACGTGAGACGACAGCGTACTTGTCGTCGAGCAACCCTGACATGGCTCCCACAAGCCATACGGCACCGGCCATATCTATCGTTCAAGAGAGGCTTCCAGGGTGATAAGCCACATGTGTACAATTTTAACGGCATAGAGAATGGTAATTGTAAAATCACTTTCTTATTACTGGATGTGTCTGTCAATTTAGAACCGATTTTCAATATTTTTTAATAACAATTAAATATTGTAGTATTATAAACGGTAGATCAATTTTGTGATTCTCAGTGGCAAAAAAAAACCGTCCATGCCATTATCAATGTTAATACTTGGCCAACAGTACTAGTAAATACACCTAACGTGACAATACAAGTAATTATATTAACTTCAGAAAATCTAGAGAGATCTCACACGAAAGCTTTGCCTTGGAAACACCAGCTCGCTTCTTCCTTTTTCGAAAATTCAATCTAAAAGTATGCTTCAACTAACGACAGAGCCTACTCACCTCCTTGAGAGAATTTGTCCAGTTCAATCATTAGTTTCCTTTGCTCGTCAAAGGAGAATGGCTTCCCACTTTCGTCCACTGTTGGCGCGATGAATATCCTGAACATTCCCATTACGCTGCTGCCTCCTGTGTTGTTCACTTCAATCCTGAAAAGAAAAACTCAATTAACGAGCGACTGCCTCTGCGTTAGCTTAGAGAAGCTAATGGTGACTGGTAAGGTGAACGGAAGAAGACCACGAGGTAGAGGCCCGATACGTTGGAGTGACCAGATCCGCATTACCCTCGACACCACAGCTCACGATGCTGTACACTCGGCGGCAGATAGAGGCAAATGGCGTGGGATGGTCCGCAATAAACTCTTGTTGCGAGGAGGTGGTCACGACCCTCTGTATTGAGGAAACCGAAGCAAGAAGAAGCCTTTGCGTTGTGCGTGGTCCAAAATGCTATCTATATAAGGCAGATTTCAAAAATACAAATGCCCTATCCTGACAGACTGATTATTTCATTAACGCCCAAATTAAACCACTGTATCTATTGAGCTGATTGTGAGTTGTAGCTGGATTTGGAAGGAGACAACATGTTGCGCCACCCCAGATGAATGGGAGAAGGGCAGGAGAATGATGATGATCTATTGAGCTGATTTTTTGACTGTATAGGCCCACAGTGACAGGTCACGCCACGGAGGGACTTTTAATAGTCCACAAGATTTCGATTTTTTATTTTTGATTGCTTAGATTGGTGGACGAGCTCAGGGCTCACCTGGTGTTAAGTGGTTAACGGAGCCCATAGACATCTACAACGTAAATGTCGCCACCCACTTTGAGACATGCGTTGTAAGGTCTCACTTTTAACAGTACAACGGCTGCCTCGCCCTTTAAATCGAAACGCATTACTGCTTCACGGCAAAAATAGGCAGGGTGGTGGTACCTACCTGTGCGGACTCACAAGACGTCCTACCACTAGTATACCTATAAAGTACTTTAGTATTTTAGTACTTTAGTACTACTGTCAGATGCCATATTGAAAAAACCTCAGAAATTAAATAGTTATTAGCAATTTAATTAATTATTTAAACACACTAGGTATAAACTCTAAACAATTTGGTTAACTGTCCGAAACTTCACATTTGTTATTTACAAAAACAATTATATTATTATACATTCACTTGATTCACTTGATATTATACATCAAGTCACATAATTGCGTGCCTATTTTTATTTCTTTATAATTTGTTATGTTTCAACAAAATGCTGATTTGTTGTCACCATTCATATATAATTACAAAACATTTAAATAACGCACTTGCTTACTTCATTTTGAGTTCACCCAACAAGAAAACAAACAGATTGTTCCCCTGTCGAAAAATATTCACAAATTCAAATTGAATGCAGGTAAGATTTATATTAATTCAGATGTGCCGTAAAATATGTAAAATGAATGTAAATACAGTAAACTCATTATAAAAATTGTTGTTTACTTTTAGTTTCAGAAATAAAACTCTTAATAAACAGTATAATAAAATTCTTTGAATTCGTCATTGTGGACATTTGGTAATTTAAAAAAAATTTCAATGATAGTATGATACACATATGGACTTGTTATTGTTGCTTAAATAAAATAAATCATTCATTCATTCGTTCGTTCATTCATTCATTCATTCATTCATCCATTCATTCATTAGTCCCAGTTCCCTTAGCCATTAGGGTATCCTATACCCATGTCCGGTGTACTCGTAACGAGCAATGACTAAGCCTGTGTTCAAATCAGGCAGGAGATCGTCAAATTTTCTAATGAATTACGTACTAATAAGCACATGCTCACGAATGATTTCCACAATGAAGGAATATCATCGTGTAATAGAAATAAAGCCCACAAAATCTGTAATTAAACATTTTTACTAATATTAGGGCGTCTTGGGATTCCGCACGAGGAAGTGCCGCATTCCTACCTCATTCCCATGACTCTTCTCCAGTTAGATAACCCTTTTTGAATACGGTATCCTCTTTCATTCATCAGTTCAGGATACCAGTTAATGGAAATGATATGAGGAGAATGGGGACAACTTGTGAGGGCCCAATGTACCAGCGGAGTAAGGACTACAACAACAACATTCAAGGAGATACTCACACATAGTTGTATTCGTCGTGCTGCAAGTGCGTGAACCTGGCGAGGACACTGCCGCGAGGAGTGAAGTCCATTCCGCGGCCGAGGTCCACGGTGCTCTGCTCCCACAGCGTGTTCAGCGTGTTGGGAGTTCCGCCACCCTCGATGCTGACGGACGACACCCTGATGTTGGGGAAGTCCAGCTACAAAGAAATCAAACTGTTAATCCTATATTTACCAAACTAGCTGCTCCTTCTTTCCCCGGCTGTATTCCCGGTTTATTTGGTGTCAACCTTGCTATATCCTCTGTCAAACTGACTATGTGATGTATATTTCAATTGTTATATTTGATGTCTTTAAAGATTCCATGTTCAGCGACTCCAAGCCAGGATCATCTACTGTGCTACAAATTCCTACACTATGCTACGCAGGACCACTGAAATATTGAATCCGACCAGGAACCAAACCCATACATTGTCAGATGATCTAATTTTATGAGCCTATGCTCTTAGTGTAGGATTTGGATCGTAGCACATAAAATAAAATTATTCAACTGTTGCAGTTTTACTCTTCTTTTCTAAAATCTTCTATAATATAATAATTAAAAATTAATTTATACCTTTTTACGCCTTGCTCATTTAATCGTTTTCGCCATCTTCCTTTTCTCTGTCATTCTGTCTTTCATTCTCTTTTCCCCTTTTTACCGTTTTCTCTGACTCACATCTCAACGTTCCGTTCCACGCTCTTTTCATACGTTCCGATACTACCAATCCTACATTAGCAATGTCAAACCGTAACCAAGTAGTTGCCAAAAGTGAGCAGTCATGGAATATGTGGCTAAGCTAGATAATAAGCATGAAGGCCACCATCATGACACCCCTGGGTCCCGAGTACTCACCCTGTCGTTACCGTAAGGCGTGAGCTTGTACTTGTAGAGGTGGAAAATGTCGTCGATGTACGCGTGCCAGCGGTAGAACACGGGGTCCCGCATGGCCGTCGCGGAGTCACCCATCACGCCGAATTGCTCCTGGAAATTAACATTTACATCAAAAAACTACTGAGGTCAGATAGCTCATCCTATGCTGTGCCGGTATGAACATCTCCTTGCACTTGCTGGTGGAAGGTCGTATTATGAGTCACCACCCTGCCCATTGGCGGTATTTCACGTGATGAGTGCAAGTAGCCACGCAATGTCAGGTGGACTGTAAAAACTTTCATACCGTAAAATTATCCACTATGCTTTCCATTCATAAGATCAACTGTTTCGCTGTTGAATACAGACAGACAAGGTCCCGAATAAATAGGTAAACTACCTCGACTTAATTACCAAGTACAATTACTTCTACTATGGGCACAGCGTGTCTGATAGTAATAAAGAAGTTTTACAAAATTGTGCAGTGATTGGTATATCATAAAATAACTAGATCTACTTGAGCAAGTATTTACCAGATGACGATGATCAGGATCATGAGAGTAAGAGATGAAGACGTGTCCCATGTTGTGGAGGTCGCCGTAGTAGGGTCGGTTCCTGCTGATGATGGAGGACTCCATAAGGTTGCCCAGCACGTCGATGCCGGTCTCCTCATCCAAGGGAAGTTGACGACCGTTGGGCTGTATATAAACGTCACGTCAGAACAAGGAAGTCGTCGTGGCCTAAAGGATAAAACATCCGGTGCATTCGTGTTGAACGATGCACCGGTGTTCAAATCCCAGGCGGGATACCAATTTTTCTAATCAAAAACGTACTCAACAAATGTTCACGATTGACTCACCTAAGCAAAAAAGAAATAAAAAAAAACCTCTGAGAAATTATATTTTTCAATCATATCGAACAAAAAATAAAATTTTATAGCTACATGTTGCAACATCTGTAAAAAGTTTCCTAGACTGTTAGTAGTACTAGAATACACACCAGCATCACGGACATATTCTCGATAGCTTGCAGGAACCGGTCCCTCCAGGTCTCCAGCTCGGAGACGTCACTCCTGATCTGATCAACGGGTCTGTCCAGGTCACGGATGGTAGTGCCAGCAAACCTAGATCCAATCAAAAACAACAAATTTAAAACTTTATTTTACACGTTTTGTAATTGACATGACTTTTCATTTTACTATACATACTTGGTATAATAATAAATCAAAAAGTACGATTCGGCCAAACTATATATAACAATGTAAGGTTCTTTGCAAAAAACAAGATCTAGATAAACCAAAATCCGTCTCACCTGGGAGGCCAGGCTCTGCTGGCGACTGTTGAGTCTAGCTTGGGGAAGTAGCCCTCCTCGATCGCGGCCCTGAAGTTATTGTACCTCCTCACTCTGCTCAGGTTGTTGCACATACGCTCAACGTTGTACCTATTAACAAAAATACCAGTTTTAGAAAACCGAAAATTGAAGTAACTTCATTACGCAACGTGGGAAATTTAACTAACCTTATCCGGGGCAAAGTCACATTTCAGTGTTTTGAAGAGCTATCTCTACCTCGCAAACCGAAATTAACGACCATACTCTGTCTATCAGTTCGGGTTAACAGCGCGCTCTACCTTTAATCATTTTGCTAACTATTCAAATCAATACGTGTCGGTTTCAAAGAGTAACAAGTCTGAACTCTAAGTCGTAAAAATAACTATGATAATATTCCATTAGTTTCTAGTCCCTGCGCATAATTTTTGGGAAATTGGTAGGTACATGCCCCGAAACTGACTCACCAGTTACTTGTGATCGTCAGCAAGAGCAATGTCAAACCACTGTCTACTTCTAAGACTGTCTTCAAACGTCATTGATTTGACGAAAAACAGATTATAGCTAACGCCACAGACGCGACTTAATTCAGCAGCCGCGTGGGAGGAGTGAAAATGACTTCTGAAAACGCAGCGGTTTCAGGAAAGAGACATGAATTCCGCTTCGGTAGCGGCTTTTTAGCATCAAAAATTGAATGATGCATAAAATGATCCACAAAAAACAAGCAATTCCTCTGAGCAATTGCATTGAGTATTTTTAAAATAATTTACTCCTATAGCCGTTAAGGTAATGAGGAAATGCTCTGACAGAGGGTGTCGGCATTAACAAAATTGTTGTTGTTTTCGCATTTAGACAAGATCCGCGTCGTACGATTGTAACCGCAGACCGAACTTCAGAGAACTCGTCGAGCCGCGAGTTTTGTTATTTTTCCTGTATCACTATTTGTATTCCTCTACTTGAAAATTGGATAAACAATATTTCCTTCAAATATATTTATAGGTTCATCGGTATAAACAATATACATAGCACCAGTAAAGATAAATAACGATTTACTAGTGGTAGAAAATGTAAGGGCGCACGGGGATGTGCTAAAATCTTGCCTATTTCAATCGTAAAGCAGTTGTTGCGCGTTGCACGGTGGAGCAGCTGTGGTACAATATTAAGGGGACCTGGACCTTATTATTGAAAGCAGATGACGACGCTAATGTAGTGACGACAAGGGTTTCCGGTAACGGCTTAACATCAAACCGATAATAAACCTAAATAGTTCGTATTCAGAAGCGTATTATGGTAAAGACAGGACCACTATGATACTATATGAATGAGAGCTCAACATCTGGTTGACTCACGATATATCTAGAGAGCTGGTGGTAGGACCTCTTGTGAGTCCGCACGGGTAGGTACCACCACCCCGCGTATTTCTATCGTGAAGCAGTAATGCGTTTCGGTTTGAAGGGTGGGGCAGCCGTTGTAACTATACTTGAGACTTTAGAACTTATGTCTCAAGGTGGGTGGCGCATTTACGCTGTAGATGTCCATGGGCTCCAGTAACCACTTAACACCAGGTGGGTTGTGAGCTAGTCCACCCATCTAAGTAATAAAAAAAAAGAGCTCAAATAACGTTGATATTGCAAATGTTCAGTTGAGTTTATCAGGCCACGGGCGCTGCGACTGTAGGTACGTGTAACTGACCTGGCGATGATCTGCTGGTGCATGTAGTAGAAGAGCTCCCCGCGGCGGTCCTTGTTGACGATGGCGCGGTCTGCGGCGTCGAAGGGGTACACGAGGTGCCAGTGCCAGTGGTGCAGGTTGATGCCGATGTCCTCGCGGAAGTACGCCACGCGCTGCTCCGGCTCCGTGTCAGACGCGGTGTAGTTCGACGGAATAACTATTGGCATCTGACAATAAGAGACATCACTTTCAATAAAAGATCGGATACAAGTATCCTGTTAGATACAGATTTTTTTTTATTGCTTAGATGGGTGGACGAGCTCACAGCCTACCTGGTCATAGCCCATAGACATCTACAACGTAAATGCACCACTCACCTTGAGATATAAGTTCTAAGGTCTCAGTATAGTTACAACGGCTGCCCCACCCTTCAAACTGAAACGCATTACTGCTTCACGGCAGAAATGGTAACGTCTGTCGCGATAAAGGGTTTTATGCATTTAAGATAATTTTGAATTAATCAAAATACTTTTATTAGTCTTAGGTAACGCAAAGGAATACTTTAAATGCAACTTCTTCATGCGCAGACTTCACCCTTGCGGAAAAAGATAAAAACCGGCCGGCGATTGTCCCTGTCATCGTCTATGTCAAGTTAAGCCTAATTGTACACATTAACATAGTACACAACACACAAAATGTTATGATTGAGGAAAACTAGAAGAATGTTAAGAACCATCGAAGCGGCAATCAGTATTAAGGACTATTTATACATATAGCAGTAATAGTAATGTGTTTTAATTAATTGTGTCATAGCTTATCAAACATTTATTACATCATGACTCAAATTGAACAGTGTACAGGCCCATCACGCGGTTTAAAAAAAAGAACATAATATTCCTAACCTAAAAGTACATGTTATTATCCGCAACACGCTTCGTCAGATTACAGAAATAGAGTTATCAGCAACATGCTTCGTCAAAAAGTACAAAACTTACTTTCAGCTACATGTGTCGTCATATGTGTTTTAATTAAGTAATTTAAATTAACAGTAATTTTACCGACCCTGGCTCCAGAAGGTACAACGCTGGACACCTCCCTGGCTTGACGGAAAACTTTCGGGTCCATAAACTTATCGGGGAAGCTCTCCGCGAAAGTCGGGATGCTCAAGCCCTTGGTGTCCGGCCTGAAATATACGATACGATGCTTATGGTGTCCACGGAACGACAAGCATGACTAACAAATAGCTTCGATTAAAGTTTTATGAAAAGCTTGGTAAGTGTCATTAGGCATATCACTAGACGGTAAATCGGTTCCAGATTTCCGGTTCTTTCCGGTTCCGGTTCTCGAATTTGTTGATATTCGTGACTGAAGTAAAGCACCTACGTGAATGCGTTTTGTAAGCAGTTTCCACGGGAACCAAACACTTGTTTCGGTAATTAGAACAACAAGATAGATTTTCATTGAGACATATTTACCTGTGCAAAATGGCGACGGAGAGGCAGTAATTGAACATGTAAGGATTAATCCGCAGCTGACAGTACGAACAGACAGACTGAAGATCTTCAACATCACGCATTCCTATCATAAATAAGGAATTGGTTAGTACATAATAAAGTGCAAAAGAAAATGCCGTTTAAACACACTTTCCTTATCGCCACGAGTTAAGATAACTGGTGGTAGGACCTCTTGTGAGTCCGCGCGGGTAGGTACCACCAACCTGCCTATTTCTGCCATGAATGCGTTTCGGTTTGAAGGGTGGGGCAGCCGTTGTAACTATACTTGAGACCTTAGAACATATCTCAAGGGGGTGGCGCATTTACGTTATAGATGTCTATCGGCTCCAGTAACCACTTAACACCAGGTGGGCTGTGAGCTCGTCCACCCAACTCAGCAATAAAAAAAAAAAAAACAGATTTGCGTAAAACTTCCTGATCGGCCGTCTACTAGTGTGGCGCCCAGATCATGTAGCCTTAGATCGACAATTCAGGATAGAAACGGAGAGTTCAGCTCAGCAAAAGGTAACGAAACTACAAACGTGACCAAGAGTCGGGGAGATGCTGATGATTCGTGGCTATTAGAGGTCGATTCACTAGCGCATTTTCTAATGAATTACTGCTTATAACTACCTTTATACAACACTGCTTAAGTAGTTATCTACATACCCATAAAGATGTCAATCAGCCTTCCTGCCAATTTTCTGTGCTTAGGGACGAACAAGGAGAACTGCTCGTTATAGGGCAGCTCCATGGGCAGGTCCAGATTGGGCAGGGCAATGTTCCTGATGGGTATCATGCGGCCCGCGTCGCTACCGAACCTGTTGCCTATAGCATTTGACACACGCTGGTACTTCTCCGGCTGTAGACAAAGGTTATAAGCAAATTTTTATCCTCTTTGAAATACAGAACTATGAGAGAAACATAGCCGTTTTGGCCGATTTGGTATAGACTCTAATTTTGCATACCGGGTCTAAAGAATATAGAGACAAACAGACCGATTCAAATTATTAAAAAAATGTTTTAAGCCACTAACATTCTACTTCGTGGGATCTTACATTGACCAAAACCAATTATATTATATATAAAGTTATCTTTTATGAGTCTATATTTTTTTATTTGGTTTCTGTCAGTGTGGAGATATAATAAACGCGTCGTAATGCGCACGAAACGCTATTTCAAGAAAGCGGGGCGGCACAACAACCCTCTAATCGTGGCCGCCTTCGACTACATATCCAACCCAGGCGAAAGGGCAACGTAAAACCGCCATTGCCCTAAATATGTCTTGTTGGATCCCCCGGATTTACTATCGGTACTTTTGGGCATTCCAAGCACCGCTCGCCGTTCTCGTCGAATCGGTCGAATGAAAATTAACCCACAGACGCGGCCCACTGAGTTTCTCGCCCGATCTTCTCAGTGAGTCGCGATTCCGATCCAGTGCTAGATTCAGCGAAGCACTGCTTTTGCTAGGACTGGTGTTAGTAAAGTCGCCAGGCTAAGCCCCGTGAACTGCCTACACGTCTGCTGAAGCTTAGCTTAACCCCTCGAGGTTAATAACAATCGGTAAGCAAAAAAAAAGAATACACCGAAACTATATCTCGTAGATTCTAATTTTACAAAATCTTTTGGAAAATAGGAGTTACTTAAGTCTGCGTAATAGGATAAAGTCGAACGTAGACACGAAACCAGAATAGGAAACACTTTAATTAGAATGGTACACCAGCTCAAAACCCACCCAGTACGAAGCGGTGCTTTCAACATGAAACACGTGATGGAAATATTTGCTTAGCAACAGACAAATGGAGGTATGTAGCATGTAGCATAATACAATTATCAATATTATTACTTCAAAATTGACATGTTACATAAAAATAATACACACCGGTGCCTCACGACACAATTATTAGCCCGAAACCTTTCAAGAAGATCACACAGAATAGTACAAGCTGTGCCACTGGGCCGTCAATGTGATCCCTACTCCACCGTGCTTACGTTACTACAGCATCAACAACTCACGTAGTAATTGTCAGGAATCTCGAATACTGCATTCTCTTCTCCCTTTTGCATGAAGCATGGCTCTGAGGGACGGTCGAAGAACAGTAACAGGTTGTTCTTGGCGTCAGACATCTTGGTTCTAAGAACAAAACATAATGATTAGCCTGTAACGAATGAAGAGACAATATTTATTACATGGTAACAGAATTAGGTACAAAACGTATTTAATAGCAACATGTGTAAATAGAGAAATCAAAGATTTTGCTTAGAATTATTCCATTTGTACCCACTACAGTAATAGCGAAAGTAATAAACTGATATCAGACGTTTAATTCGCCTAAGTAAACCGAAAATTACGCTGCAGTTTGAACAAAATCAAGTCGAAATTACAGAATCGCCTAGGAAAAATCAAGCGAAAAGCAAAAAAGCATTCTATCTCGCCTAAAATACAAGCCTTAACGGTTCGGTCAGTTTTACATATCTCTAAATATATATATATAGACCAATTTTATATGTTAAAAATCAGCCCACTGAGTTTCTCGTCGGATCTTCTCAGTGACTCGCGTTTCCGATCCGATGGTAGAGTCTGCAAAGCACGGCTCTTGCTAGGGTTCGTGTTAGCAACGTCGGAAGGTTCGAGCCCCGTGAGCTCACCTACTAGTTAAGGTTACGCTGAAATAGCCTCTCAAGGCTATCAGATTAGGTAGAAAAAAAAATATTTAAACAGACTCACCACAAGATTTTCTAGTTTGACGGACAGTAAATTAAATTAAAAATAATACCGAGAATGGTAGTGTAGTAAAGCCGTGTAGGGACACGGCTCGACTCTGACGTCTGTCGTTGATGTCGCTGTATTTATTCCGGGATGCACACGAAAAGCTCAAATTAATTGATCCGTGTGCAGACATCGAAATGGGAAACACTAATATTACATGTTTTTAATTACGATAAATAATGCGGTATTGTTATCGCCGCGTCCTCATAAACATCGGCTGTTGCCACACAGAAATTATGAAATTTGGTTGAATATAGAAATAATCACGATTGCTATATTCAGTTAATTACATGTCAGAAATATGAGGTATAGAAGCAACAGAATATCAATAAGAGTGATTACAAAATGAACCGAGAGTTAAAGCGTAAAGATGCCTTCATCATATACCTACGTTTTGTTTGAATGTGAATGTGACCATTGCATTATTTATTTATTTATTATTATATATATTATACAAAACAAATTACAATCATTACAGTACATATTAGCTAAATCGTACAAGTAGAACCTAGATCTAATCTGGATTGCAATCAAAATAGTATGTGCACTCAGCAAATCCATTTGAATGTACATAGCCAATACTTTGGCTATTGAAAACAATTTAAATTACAAATATTGATAACTAGCCATTGTTAAATAGGATATCCTTCACACATCCGACAAATCCCCTGAGACTAGGTTCAAAGATATCAAGATCACCGTGACATTTAGCCAAATCATTATACTGCCTGACCATTCTTACCATAGGGTTAGGTATACTATGATAAATTGTCACTTGCATTTCATTTTTAACTTAAACTAAACTGCACATTGATGTGCTCTCGCCCAACTGGCGTACAGACTCGTCCTTTAGCTGGAAACTCTTTGTTTTCCTGTTCTTCATACCTTTTATGAATGTGCTTTTTTTAATACTTAGATACGTACGGGCTAACATGAATGACTACACCTATCTTGTGACACATGTGATGGAAGTCTTAGTTGTATTTTTTAACGGCTGTTATTATCTTCTAGCCCTGCGTTAGGAGGAATGTTGTCAGGAATTGTTGGAAACGATCTTGCGTCTCCTCTCTCTTTCTTACCACTACTCTACCTGCTACGAAAGAAGAAGAGAAGAAAATGGGATATACTGCACTTCCATTGACTCGATGTTTCGTCTAATTTGATAGAAAAATACTAGAACTGACCTTCTTTTATTCTGTGGCGACTCACTTACTCGCCACTACTTGGGCAACCGCCTTACAATTCGACAAAATCGCTGTCGCCTATGAATTCAGGCAATCATCTATTATTGTTGTTCAACACTTCGGAATCTTAAGAAACTGCGGGCAGTACTCATCGATATTTGCTGTGCTACCCATCGTTCGTGTCAGTGCTTTACTACTCCTATATGTTATTTCTTTTTCATACCACTTGTGTCATAGTTTGTTAGTGTATATTTGTATCTACAATAAACTATTTAAAGCAGTACATATTCATACTCTCTGGGTAAAGCATCCTTCGTGTCAGCGCCTACCTAATACAGTTAGAAGCAGAACTAATACTACTACTTCTACAATTCAAAGGAAACCGACTCGATCCTTGTGCATGCCTCCCTGGCTAATAATATTAATAATGTAATTTGAAAGGGGTTCCAATTTCTCTAAAGAAGTACATACCTTACGTCTTCACCTTAAAAAAACAAATAATTTTACCTCATGTCTCAAGGTTTTTTTTTATTGCTTAGATGGGTGGACGAGCTCACAGTCCACCTGGTGTTAAGTGGTTACTGGAGCCCATAGACATCTACGACGTAGATGCGCCACTCACCTTGAGATATAAGTTCTAAGGTCTCAAGTATAGTTACAACGGCTGCCCCACCCTTCAAACCGAAACACATTAGTGCTTCACGGCAGAAATAGGCAG